>ML777276.1:372915-425342 GCA_009831015.1 Picea engelmannii | reverse complement strand
GCCATAAATTTCGGTTATGGTAAGTAATGGTATTTAATTGATTTTGTTTTGGAATTAATTTCAGTTGTACCAACACCAACGGATTCAGATCCATTTTTTGGCATATCTTAACCCAATGCCCAACCTTCGTACAAGGGGGAAATGCATGCCAAAATGTAGAGGAGATGCACTGAAGTTCTTTCCAAGTGCATATTTGTCTCGATTTGCGTGCAAGAGGTGTTCCTATTTTGGATTTGTCTCGTTTTGCATGATATTTAGTTCTTTGAGAGAAGTATAGAGTGTTTATACTCATTTTTCTCAGAATTCGGAGAGGAAAATGATGGTAATGTTGGTTCCCTGTAAACGTGTTGTGTATGAAAGTCTTAGTTCCATTTGCTATGTGTGTGACCCATAGTCTCCTCATGCGGGCATTCAGAATATAGTCAAGTTTCTACTCATTCTTCTCATAATTTTGTGAGGAGTTCAGTGGTAACCTATGTTTTTGGGTTGGAGTAGCAGAATTGAAGGGTTTATTAAAGTTTTCCATTGTAAGTCATCATTGTATCAAGCATTTGAGCATTAATAGAGTGGTCTCACTATTTGAAAGTGAACTCGGATACGTAGCCCAAGATGGGTGAACTCTATTATCAAACTATGTAATGAGCCTTGTTATTTACTACCTATATTTCTCTCTATTTTGGCACTCATTATTTCCACAAGTTATTATAACTTAATGAAGTTTATGGATAAGTAAGAGCTTTCACATGATATTTTTCTAGTCATAACGATCTTAATTTCTTGAATCTGGTCAGATATTTAGTGTCTTCTTAAGAACTAATTGACATCTAAGGATTTTTGGATCATGTGGTATCGAAGCTAGTTTGATGTGTATTTGCAAGTGAATGATTACAAGGACCAAACTCAAGCTTGGCGAAGGATCGTTTGAAGAGTACATTCCTGAGATTGATTCGAGGCATGCATTTTGAAAGCATACATGGCTTAAAAAAAAGACATGTATTCTTCTAATCCAAATCCTTTCAGTACTAGAGAGGCATTCTTTTCCGCATTCATGGAAATGAAGGTCATGGTGGAAGAAATGTACGAAGATAGAAAGAAGGCCAAGGTAAATGGTAGTAAAAGCAAAGGAAATCCACATAACTTTGAGAAGCAATCGAAGAAGACACATAACTTCGAGAAGCATTCAAAGAATTCACATAACTTTGAGATGCAATCAAAGGGAAAAGAAAAACAAAAGTCTACATGTTCTCATTGCAAGAAGAAAGGACATGAGGAAGCAACGTGTTGGAAGTTGCATCCAAAGAGGCTACCAAAGAAGTTCAAGGACAAGGGTAAACAAAATGCCACAACCATAGTTCAGGATCTTGGATTAGATTCTAAAGTTACAACTATGGGCGTTAAAGGTATATTTTCTGTTGCTAGTTCTAGTTCACATACTTCTTCTTCAAAGGATAATGTAATCCCTAATGGAAGGAAAAGAAAATAACTTTTTCATTTACAAGTTATCTAAAAGCACATTAACATTGATACACTTGTTGATAGTGGATCACAAGTAAATCTTATTTCAGATCAAGTTGTTTAGAATTTGGGATTGCAAACTAGGCCTCATCCAAGACCGTATCATTTGGGTTGGATTTGTGATAATGCTTAGTTACAGGTAATTAATAAATGTAAGTTATGGTTTGAGATCACATCTATTTTCATTGACGAGGTAGAGTTAGACATAGTTCCACTTGACATTTGCGGGATGGTTTTGAGAAATCCATACTTGTATGATAGGAAGGCCATTTTCTACAGGGAATATAAGAAGTATAATATTTTAAAGGATGGAATTGAGTTCATTGTGAGAGTTCATCAAATGAATACTAATTTGATTGTTGTCACTACAGGGCACTTGAAAATTCTAGTTAATGTTAGTATCAAGAATCCAGATTTACAACCTACGGTTGAAAGTAAAACAGGTCCTTTGGTTGATGGTGTTCCTATTAACAAGGGAAAATATGTTTATGGTTCATTCTCTTTCACATCTATATGTTCATTTTTCTTGTTTAGTATATTACTAATTAGTGGAGTATGTTTATTAGTTGCAATAATGAATGGAGGAGTTTTTGAATTTAAGGGAATGGGTAACTTGGTCAACAATGTTGTTTCAATCTTCATTATTGGTGTGATGAGTCAGGTGCTCATTATCCAAGTAGGAAGGATGTATGATACTGGAAAAGTGAGGCGGAAGTATCCTCATTTCATTTTTGAATAATCCATATTTATGTTATAAACATATCCTAGATGTTATGCCATGTTCATGTATGATGTATACCTTGTATAGAAGCAAGTCAAACAGTAAAGATGCTTGTGGAAAACATGTTTAGATTTTTCTTTCATGGGAGGAGAGAGGAAATGAATAGGGAGTTCAGTCAAAGACTCCTATAGATACATCAATCAGTACAAGAACAATTAAGCTAATATGGGTGAGGCATAGACCAACATTTGACTTGGCTTCATGATTTCCAAGATGGACTTTCTTCAGGAGAAAAGGAGATGGGAGTGGATGTTGAGTCAGGATTCATATTTGGATATTGCGGAGCAGAGATTAAGTGAGAATAACTCTGTAATGAAGGAATAAATGAGCCAGAAACTAGCGCTAATAGCCATAAGAAAGAGCCAGATTCAAAGCTATTGCCAAGAGACAGAGTCAGAGCCATGTTCCATAGAAGAAAACATAAGTAAACTGATATACATTGTTTTCCTTGAGACTTTGGAAGTTAAAGAAGAAGATCAAATATGTATCCAAGATGAAGATCCAAGGAAAAGATTGATTCCAAGATGAAGATCCAAGGAAAAGATCAATTCCAAGATGGATATCAGTTGAAGTGCATTTAGCAAGGTGGAAGAGTGAGAAAGTATTATTATCACTAAGTTGCTCAATAATCTAAAAAGGTGGAAGAGTGAAGAAGATTTATCATCATTAATTTTCTTAAGGATCCATACTTTTGGAGGACCGAAAGTTCTTCAGTGGGAAGGTGTGATCTAGGAGGATCCAAAACACTAAAATTTTTATCTTCTCAAATGCTAATGGAAATGACTCCATTGCATAGAGATCATAAATATATTTCCAACGATGCATGAATTGCCTCAAACATATGTCACATGAGAAAGTTATGGCCATTTGAAGTTTTCAAGAAAATGGAAAAATAGAGGTGCCATGTGGTAGGCCCATAGGCTGCCACATGGCCATCCATACAAGTGACATGGTGACATCATGATGAAATCAACATGTTGATATGGCAACACAAGAGGTTACCACGTGTCACTTAGATTTGGCATTTTTGGCAGTGAGTTGGACCAGTAAAAAATTTCCAAGTGTCATCCATACGATGACATGGTAGGTACAGACAGGTGGGAGATTATTCAATGGACGCGTCAACATCTGTATGCATAGCTAGAAATGATGTGGCAGTACCAACAAGTGCCATGTGGCATGACCATATAGTACAGTTGGTAGGTCGTACATCCAGTTAGCAGGTGACATGGCATACTCTATGGCATGGTGTGACGTGGACCAATCACAGGATGCCATGTGGTAGGCCCATATTGGCCAATAATGGTTCAAGGCTCTAACTTCGATGGTGGTGGTCAATTGTTATATGGTTAATTCGTTGGTTTTATTATTAATGGTTATATATATGACTGTATAATATATTGTTTCAACAAACCAATGATTATGCCCATTTGGTGGATCAAACCTAAAAACTATGGGAAATATTCCAAAACCTTAACCACTATGCCATCAATTTTGTTTATGATAAGTGATGGTATTTAATTTATTTTGTTTTGCAATTAATTTCGGTTGTACCAATACCAACGGATTTAGAAATGGTTTTTGTCCTATATAAATGCAACGCTTGACCTTTGTACAAGGGGGAAATGCATTTCAAAATGCAGAGGAGATGCACCGAATTTCATGCCAAGTTCATATTTTTCTCAATTTGCATGTAAGAGGTATTCCTATTTTGTATTTGTCTCATTTTGCATGCTATTGAGTTCATTGAGAGAAGAATAGAGTGTTTATACTCATTTTTCTTATAATTCCAAGAGGAATCTGACGATGATGTTGGTTATGTGTAAAAGTGTTGTGTTGAAATTCTTAGTCCCATTTGCTATGTACGAGACCCATAGTCTTGTTATGCGTGCAAAGTGGGGTCTTTGAGCACCTATTCGGAACATAATCAAGTTTATACTCATTCTTCTCAGAATTTCGTGAGGAGTTCAATGGTAACCTTTGTTTTTGGGTTAGAGTAGTAGAATTGAAGTGTGTATTCAAATTTTCCATTGTAAGTCATCATTGTATCAAGTATTTTAGCATTAATAGAGCGATATCACTATTTGGAAGAAAACCCGAAGACATAACCCAAGATGGGTAAACTCAATTATCAAACTGTGTAATGAGCCTTGTTATTTACTGTCTCTATTTCTCGGTATTTTGGCCCTCGTTATTTCCACAAGTTATTATCAGTTAATGAAGTTTATGGATAAGTAAGTGTTTTCACATGATATTTTGCAGATAGTCACAATGATCTTAATTTCCCAAATCTAGTCGGATGTTTAGTGTATGCTTAAGAACTAATTGACATCTAAGGATTTTTGGATCAGTAAGGAGGGTTGAACGGACACGATAGAAAAGGGGGGTGAAGTACAGGTGAGAAGAGGAGGTTAGTGAGAGCCAAGGTGAAGAAGGTGGGACATAGGTAGCATAGGGTATGGGACTAGGGAGATCCACATGAGAGCAAAGGTTGCACCAAAAGCACACGGGAAAATGGAAAACCAGGAGAGCACACCCAGGGAACAAAAATCCATCAAGGAGGGAAGGAAAAAGATGAAAGATGAAGGTGGTGAAATGAAAAGGCACTAGAGGAGGTGATTGAGGAGGGGGTAACTGGTGGGCCTAAGGAGAAACCGCGTGTTTGCTAGTTTGAAGGTTAAGTTCAAGGCCTTAAGGAATCCAAGGCCAGGGGCACATGAAGAGAAATGAACTAGGAGCTTAAGGCACTGTGTTATAACTTGCTTGTCCATTTATGTTTAATAGTCCAAACTCCCCATTTTCTCCTTTATTTTCCATCTCGTCTGACAGAGAATTGATCATTTCTCTCTTGACATGCCAAAAAGAGACTTAATTGAATTCCTTTAGGAGGATTTTGATATGAACAAATATTGTTTTTAAACAAGCTTCTGAGGGGAGGGATGTGTTATAACAATTTAGAAATTTAAAATTTAAACTTTGAAATCTTTTCAGTTTTTTATCCCTTAAAAATAAATCACAAAAAACTGAGGAAAATTTTTCTTCATTGAATAAATATATGATCATTATATCTTGACATGGCGCTTCCATTATCATCCACTAAAGAGTTTTAGTCGATTGGATCAACGACTCCCGTGATTTCGGAGTTCTAAATTTGTGCGGGCGTTAAACAAAAGAAAACTATAAAGTCACTTTGGGACTTCACAATTCGAGAGTTTCAAAATCAGGATGTGTAAATATAAAAAAAAAAACAAAGTTGCAAAGCTCTGAAGTCACAAGACACCTATCAAAAACTTTATTTTCGCTGACACGTGGCACTCTTTTTGGGCATTTTTATCAGATCATTCACACGTTTTTAGGTGACATGTTGCACTCACGTTTTCATCACACATCATCAAAAGTGACGTCATCACTACCACATTACTCTGGGAGATTGTCCTTCGGGATATAAATCAAAGAACAGATTCAAAAATGTCGGAGCATCGAAGCACCAAAATACCGAAGCACTTGTGATCATGATAAATAAAACACTTAAAAAACTTAATAAATTAAAACATGTTTAACTAGCCGTGACTAACGATAAGTAATCACTCTGTGGATTCGGCCTTTGAGAGGTATCTATTGTCTTGCATTCAAAATCCGCGAATGTCGAACTGTCGAAGTACTCACCGCACATACATGCTCATGAACTCTTGGAGATCTGGAGTTTCAGAGTCCTGAAGTACTTAAAAAAGGTTTGATTATTTTCTCCACGAATTCGACCTTCGATAGATATAAACCGTGTTTCATTCAAAACTCCTGAATTATGAATTTTGAAGTAATTAAAACTAGAAGTGACTTTAAACCATGATTAATTTAAACAAAAAAATATATTTAATAATTGATTAACTACTTCGCGAATTCAGCCTTAAGAAGATATCCATTGTTTTTCATTCAAAACCCCCGAATGTCGAACCGCCGAAGTATGTTATATTAATTAAATCTATAAATAATACATCCAACTGACTAGGTTTAAAGATTGGGATAAGTTTTGCGACCACTAGGTAATAAATTTGACATATTTTTGAATGATTACTATGTCAATAGATTAATACAAAAATAGCTAGATATTAATTTTTTTTGTAAATAAAGGCATTTCAAATTTCAAATATTTTCTCCGTTAACATATGACATTTTTGCATTCAACATTGTGAGCTCATAGGTTTTGCTTCTCGCAAGAGGGTTAACTTCATCTTTCGAAAATCATGGTGCCACACAAAGAATGAAATAAGCAAGATTCCTTGACTCATGAATCAAACCCAAATGTAGATATTCTCTCAGATACTATTGCTCAATTGACAGACGCCACCAAATCTTGGAAACAAGTTTATGAAATTTTGGAGCATGAACTTTCTCTCTGTCCAGATGACTCAGTGGAAGAAGACGATGACACATTTTCGGCTAAGCTTAGACATGTGGCAAAGTCTTAATTACACAAATTTGTTTCTCGACCGAAACTTATGCCTTACATCGATATGATAAGTTGGGCCCTAGAGCACGTGGATATCCCAACAAGAAGCAACCTCAATCACTAGAAGACCTTATTAGGCTCTTTTCGACCAAAGGATATTCAAGTAATGTATAAATTAACCTCTAAACCCAAATATACCCATAATTCATCATTTATCTTTAAGTTTGAGGATCGGGAATGCACTAAATATGATAGAACCATCCACGATATAGTGAAAACCTAGTGGGGTAATCCAAGTAAGCTCAAATATGATACCCAATGGTGTATATTCTACGACATATTGTGATGCTTATATCATGTACATTTCCATGATGCTCTGTAGAATGTTTAGTAGGAAAAATGTTGTGCATTTTACAATAGAATGGGTTCCCATAATCCATGAGGTTGTTGAGGGTTACACTTTTGATTGGTGAAAAAAGTTATCATACAACTTAGCCAAGGAAATTTTGGAATACAATATGTTGAAATCTAAAGGAGAACATGCCCCCTTTTATATGTCTGCATTCATTATGGATTCAATCTATTTCAGGACCCCATTTCCTCTCATGAATTGGAGTTGGACTCCGACTAGCACCGAGCCCATACATTTTTATCACTCTAAATTATGGGAGGAAAATTCAAAGGACTTCTTCTATGAAATTTGTCATAATGTAGTAATCCCAATTCATTTAGCTATCTATGGACAACCTCCCCCCAAAATTTCAGAACAGATCATTGGAAATTTGGGTGCTATTGCAGATTGGTATGTTGAGGAAAATTTTTCATATATCAGAGTGTTTGACTTCTATATATTTCCTCATTCTCTCCCAAAATTTCTACATGATAGACTAGTTTCCAGAGAATTAGCTTATCAAGAAGTTTCAGGAGGAATAACCAAAGAATTGAAGGTGACATAGAAAAGAGTGTGCCCAACCTTTCCTCTACAGGTTGGCATTTTTTCATTATCTGATTTTGGACACGCTAAGGTTGAGGCTTCATCCTTAGAAGATATCAAATTGGTTGGCATTGAGTATAAAAGGAATGATCCTCATAGGGTGGTTGAAAATCATTTAGCTCAATTCAATATGAAAAGATACATACATGAAGATTCCCCTTATGATGAAATTTTCAGAGGACTACGATCATATGATGAAGGTTAAAGAAGATTTCAAAATTTTCCTCAAGATCAACAGTCATGATTCCTTAGTTTTCAGAAGCACAGAAGGAACAGTCTGCCCAAGGTCTTGTAGAGAGAACAAAAACATAATCCAACTTCATAGGTGGCAGAATTGTCAAAGCCCAAGAAACATAGCTTGCCCAAGGAGAAGGATAAGGAAGTGGAGAAGAGCACAGATACATTATCCAAAGATGTTATAATATCAGTACCAAGTAAATATGAGAAAAAATTATTAGTATCATTTGAGTATTTCATGAAGCACAGACATACTTTTCCTTTTTCATTGCCAAATACTAAAACTCCATTGAAAGATGCCACAAATCCAAAAGGATCTACTGCACTCAGTTCTCCCATACCATCATTAACTCCTCTAGTAACAAGTTCTGCGTTACCTGGTTTAGAGGTTATTAATATAGATGACCTCACACTTATTCAACGTGAAGAAATTCCTTCATCAAACTTCTTTTTCAACAAGAAAAGGAAGGCTATCATAAGAAGGGAAGCACGATAGAAAGAAGGAGTAATTGCCAAAAAACATAAAATGATATATGATGGACATGGACAGAGTGACCCTGAATTTACAAGAGAAGTTGTAGACTCATTGGGAGCCTTTGCAATTGCCAACCAGTGGTTAGTGGATAATCTCACAAAATAGTTGAAACAAAAAGAATCTTTTGATTGAACAATTGCATAATGATATGCAACGGATGGAAATGTCTGCCATAAATAAAATCAATTTTGATATAGAGAAAATTAGATAGGGTTTTGAGCAACAGATAAAGTAGTTAGAAGAAAAATTGGAAGTAAGTGTTCAAAACCAATAGGTGAGCAATACTATGCTTTCCCAGCAAGGCAGGTTAATAGAGAAGTTGCAGTCTCAAATAACTGTATGTGAGAGCACATGAATGGATATCCCTACTTTTAAGAAGCAAGCATTTGAAGTAAATGGAAAGATGGAAACTATCGAACAAGACCTATAACAAAACATGGATATTATTCAAATAAATTATCAAGTGATCAATAGTTCCTTGACGAATATTCATGAAAAAGAGAAGGAATCCCATACAACTAGGTCCAAATTCCAAGAATTCATAGTATGGAGGCAAAAAATCAATGTACCTGGGTTTGCCCCTTTTTCATAGTTTGAGCAGATAAAGGGAGAAATAGATTTAAATGTCTGGGAAACAAATCTTGAAGAAAGTAAGAGGCTGGCTATAGAAGCAAAATAATATTGTATTAACACTCTCTCAGCTATAGATATGGAATTGGCTGAGTTTGATGGCAGTGCTATCCCTGATACACTTGGACAAATAGAGATTGAAAATAGCAAAGATAATTCAAAGAAAAGTAGAGAGAGTGTACAAAGTGTTATCCAATAGGTAAATCATGTTGATTTACAAATGATAAATGATCAGCTGGTAAAACCAAGCTTACAACATTGGGTTACAACACAGTTATTTGTGAAAATTCAAGAAAAATTATTATTAGTACACAAAAAGGTTTTCACATTTGAGTTAAATGCAAATGTCGAACCTTCAAAATTTGTTGTGGCATTAATGGAACTGCATGCTCAATTCAACGATCAGAAAAAACCAAGTACGTCCGCGAGCAAATAAAGGACAAGTGAAGTGCCAACAAACCAAAGAAATCTCAGCAAATTCAGAAAAATATGCATTGTATCTTTTAGTTTTGATTGTATTCTATTTTGAGATCAAAGAATGTGGAATGTCTAACTACTTTTTTTTAAGACATTTTTGTATAAATAAACCTATCTAATATCTATTCAAGGATTCTTCTTGCCGAATGTAAAAGATAACTTATTGAATATCAATTAGAAAGAGAAGACAAAGATTCTACGTCTCATTTCCTTGAGTCATGTGTTTTCTGTGTATTTCCATTTCCTAATCATATTTTCTTCACTTAATGGTTCTTGAGGATTGAAAGACCACAATTTAGTAATACATCTATTGTGATCTACATATTGGGAGTTTTTTCAGTTACATGTTTTCCTCTGTTTTTACTGTGAGTAAAACAAGACATGTATCTGTGTAAGTTTCCTCATTTAAATCAACGATCAAGGATTCCTTCTTCATAATTCCTCTACTGTGAATAAGGTAAGATTTATCTGTATTTGATACCTTACTTTATTTTAACAGTCTTTGTTAATCAATTCAACTTTTCATCATATTAAAATTTAAAAGGACTCGAAGAAAGATATACTGCCTCTATGTTTTCTAATCATTAAAATTCATTTGAAGTTGCATCTTAAAATTGAAAGTAGAAAAGCATTACAAAAACAATTCATTTAAATATATTGGATGTTAGAAATTATTGTGTGAGCCTAGAATCAATCTAAGGAACAACATGATGAATGAATTAAATGTCGTATTGTATTTTTAGAATCTCCCACTACTTTCAATGTTTCTATGCTTTTTGATCTGGCTATATGAAATCCTTGCAGAAGGGAGTAATCTTCTTCTTGGTTATTTGTATAATTTCCAATAGACCAGTGCTAAGTTGACTCAATTTTTCCTCTAGGGTTGTAGATCGCCCCTCCCACACTTTCCACGAAGAGGTTTCCTTTTTAAGCACCATCAAAGCAAAGGGAGCTCTGAGCTCGATATTTTATCCATTCGTTGAAAGATGAGGTCAAAAGTTGACGCTGCCAGGCTGATCCAGAATATGAAGAGATGATAGATGTTGTATTTATAGGGAATCTCTCCATCCAATTTTTTTCCTTGTTGTCCAACTCATCCAGTTGCATTGTTTTATGCTTCTTGTACTGAGGTGATCTAGAAGGATGCCCAAGGATTTTGTAACCACAATCTTTGGGGTAGTTTTTAAATCCTGGAAGATACCCCTGTTTCTTACTAACCATATTTTCCAATAGACAAAGAAGGGAAGAGAAGACAAGATTTTTTTGAAGATGGGATTTCTTTCGAAGGAACCCTATTAAATGTTTTCCCAATGAAAGAGCATAAATCCAAATGAAAGGGGCCATTGAATACAAAAATAGAGATCCTGTAGAATAATTTTCCAAATAACATTAGTGAAAGAGAAATCAATAAAAAGATGATAAGAAGAATCATAATCCTTGGAACAAAGGACACATCTCGAAGGACCCTGAATTCCTATTTTTTCTAAATTCCCCCTCGTGAGCACTTTATGATGTTTTAGGTTCCAACTAAAGGCACTGATTTTTTGAAGGACATCAGGATTCCATATTTGTCCCCACTTGTTGGAAATAGGGGGAAGACCCATTTTTTGTAACTACAAATAATATCCTTGCTTGATAGAGTATTCCTCTTTCCCCCACACTCTATTTTCTTTGTAGTTTTTGTGATGTGGAGCGCAACTTTTTAAGATATGAATGAAAGAAACAATGAGGGGCTTGAGGTGGGGGGGGGGTAATTTCCAAAGTTCCAATCTTCCATATTCCCGTTTGGTCATTCCAACAGGAGATATCATAAAGAGTGAATTTATTCTGTGAATCCATCCAGTGTTTTAAAGGCCCAAGATGAAGGATTGTCTCAAAGGGTGGAAGTCCCAGGATCTTGTCTTTCTAAATCTTGATATGTTGTCTATTTCCATGGGACAAAGAGATATCGTGGGAAAGGAGGGGGAGAGAGAATTTGAGAAGATGCCAAATTTGGGAGTAGTATGGGGGATGAGATATATTGTCAAGAGATCTTATGCGAGGGCTAGGAATTTTTTTTTTATTCAACACAGATTTCCACAATTATTTTTGACTAGTGATCAATCTCCAAAGGATTTTTTCTCCCAAATATTTGTTCATAATAGTGGGGTCACGAATTACCGGACCTTTGTGGTTTTTCGGGACATAAACAATTTTCCAATTAACTATATGAAAATGATTGGAGTTAGATTTCCCACCTTGCCAAAGGAAATGTCGAAGTTCTCTGCTGAATGATTTGCAAAAAGAAGCAGGGGATAGAAGCATCAAGAATTGATAAAGCAGGAGGGAATTTAGCATTAAGTTAAGGAGCACAATTCTTCCTATAGGATTTAACCAGAGGGCTCCCCATTGAGAAAATTTAGTTTTGATTTTATCGAGGATGGGATACAAGGAGGAAGAGGGGAAATTCTTAAGGATAATATGGATTCATAAACATTTAAAGGATTTCCATATTTCATCGTATTGGAAGTTAAATATGTTGGAAATTTCTTTGGCTAGGTTGGTGCTAATGTTCCAAGTATAAAGTTGGATTTTAGCATTATTTATCGGTCCTCTAGAGGCTTTGGTGAACATATCAAGAATTATTTTAAATATTAAGGCCATAATGGTAGATGCAACATTGATTAGGAGGGTGTCATCAACAAATTGAGAATGGTTAAGTCTCTTAATTCTTCTAATGATTTTTATTCCAGGAATGGATTTTTGGCGCCTGGTGAAGTTGAGGGATCTACTGAGCGCTTCAGCCATGAGGATATAAAGGAAAAGGGAGAGAGTTAAACCTTGTATTAATCCTCTAGAGGCTCTGAAGAAATCAGTGGGACGAGCATTAACAAGAGGGGCTATAAAAGGATTGGAAAAGAAAGTTTCCACACATTTAAGGAAGGCATAATCAAAGCCAAATTTATCCAGAACAACCAAGATGAATCTATGATTAACTATATCAAAAGCATTGTCCATATATAATTTTATTATCGTCCCTTTTTCTTTTTTGTAGTTTCTTGAGTGTATTGCTTCTTGGATAAGAATGACATTGTCAATAATTTGTATTTTTTCCATGAACTCTCCTTGAGATTGAGAAATCAACTTGGGGAGGAGGGGTTTGATCCTATTGGAAAATTTGGATATGATTTTGTAGGAAACATTACAAAGAGAGATGGGCCTGAATTTGTTGAAGGATGAAGGATTTACCTCTTTGAGAATACACGCCAGGAAAGAAGAGCTGGTGCTACCTCCAATACGTGCAGATATCTGATTATATTTAATCATATGAATTAGATCAAATTTTACTATGAGCCAGTAAATTTTGTAGAAGTGTGTTGAGAAGCCATCAAGACCTAGAGTTTTGTCTGATTCCATTTGTTGTAATGCATTCAAGATTTCATATTTTTGGACCTATTCTAATAATGAGGCATTGTCTTGTTGAGTGAGGACTTGAGGGATATGCTCCAACATTTCAGTGAAATCATCATGAGTCTGATATGTGGGCTTCAAGTAGAGGTTATTAAATTGACGAAAATTGTCTTCCTTTATTTGAGAAAAGGAAGAAATTGATTCTTCGTTATCATTAATAATTTCTTTTACATTGTTCCTCCATACTCTGGCTTTAGCCTGTCTATGGAAGAATTTAATGTTTTTGTCCCATGCTTTTAGCCATAAGCTCCTTGATTTCAATCTCCATTTTTATTCCTCCATTCTTAGGGAATTGTGGTATTGCAGGAAGGTTTGCTTCTCTTCCCTTATCAAATCTTCTACTATTATTACATTTTCATCATTTTCTTGAATCATTTCTACATCCTTGGTGAGAGATTCTAATTTGAGAGTGGGAGATTTGTAAACATTTTTAACCTAGTCCTTTATTGCTTTCTTGGTTTATTTTATCTTTTTCTCCCAAATGTGCACAAGAGATCCCACAATCCACCTAGACCAAGAGGAAGAGATGATGTCCAAGAAGGAAGGTTCCAAGCCCCAAAGAAGATTAAACGAGAAAGGAATTGGCCCCAAATCCTCTTGTTCAAAGAAAGAAAGATAAATCTACCTATGATCAAAGTCTCCCCAAGGAAGTATATTTGAAGTGTAGGAAATGTTATCTTCAAGATAAAAGTTACTAACCAAAAATCTGTCTAACCTCGCTACTATGTGGCCTTTCCCTACTCTTCTATTGGACCAGGTGAACTTGTTTCTCTTTGGTTTTATATCAGATAAGTCAAGGGAGGATATCATATGCTCCAAATACTCTCTTGAAGGGCCTCGATCCAAGTTGCCTCCCATTTTTTCTTTAGGATGAAGAGTGGTATTGAAATCTCCCACAATAATGAGGCGACTATTTGTGCTCAAATTTTGAAGTCCTAGAAGCGAATTCCAACACTGGAGTTTTTCGTGAGAATTATTTTGCATATAGACATTTATAACTGTGAAAGTATCTTCAGTCACTACTGAAGAAAGAGAAACTTGTAACCAGTGGAGAGTAGACTGTCTGGTTACAAGTTGGAAAAGAAAATAATTCCAAAGCGTACATATACCCCCTGACTCACCTCAGGAGTTGATTGCTAATCCTTTACTTATGTTCCAAAATTTTATACTCTAGAGAATAACTTCTTCTTATAGAATCTTAGTTTCCTAGAGTAAGAGGGCATTTTACTTCTCTTGTATTATTAGGGATTTCACCAACTTCGATTTTGTTGGGCTACTGAGGCCTCTACAGCTCCAGGAGAGGATTTTCATCATTTATGGGAGGATATGGGAACCCCACTTTTGGGGGGAATTGAGCCACCTTGGGCTCGCGGTCCTCTTGTTTCTCTTGTTTCCTCAGTAACTATTCCATCTAATGTTGATTTTGTGCCCCTCTCTTTTTCTTTATTTTCTTTTATTTCCCTTTCTTCCCTATGCAAATATCTTCCAAATTTCTTGATTGGTTCACTAGCTGGTGAGTATTTTTCCAATTCTTCTCTTGAATATAATATTGAGGCTTCTTCTATGGGGAAAATGAGTTGGGTGGAAGAGGATGGAGGGAAAAGTGTGGGGTTTGGCAGAAAAAAGATAATACTTTGAGGAGAGGGGCAACAATCAGGGGGAGGTTCAGAAGAGGGGAGCGGAGGGTTTTGATCTGGGGTGATGAGGGATTCAATCTATGGGACATTATCATTTACAAAAATAGGATCATAATGATTCGAGATGGTGCCTAGTTCAGAAGGATCTTTACCTTTTTTGGGCGAAGAAATTGTAGTTGGCTGGCCTTGTTTTGGTTGTGTTCCCGTTTTTTTGGTTGTCTTTGTTTCTTCGACTGTTGCCATTTTTTTTTCTCCTCTTAAGGATTTGGTTCTTGAGCTAGATTAGGAAAGTTTTTGGAAAAATTCCCATATTCATGACAATTTTTGCATTTGAATGGGAGTTGCTCGTAATATACCTGGTGCAAGTATGTCCAATCGTCCAAAGTGAGATCAACCGCTTTTGGAAGACCCTTTTCTAGGTCCACTTCAACGCGTATACGCACACATGCTTGGATACATTATTTTGGTTATGTTTGATTGATATATTTAACAAGAATGTTCCCTATGACTCTTACTATTTCATCATTCCAACAATGCAGATGGAGATAAGGAAGACAAACCCAAACTGGAACAACAGAAGGGATTTCGTTTTCAAGGTTGAAATATGGAGTCCACTTGTTAAGATACATGCCTCTTGTGCCCATAAAATATGGGCCACTTCTAAAAATGAAATCCTTGTCTTATTTAGTTTCAAAAAGAAGGAAAAATAACCTCTCCCATAGAAGGCATGATAGAGGTTTCCCTTGATCAAGGGTTTCCAATTTTTATCTACCCAGAGAGCCATAGACTGGGGGCGACCAAATACCTATGAATTGTCTAATGAATCCATTTTCTTCTAGTTTGAGAGCCATAGTTCTTGACAATATTTGGTGTACCTATACTCTTACGACTTCATCAATTTTTTTCATGAACTTGGTGAGGGCTGATTTAACTGCTTTTCTCAAGGAAGCGGCCATAGCTGAAAAGGAGACAACATCAAGAGGGGGGGGAAGAAGGGGAGGGGGTGGGGGCTGGGGAGAGCCATCACCAGGGGAAGAAACCATGGAAAGGGGCAAGGAGAAGGATGCTAGGGTTTACACAAAGAAAAAAATTAGGGAATTCTCGTTGGTAATTCTATAAAATATTGTTTTTTTAAAGGAAATTGGGAATTGTTTTTGTTAAAAAGACTACAGGAAAGCTACAGTAAAGGAGGAAATACATGTGTATATATGATATTTAATACCTTCAAGAACCATCAGTCTGATTTTTTCTAAAGCCTTCAGATCCCTATACATGTCAAGGATATACATAAACATATCAACACATACATTCGTAGTGTAGAGTCTATAAAAGATACCTAAAATGCAGATATAATAAAAACCTAACATTATGAGGGATGGATAAAATCATGGGATAAAGCTAAGGGAAGAATTCCCACTAGTTTGAAGAGTTCCTTCCAAGTCCCTTAGAGAAAAAATGGCTTGTTGATCGGCCAAAGAATTATTATTATTGAGGATTTGAAATAAAGAGGTTGAATGGAATTATTTGCGTTCTTGTTGGATTTTGATTAGAATGCTCATGAGTTTCATATTTTACGGGAGGGTCCCTTTATGAATAAAATTAACAATGACCTTAGAATCTCGAATAATAGTGAGGGAGGGAATCCCAACTCTTCTTCCTAACAACATGCCTTGATACATTACATATGCTTTAGCTTGGTTATTGGTTGCATAGCATAGGATACAATAAAAAAAAAGCATGGTATGACCTCCTTGGGAAATAAGAACCCCACCTGCACCTACCTCCCCTAGGTTTCCTTTTGAGGCAACATTGAAAAAAAGAACATATTTTGACTATTTTTGTTTCCAATCTACAAATTCCTTAGGAGAGATATGAAGGTTCTAGAAATATCTAGAAAAATTAAATGAGGAATGACGAATTTGGATGGAATGTATCCTTTATGGAGAGGAGAAGAGTATTTTCCACCAAAATTATTCTATTGGAAGGAGATTTTGTTGTCATGACCATTGTCTCAATCATAAGGTTATGAATTCAGCCAAGATACCCAAGCATTTGGCTGCAACCATCTCATGGGGAGTAAAGACATCCAAAAAAATGGCATGGTTCCTAGCTAGCCATATTTTCTCTGTGGTAAAATTTGACAAAGCGAGAAAAACAACTTTAAAGGATTTCTTGAGCACCAATGATACACGGTAAGAGGAATTCCATTGGCTAAAGATATTGGTAATTGAGACTAGAATATTAGTTCAGGGTAAGAGGCTTCCCAAGACAGACAACCAAACAAATCTAGAAAACAAACAGTCAAGGAAAATATGACTACTAGTTTATGCCTTCTTCTTGCAAAGAGTACACCAGTGGGTTCCTCTATAACCTCTTTTCTGCACCTGATCTCCAGTCAAGATTTTCCCATGGCAAAGGGTCCAACAAAACATGTTGATATTTTGAAGACTGTCATTATTCCAAAATTTATTCCACATACTTGATATTGATGGGAGGGTGGACTAAGCCAAGAGGGTCATGTATCTAGCTTTAATAGAGTAGACACCATCTCCCCAACCTATAGTGTTTCTGGTTTCAATATGAGAAGGTGCACAACGTTTGAGAAAAGAAAAAAGGGTCTCGAATTATCCTAAGAGATGATCAAGAAGATATGGAATATGCCAACCATCCCAAATCATCTGTCTGATGCCATTGAGAGATATAGAAAAGAGAGATTCTGTGATTGGAAGTACACCATTTATAGAGAGGCTTCAACAAATTGGTATGAAGAAGTGGAGGGTGCCCCATTATGCTATCTGTCCAAACATGGATTTTCTTACCATTCCCTGGAATCCAAATCTCCTTTCTTTGAAAGAGATGCAGTGAATCTTTGAGAATTTTCCAAATGGGGGAGCCAGAAATCCTTGAAGGAGGGGAATCGAGCCATCCAATCATATCCCTAATTAAATATTTATTTAAAATCACCCTCTTCCACCAGTCTTGATTGTCGGTTACCAATCTCCACAGAATTTTGGCTCCAATGGACAAATTAGAAAGGGAAGGATCTAGCATACCCAACCCCCCATTTGATTTTGGGGAACAAACCACAGTCCAATTGACTAGGTGTAGATGCTTGGTGTTGGATTTCCCTCCCTTCCAGAGAAAAATTCACAACTCCTGAGAAATGACAGACTTTATGAAGACATGGGAAAGCAAGGAGGAGAAATGGAAGATCATAAGAGTTGGGAGAACATATTTAATGAGGACCACCCTGCATGTAGGATTAAGCTAGTGAGAACCCCAATGGGTGAATTTATATTTTATTTTTTCAACAACAGGGTTCCAAGATGAGCTACGCAGATGTCAAAGGAAAATGGGTATGCCAAGATATTTAAAAGAGGTCCAATTTTATTCCAGGGAGAATTGGAAAATGTTTTCTATGCAAGAGGCCACCCTGGAATTGACATTCCACACATAAATACAACTTTTCTAGATTGTTTATCTTCCCCCTTGATACTTTCTTAAAGGTATCCAAAGTCTCCTTAAAGTTCTTGGCTATGATGACAGAGGCCCCTCCCAATAGAATGGTGTCATATGCAAACTAGGAGTGATTATTTATTTTTTCTCTCTTAGTGATTTTGATTCCAGGAATATGCTTCTCCTATCCGACCTTACTCAAAAGTCTGCTCAAGGCTTCAAGCATCAAGATATAAATAATTGGGGATAATAGACATCCTTGCCTCAGTCCTCTATAGAGATTTACAAATTTTGATGGAAAACCATTAATCATATGGGAGATCGAAGTCCCACATATATAAGAGGAAATCCATGCCAGAAAGTCTGCACCAAACCCAAATCTGGTTAGAACTGCGAAGATAAATTTTTTCTTGACCCCGTCAAAGGAATTAGCCATATCCATCTTGCTAGCCATCCCCTTTATCTCCTCGTTCCTTGATGGAATGGATAACTTCTTGGACTATAATAATGTTATCTATCATCTGTATTTTTTATACAAATCCTCCTTGATTGGGGGAGATTAATTTGTGCAGATGAGGCTTAATTATAATAGCGATAATTTTTTAAATGAGTTTATATGAGACATTACAAAGAGAGATAGATCTAAATATGGAAAAGGATGAGGGATTGGACTCCTTGGGGACGCGTGCCAAAAATGAGGATTTAATATTTTTGCCCCTTTTGGCTGATTTCTGGACATATTGAACCATTCGAACCAGATCCTTTTTTACTATGTTCCAAGAAAGAAGATAAAAATGAATATTGAACCCTTCCAGACCCAGAGCCTTATCCGAATTCATCTGTTAAAGTTCCACCAATACTTCTACCTCAATGATCAGTTGAATTAAAGACTCGTTGTCTTCTTGTGTGATCAATGTAGGAATGTTATGGAGGAGACTCTCTCGGGCTTCAATATCTCCTTCTCCTTCTTCTATATAGAGCTTCTCAAACTGATCCTTGGTTGCTGATTTAAGCTGATTTTGACCTCTGCAATTAATACCATCGACTCATTTGATTTCATCCATTTTATTTTTCCATAGTCGAGCTTTAGCTTGCCTGTGGAAAAACTTTGTGTTATGAACTCCTGCTTGAAGCCATATGCTTCTTGACTCAAGTCTCTAAGTTTCTTCTTCGGTCCACATCATTTATGATATTCATTAAAGGTGTTTTTCTCCTCAAGAGGAGGGAGACGATATGGGGGAAGTCTCCAACTTGAGTCTCGTTCCATATAGTTTTTTCCTTATCTCTTGAATTGCTTGTTTCTTATACGAGTCCTTGAGATGAACCCATTCTCGAAGAGATAACTTTAGTGTCTTAATTTTTTATTCCTAGATGAAGACCATAGACCCTTAATATAAGAGTTCCGGGAAGAGGAGACTAGGTCCGTGAAGGAGGGGTCGGAGGCCCATAGAGGGTTAAAATGGAAGGGAATAGGATCCAAAGATATAGGGGGGAAAGGGACAAGGAGATGAGGCAATGATCAGAACTAGACCAAGGAAGGATATGGGAGGAGGGGAGAAATTGATTCTCTAATAAGGAACCACTTATGAGAAATCGGTATAGTCTCGCAACAAAGTGCCCTGATCCATGCCTTTTATTAGACCAAGTGAATCTTCCCAAGGTGGGTTTAATGTCCACGAGATCCAAATATGAGATTAGTTCTTCCATATGTTCCCAAGCATAATCCCTCACTATAGTTCCCCCTCGTTTCTCCGAAGCATGGAGGGTGGTATTTGTTATCACACAAGTTGTTGGTTGGGAAAATCCTGACCCAACCACCAATTGGAAACAACTTAGAGAGAACCTACCCTCACCTTAGGCATCTGTTCCCATCACTTTATAGGTGTGGTAGTCACCTCAAGGGGGGAATCCTGGTGACCCTAGGGGGAATTGAGATTGAAAATGAGATGTATGATTGTATGTCCCTAAAGGTCAATTCTTAATGGTAGAGGGAACTTGGAAAAGAGTCTAGAGGGTTGCTTAAGGTTGCCAATTCTTTGATTAACCTGCCAAGAGTGAATACCTGCCCAAGACACAAGAAAAACCAAGTATGTGATATAATATGTTAGGTGGACAAGATATTTAATCTTGTTGTCCCTAATTGCAGAAATAATCATTTATATATATATCAACATATAAAATATAATATGGGCTGCAAAATAAGTGCTAAAAGTCCAATTGAATAAGCAAGCAACAATCTAGTAAATACTAGTTCAACTCAACAATGATAGAGTAAGACTTTAGGATAAAAACAAGGATGTAACAAATCACTTATTGCAACGATATTTATCAGCCTTATGGCTGTATAAAACCAATCCTTATAACAAAAAAATTGGCCAATGAAAATTACTTCAAACTAGCTCAAAAAGTGCGCTAGGGTTAGCACTTCGTCAGGGAAAAGTTGTAGCCAATTCCTAGGGTTAGTTTAGGAGTTATATAGGGTTAGAGGGTTAGATTTCGGCAGCCCTAATGGTTGTAGATTAGTTTTGTAACAGAATCAAGTTATAGTGGATGAAAGAGGATGCCTCAATGAGGCAAGATATCCTAGGGCTCAAAGAACAATGTCCAAGTGAGAGAACTTAAAAACATTAACTTTGCACATTTACCAATGCAACATTTTATTTCTCCAATGCAATGACTAGTGCCTTTGATTATGGGTTAGTGGGGTCAAAATAAAATATCTAAATCTACTACCTCCTTGGGGGTATAAATCCTCTTATTCCCCAAGGCAAGTAACCTAGCTAGGGTTTAAAACTAAGGGGTGTATTCCTTTATACTTCCTTAGCAAACCCTTGCAAGCAATTATTCTATGCTTAAATTTATGATGGAGATAAATTAGGGGTGTATGCACTTATAATCCCTACCTATCCTTAGAAAAATCAACCTTGATATTGAATTACAAATAATAGCAACAAGTAAAAGCCTTACCAATCCAAATAGCAACAAGATAAACCATAACATGCCAAGATAACCACCACAATAGCTAGAAAACGACCTCCAAGAGATAGAAAATCATCATCATGTACTACATAAACAAAGAAACACCATACCATAGCAAAATATAACAAAAATCCTCAAGGGTAGTGAAAATTTTATTCCTCTACTTCTCACAATGGGGGAGTTATGTTTTAAAATGAGATTTCATGATCTCTATTTATACAAAATGTATATCACATAGTTTTTCCACTTATCAAGGGTAAAACATGAGATAAGGGGTCAACAACCCTTATCTTACCCCTTGCAAAAAAATAATATTAAACAATTCATCCTTGAAATTCACTTTTACACAAAATAAACCCTAGAATAAGAGGATGTCTCCCCTTTAGGGGACGTTTTGGAACTTTGAAGAAGTTGTTGGGGTAGAAGATGCATAGCTAGGCCTAAAAATGACACTTTTCACTCATCCAAGTCCTCCTCCTCATGGTCAAAGTATTCTCTCCTAAAAATTTCCATGTGTCAAAGATCCATGTCTTCACCACCAAACCCTAGCCCCTCTAGGTGACGTGAAGCCTCCAAAATGATGTTTTGCCTCTCCTAGGAAAAACATTTGGCATGTGAGGGATAGGTCATGTCATCCATGATGTCTTATAGGAATTGAAAGTAACATCTATGTCATTCGACATGTGGTCCCTTGGCATCCAACTTGTCATCTTGAATCCCCATGGAATCCCAAGCTAAGCTTGTTCTTCCAAAATTGGCCACCAAGCAAGGTCCTGCAAAGACAAATAAGCATGCCCTCCAAATATATCAAGTCAAAATATCATGATGAGTAAATCAAATTGATAAATGAGCCACCTAATCATGCACATCAAAGGTTACCCTGTCAAACAAGTAAGTTCTCAAAAACATTATGCAACTTGCCAAGATTGGGTATGGGAGGGTTGACGAGGTGTCCTATTGGGTATATATTTCCCTAGGTCAAGGAATGTTTCCCAAATGATCCTTCTCTAAGACATGTGAAGTGGATTAAGTGGTCATGGGTCAAGACTCGCTGGGCAAAGGGTTCATGAAATACAAGGGGTTGTGGTATCTCATCTATCCGTGCCTTTGCAGAGGGTGTATGACACCTTATTTTGTGATGCACTTTTTTCCAAGCCCATATTCTTTCCATTCTTTTCTTCTTTATATTTTAAGGGATAATTTGGAGGCCATTGTCTTGTATTCGTGCCCAAGTAATGACAATTTCATTCACAAATACCTCGTGGAAATGAGAAGGTTGGCTCGTGATGAGACCCCCTTTCCCCCAGTCGTGCAACTGAGAACCACTACCATGGCTTGGAAACCATATGATGGTAATACCATACCTCTAAGTATCCATGATCATGATAGGCCGGATTGTGATGATACCTCCCATCCTCCAACTAACCCTTTAAGCATTCATTATCATTTATTTTGTAGGTCCCCCATTTCTTATAGAGAAGTTCTCATTGCTTTCTCAGGGATCCTTGGGAGAAGCATATAGAAGGTTTATACTTAGGATATTCTATTTTTATCCAACAACAACCCCTCTGGTCCTTTATCCCCTTCTTCCCATGAAATGAGGGACAACCCCTTCTTGGGTCAGTACACCGTAAAATCCCAAGAGACAAGGAAACAAGGTTTTAGGTGGTGGGAAGTGGTAAGTATGATTGGGAACGGTACAATGGCTCTTCAATGGAGTTTCCTAGTAGAAAACCCATTCCCAAGGAAGACCACTTATTAGGGAACAATGTCAACCACCAAGGTGAAAGCGGAAAAAAGCATAATTTCCAAGCATATGTCATGAAATCTAAATCAGTCTAAGATATAACATACTTGAAATTCCTCAAATATTGAAATGGCACTCACCATAACACCTAACTTGTACCTCATAGAGCAAGGCCCATTTCCTTCCGGAAGATAGTTGGTTTGGTGGACGCCATCTGGAAATATTGACCTTTGTTGTGATGAGAAGGGTATCCAACTATGCAAGTGGATAATACAAGTTTTCTACCTCTCGGTACTCCATGTCTGCAACTTGAGGGCCTCGAGACATCGCATCCTTAATTATCCCTAAAAGTTTGGGATAACATCTGCCTCCTACTTGGGGACATGTGATCGTCGTAGAGTGCATGATAATTGCAACATCTTCCGGTAGAAATTTGCCTACTCTGAAACAAAAACCATCAGATATAGGGTGGTTCTATGAGGTCCATATACATTGAAATCCAAATGAAAATTAATCTAGAGAAAAAAAATTTAGCATTTTTTTCAAAAATTTCTAAACTAAGCATGAAATCAATATGCAAGTAGAGAAAAATAAGATATGAAATGCATATAAACTAACATGAGCATTCAACATGAAAATGCAAGGAAAGAAATATGACCTACCTACTTACTTGGGGGCCTTGGGGCCCCGAAGATCATGTGATAGATGATGCTAGGTGAAGTCGTACAACTAGTGCAACCGGTTGATCATCCCATCAAAGTATCTCCGCTTGTGCATAATCATGTGAAACAACAAAGATAAGTCCAACACAAAATGATCATGAACATAAATAGATATATAATTAATCGTAAAATGAAACTCATGAATATGGGTGGGAGGGAGGAAATCCTATTGGAAATGGAAACCGTCGACCTGATCATCTTGCATGAGAGTGTAACCACAAGTGTGGTCAATCCATCTCTGAAGAGGACTATCATATATAGACGATGGTTCATCTTCATTCACATAAAAATATCCACTACTTGTTGAATACTGAGAGGAGATGAGAGATCGGGAGAAGATTGCATGGCTTCCCGGAGAAGAATATATGCGGTAAGGGATAGGATCAGGTCTAGGAAGATAAAAGTGTGCCCTGTTTATCTTTAAATCCCTGTTGAAATCCTCAATATAAAATTACTTCCTCTTTGTAGAGTGAGCTTATGATCGCTCTGAGGTGGCCACGTCCTGGTATTCCTCCAAAATTGAGGATGAAAGTGTCTGAGAGTCCTCGAATAAATATGTAATCATGTTATCATCAGAATCCCAAACATATGAATCATATACACATGAAAAGTAGTCCTCTGAATATGACAACTCAAACCCCTTTTCTTGAGGGATTCCCTCAATGTCATAAACGGGGTCTCTATCGAAAATGAGAGGACCAAAATCCCACATTTGCTGCCAGTCTCTATGAAAGTGTCTATATTCTCATCAACCATATGTAAAGGTTCTCTCACAAGACCATCAACAAAAGTGACCATCCCTTTATCTTCATGTGTAGGAGTTGTAAAGGCATGGACGCATTTATCAAGTTGAAGGGCAGATGAGAGTGTTTCGTCTTCGTCAAATGTATCATCCAGATCTTCAACATGAGAAAAATCATCGAGATCTTCTTGCTAAATTTCTTCATATGTTTGTTTTTCGAACACTTCTTCATATTCAAGGGCAGGAAATAAATCTCTTATGTGATTCATCATTTCCTTAGGAACTTTATTAGCAACCTTTTCCTTTTCCATCTGTAAAAATTCCATCTTCGAGGCATAACAAGTTCTGGATGAGGGTTCATCGCATGGTGCCATATTTCCATTGAATTAAAAGACACCTTAATGGAGTTGCCAGATAATACCAAGGCTCATCAAAGGATGGAAAGGGGGAGACAAGGAAAGGTATGTTCTGGGAAGGTGGAGTCGCCAAATGAATCTCAAAGAGAGCTCATCAAGGGTGGAAAAGGAACGTTATTCAATGGATTCACCAGGAAAGCTAAGGGTAAAGTCTTCGACATCAAATATTTCCAAAGTGTCGTTAGGGTTCGGAAGAGGATTCAAAATCAACAACAAGTTATAGTGGGTGAAAGAGGACACCTCAATGAGGCAAGATAAACTAGGGCTCAAAGAATAATGTCCAAGTAAGAGAACTTAAAAACATCAAATTTTCACGTTTACCAATGCAACATTTTATTTCTCCAATGCAATGATTAGTGCCTTTGATTATTGGTTAATGGGATCAAAAGAAAAGTTATAAAGCTACTACCTCCTTATTCCCCAAGGCAAGTAAACTAGATAGGGTTTAAAACTAAGGGGTGTATGCCCTTATACTTCCTTAGCAAACCCTTGCAAACAATTATTTTATGCTTAAATTTATGATGGAGCTAAAGTAAGGGTGTATGAAATTATACTCCCTACCTATCCTTAACAAAATCATCCTTGATATTGAATTACAAATGATAGAAACAAGTAAAAGCCTTACCAATCCAAATAAAAACAAGATAAACCATAACATGTCAATATAACCACCACAATAGCTAGAAACTGACCTGTAAGAGCTAGCACATCATCATCATGTACTCCATAACCAAATAAGAACCATATCATAGCACAAGATAACAAAAATCCTCAAGGATAACAAAATTTTTAGTCCTCTACTTCTCATAATGGGGGAGTTATGTTTTAAAATGAGATTTTATGATCTTTATTTTACAAAATGTCTATCACATAGTTTTTCCACTTAACAAGGGTAAACATGAGATAAGGGGTCCAAAACCCATATCTTACCTCTTGCAACAAAATAATATTAAACAATTCATCCTTAAAATTCACTTTTACACAAAAGAAACCCTATAATAAGAGGATGTCTCCCCTTTAGGGGACCTTTTGGCACTTTGAAGAAGTTGTTGGTGTAGTAGATGCATGGCTAGGCCTCAAAAGGCCACTTGTCACTCATCCAAGTCCTCCTCCTCATGGTCAAAGTCTTCTTCTCCTAAAAACATCCATGTTTCAATGAGGCATGTCTTCACCACCAAACCCTATCCCCTCTAAGTGATGTCAAGCCTCCAAAGATGACGTTTTGCCTCTCCTAGGAAAAATGTTTGGAATGTGAGGGATATGTCATATCATACATGATGTCTTCTAGGGATCCAAAGGAACATCTCTGTCATCTGGTATGCGGGCCCTTGAAATCCAAACTGTGGGCTTGAAGCCCCATGGAAGCCCAAGCTAGGCTCGTTCTTCCAAAATTGGCCACCAAGCAAGGTCCTGCAAAGAAAAATAAGCATGCCCTCCAAATATCTCAAGTCAGAATATCATGATGAGTAAATCAAATCAATAAATGAGCCACCTAAGCATGTGCATCAAAGATTACCATGTCAAACAAGTAAGTGCTCAAAAGCATTATGCAACTTGCCAAGATTGGGTATGGGAGGTTTGACGAGGTGTCCTATTGGGTAGATCTTTCCCTAGGTCAAGGAATGTTTCCCAAGTGATCCATATCTAAGCCATGTTAAGTGGATGAAGTGGTCAGGGTCAAGACTCACTGGGAAAAGGGTTCATGACATCCAAGGTGTTGTAGTATCTCATCTATGGGTACCTTTGTAGAGGGTGTGTGACACCTTCTTTTGCGATGCATTTTTTTCCAAGCCCATATTCTTGCATTTATTTTCTTCTTTATATTTTAAGGGATAATTTGGAGGCCATTGTCATGTCTTATTGTCCAATTAATGACCGTGACATTCACAAATACCTCACAGAAATGAGAAGTCTAGCTCGTGATGAGACCCCCTTGCCCCCAGTCGTGCAATTGAGAACCACTACCCTGGCTTGGTAACCGGATGATGGTAATGCCATACTGCTAAGTATCCATGATCATGATAGGTAAGCTTGTGACAAGACCTCCCATCCTCCAACTAACCCTTTAAGAATTCATTATCATTTATTTTGTAGGTCCCCAATTTCTTATAGAGAAGCGTTTCATTTCCTTTTGGGGATCTTTAGGCGAAGCATATGGAAGGTTTATACTTAGGCTCTTATATTTTTATCCAACAACAACCCCTATGGGCCTTTATCCCCTTCTTCCCATGAAATGAGGGACAACCCCTTCTTGGGTTAGTACACCCTAAAATCCCAAGAGATAAGGAAACATGGTTTTATGTTGTGGAAAGTGGTAAGTATGGTTGGGAATGTCACGGTGAATCTTCAAGGGATTTTCCTAGTAGAAAACACATTCCCAAGGAAGACCACTTATTAGGGCACAATGTCAACAACCAAGGTGAAACATTGAAAAAATAATAATTTCAAAGCATATGCCATGAAATTTAAATCAATCTAAGATATAACATGCTCAAAATGCCTCAAATATTGAAATGACACTCACCATAATACCTCACCAGTACCTCATGGAGAAAGGCCCATTTCCTTCCAGAAGCCAGTTGGTGTGGTGGAATCCATCTGAAAATCCTGACCTCTTTTTTGATGAGAAGGGTCTCCATCTGTGCAAGTGGATACTACAAGCTATATTCCTCTCGATACTCCATGTTTGCAACCTGAGGGCCTCGAGACATCGCCTCCTTAGTTATCCTTAAAATTTTGGGATAACATTTGGCTCCTACTTGGGGACATGTGTTCATCGTAGAGTGCATGAGAACTGCAACATATCGTGGTAGACTTGTTCCTACACTGAAACAAAAACCATTAAATCTAGGGTCTATCACCATTCGTCCATATACATCAAAATCCAAATGAAAATTAATCTAGAGAAGAAATGTTTAGCATGTTTTCAAAAAATTCTAAACTAAACATGAAATCAATATGCAAGTAGAGAAAAATAAGATATGAAATGCATTTAAACTAACATGAGAAATCAATATGCAAGTGAAAGGAAATAAATATGACCTACCTACTTACCTCAAGGCCTTGGGGCCCTGAATATCAGGCGACAGATGATGTTAGGTGAAGTCATACAACTAGTGAAAACAGTTGATCATCCCATCAAATTATCTCCCCTTGTGTGTAATCATGTGAAACAACAAAGATAATTCCAACACAAAATGATCATGAGCATAAATAGATATACAATTAATCGTAAAATGAAAGTCATGAAGATGGGTGGGAGGGAGGAAATCCTACTGAAAATAAAAACCTTCAGCCTGATCATCCTGCATGAGACTGTAACCGCAAGTCTGGTCAATCCATGTGAAGAGGGATATAGTATATAGACAACGATTCATATTCATTCACACACAAATATCCACTTCTTGTTGAAGACTGAGAGGAGATGAGAGATCGGGAGATGAATGCATGGCTTCCTAGAGAAGAAGATATGCAGTAAAGGATAGTCTCAGGTCTAGGAAGAGAAAAGAACTCCCTCTTTATCTTTGAATCCCTGTAGAAATACTCAATATGAAATTACTTCCTCTTTGTAGAGTGAACCTATGATCTCTCTGAGGTGGCCACGTCCTGGTATTCCACCAAAATTGAGGACGAAAGTGGCTGAGAGTCCTCGAATAAATCTGTAAACATGTCATCATCAGGCTCCCAAACATATGAATCATATACACATGAAAATTAGTCCTCTGAATATGGAAACTGAAACCCCTGTTCTTGAGGGATAGCCTCTATTAGAGCATAATCCTAACTTCCCTTGCTTTATTACTTGTCTTAGGCACCTTGACCTTGGTTAATGCATTCCAATGCATTTTTTCTCACTTGATTTGACTTTCTAGAGAGGTTAGGAGACACCTTCCTTGATTTTAGGGAGTTTTCCTTTAAGTTTAGGGAGTTAAATTTGAGTTATGTAGTTATATATCCACTTAATAACTCATTTCCAACCTCCATGCAAAGTTTAAACACCTAAAGGAAGGAGAGAGCACTTCCTTAAATCAAGGAAACTATCCCTTGATTTTAGGGATTTACCCCCTTTATTTAGTAAACTTTGCATGTTTAGCTAATCAATTAGTAAACTCACACTTTTCAGCCTATCATACTCATGTTATGTGTGGGTTATATATTTTATATGTTTAGGCATGTTCTTTAGCCATTTTTACATTTCTTTTAGTGGCAGTTGTTATTATTAGTGACAAGATCAATTCCTCTCTACATATTGGATTGATCTCATTGTAATTTCGAATTATTGTGAATACATTCATTCTTGTGGAGTAAAGTATTCTCTATCTCTCTCTTCTTTGTTTATTTGCAAATTCATTGGATTAGTATTATTTTTCTCAACTCATAATTTTACATGGTATCAGAGCCTTAGGGAATCTGAGGGAGAGGTATACTAGTTTTATTTGCAGGTGAAAGATCATCAAAGGAGGCATAAAAAATCATTGGATAAACAAATTCAGCCTAAGAATGTTGTCCTAAATCCATTCAACTACTTTGAATGGAAAGTCGAGATCACCCTTGCTCTCCGAAGCAAAGGTCTCTACCAGATAACAATGGATATGGAAGTTGAGCCAACGAATGTTGTGGAGAAGGCAAAGTATTTCAATCGAATGGATGAAGCCTTTGGGCTGATATGTATCTCCATATCAATAGACTTGATGTTCCATGTCGACACCGCATCATCCCCCAATGGGGTCTAGACCAAGTTGGAAGAGTTGTTCGGTAAACATGATGAACTTCAAGCCTACAGTTTGGATAACGAGCTCATAGGTTTGAATCCGTCAATTTTTGATTATTTGCAAGAGTATTTTACAAAATTTAAATATATTTTTGTTCATCTTAATTATTTCAAAGAAGTGAAAAAAGATGAGCAGCTCATCCTTTCCATTCTCTCAAAACTAGGTCTCGATTATTCAATTTTTGTTTCCTCGTTTCATGCTTCAAAATTAACAACTCCAAAGTGGAAAATGCCCTCTTTAGATGATTTTTTTGAAGAACTAACTCAAGAGCAGGAAAAATTTGTTTCCATGGGATCCATAAAGGGTTCTAGAGATCATGATCTTGCAGCAAATGAAGCAATCAAACCGAATTTCAAATATCGGAAAAAGGGGAAAGGAAAAAACCCCGAGGCTAGAAATGAAAAGTTCTCGAAACCGACGAATGAATCCTCTTCATATCACAAAGGGAAGAAGAAAAAGGAAACATCTAAATGAAGTTATTGTCAAAAAGTTTACCATATTGAATATTCTTGTATGAGGAAAACTATATATGAGATGCCGAAGATACTACAACAAAACAATCTCATGGTTCCGACAAATGAAAGAAAGAAGGATGAAGAAAAACCAACCGAAGGAAGAGGAAAAGATCACGGTGGTAACGCTTTGACGGCTGTCAAATCCTCCCCATCCACTTGGATCCTTGATTCAGGTGCTTCAAATCATATGGCTGCAAAGAAAGAATCATTCTCGTCCATCGAAGAGTGCACATGACCTTCTATTCTCATGGGAGACGACACACTGGTTGAGGTATGTGGTAAAGGAACAGTTTCTTTGGAAGGGGGATGTTTTGATAATGTTCTGCATGTCTACTCAATTTCCATGAAATTTATTTCCATATATCAAATCAAACATTCAGGTTCCAGAAAAAATGTCGAATTCTATCCGGATTCAGTGGATATTTCAGACTTAAAACAGGGTCACGGGTAGCTCATGGTGTTGCAGATCATCACTCTCGGTTGTATTCCTTCTCTCATTCCATTCCCAAATATTTATGTACAGAATTTTTGACTCATACTAATGGAGATATCAGGTTATGGCATGAGACATTTGGGCATCTTAATTACAGTCACTTTCATCAACTCAACAAAGAAAACATGGTAACTACTTTGCCTCAAATGAAATTTTCCAATGGGATCTGTCAGGGTTGCATTCTTGGTAAGCATCCCGAGAAAACAAATTACAAAGGAAAAGCATGGAGGACATCCTCACCTCTTCATCTGATTCATAGTGATGTCATGGGACCCTTCCCTGAGCCCTCAATAAAAAAATATCAGTATGTACTCACTTTTATGGACGACTACTCTCGCTTCACATGGGTGTATTTTTTGACATTGAAATCTTAAGTTTTTCAATATTTTAAAGAATTTAAAGAAATTGTTGAGAATTAGTCTGAGGGAAGGATTAATATCCTTCATAGTGATAATGGAGGTCATTATGTTAACAAATATATGAAACAACTTTTTTCCGAAGCAGGCATCGAGATCCAACATACAATGCCTTACACACCGCAACAGAACGGTGTTGCCAAGAGAAAGAACCAGACACTGAAAGAGATGGAAAATTGCATGCTATAGTCAAAATCATTGGCTCCGAAGCTATGGGATGAATCCATAAATTGTGCAACATATATTTAGAACAATGTTCCTCACAAATCATTGAAGGGAATCACTCCTTTCGAAGCTTGGTGTGATAAGAAACCAAAAGTCTCTCATTTCAAAAATTTTGGTTGTCGTGCATGGACCCATATTCCATCTGATAAACGAAGGGAACTAGAGCCTTGGAGTGTTGAATGCATGTGATTTGGATACCTTGAATGTGTACAAGGTTATAGTCTACTACAAAATTCTACTGATTCACTTTTCATTGAGTGAAGTGTGAAGTTCGAAGAGGATCCACTACATGCAGTTACAGATAAGCTTGTCGAGGATTTTTTGGATGAAACAATTGAAGAGGGTTTTGATGCTTCAAGAACCTCAGATAATGATTATGAGAAGTTATTTGGATCAGATTTAGAGTTTTATGAGCAGGCCATGGTTTCTCTAGATCCCCTACCAGTCTGGGACAAAACTAATTTGCATGATGCCGATGAACTAGTCGACAATCCGACGGATCTGAGGAGGACTAGATCACAATTTTTTGATGCCTCCACTTCCTTGGCTTCCAAAAATAAGTTGTTGCCCATAAATTTATATATGTCACTTGCATCATATACATAGTCATATATAGAGGCCACGGGAAACCCCTTCTGGGAAGCTGCTATAGATGAGGAGGACATTGCTCTCATGGAGAACCAAACCTGGGATTTGGTTCCATTTCAGAAAGGAAAAAATCTTGTTCGATGTAGATGGATATTTCAAAAAAATATGGCTCCAAATGGTGATATCAGTAAATATAAATCTCAACTTGTTTCTAAAGATTACTCTCAGGTACATGGCATTGATTATACCGAGACTTTTGCAACAGTTGCAAAAATGGACTCCATTAGGGTAGTTTTGGCCATTGCAGCTTCTCGACACTGGGAAGTCCATCACATGGATGTGAAGAGTGCTTTTCTTCATGGATATATGAAGGAGGCGATATATATGGAGCATCCATAGGGGTATGTTCATGACTCCTCTCTTTTATGTAGGTTAAAGAAATCATTATATGGGATCAAACAGGCTCCTCAAGCTTGGTATGCAAAAATGGATTCTTTTTTGCTTTCTCAGTGATTTCATAGATGTAAATCAGATCCAAATGTTTATATGATTCACCATGATGACTCCATTTTATGAATGTTCTATACGTAGATGACTCACTAGTCATAAGGAGTGCTTTATCAGAGATTGCATGGGTTAAGACTTCCTTGCATTATAGATTTTCCATGAATGATATGGGTTTGTTGCATTATGTTCTTAGTCTTGAGGTATTAAAGTCTAATTCAGGAATCAAGATGGCACAAACCAAGTATGCACTGGATCTACTTGACAGGTTTTAGATGAAAGAGTGTAAGCCAGTTGGTTCACCTTTTCTTTCTTGGGTCAGATTGGAGGATGGAGTGACTACTCCTTTGGTAGACAGTACTCTTTATCGACAGTTGGTAGGGAGCTTATTGTACCTCACACATACCCATCCTAACCTCTCTTATGCAGTGAGTGTTGTTTCTAGGTATATGCAGGAGCCCCATGAGATTCATTGGAAATATGCTAAGATAATCCTTCGGTATGTAAAAGACACTCCCATTTTTGGTATTTATTATGCAGTTGATTGTCCTCTATCTTTGGTCGGGTACAAAGATTCAGATTCGGATGGCGATGGCACATACTATTAGCAACATTACTTGTCTTCGGCATCGGGCTATCCAAGTTTGCGGGTTGCACGAGGAGCACCCAAGCACGACGCATAGAAGAAGTCCTTTTCGGACTTAAAATCAAGCGAGCGGGAAAAAATATGGTGTCAACGGTCAGGGTCCGTCCATATGAGAAGATCAAGGATCGGAGGGAAATCAATGGTGGTAGAGTTGCACCAAGATTAGGCGCGATGGATAGCGCCTATATTGCATGCAGGAAAGATAGCAGCCGTCCATCCAAAAGATGCGTTGCGCGAGATCTAGTCGCGTCAGTGATTCGGCATTCGGGAGTTCAAGGGGTGAGGATTCTATGTTGTTCTACATCTCGAAACCCCGAACCTCGAAAGCGTCGAAAGTGCCCAAAGTTGGGCCCGCAGTATCACGAAGAAACCTCAGTCGTTCATCCACAAGAGACACCTGGCACGCGATTAGGTTCCTCGCCGTTTCGCCCCTCACAATTTCAAGGCGCGAAGATCAGCTCTGTTGCATCCCGATGCGCGAGGTGCCGAGAGTGTCCAGGACCTGGGCCCATAGTATCGCCGAGTGGATTCAGGGCCGTCAGATCTCAAAGGGACGCGTGGCACCAGATTGAGCCATCTCGGCGTTTTTCTCATCGCGTTTTCAAAAAGCAGGGATTAGCCCCCCCCCATTCGCGAACGCCGAAAGCGCCTTAGGAATAAGCACATGGTCACAACCCATGGTTACTTGGGGAAAGAATGAAGATGTGTAAAGAAGGCCAAAGGCACCGAGTTCAGTACCAGAGGGGATCATCATGATCTCCATGCACCATCTGATGCACCCTCGATCCTGGTGTTCGCTCAGAGTAAATGAAGATGAGGATGGGTGGTTGAAGCCTCCTTTCATTCATTAAGTGTGAGTGATGGAAATTCTGGCAAGTGGTCTGCTCAAAGAGGTCCTGTGTTCCGGTTGTTCCAAAGAAACCATGCCGAAGTCCTCGACTAGACAGGGAAGTCTGTACACGTTAGCTCAGTGCTTAATGGCTCAATGACCCTCCTTGCAGGAGCCATGCGCAGTAAAGGTGGCATCTGACAGGGATTATCTGTCCGAATTTGGCTAAAGGGACACCATACTTTGGATGACTGAACATGCCTCTGTGAGGCGAATTTTCTTGAGTATATAAACTCAGTCTTCGTATTTTGTATCTATCGATGGTAGAGCACAGCTCCCGATTGTAAAGTTTTAACAGACTCTAGTTCTCTGGTTATGTATTGGTATGTAAGATTTCTTGTTTAATGACAGACAGTCTTCTCACTCCATCTGGTTTTCATCTCATACTGAGAGAGTTCATGATTGACTGATTCGTGTGAATGGTTGCAATTATGTTATGATAAAGGATTTATTGTTGCATTGTTGTATTCTCTAGTTTTCTGCATTTGAATGTAAGAAGATCTTGCGTTTAGATGTTTTCCTCTACAGTCTGTTAGAGACCTGATGTTTACGACAGACCCTTGCATCTTTCTGATACAAGTCTTCCCCCTACTCACCCTTACTACAACTCACTGTCTGAAGTTATCTAAGACCTCATTTGCCCATGCATGCCTGGCCGAGTTTCGGAGTTAGAGACACATCATCTTGAGTTAGCCTCCATTTGATCACCCCATTAAACAAATCGTGACACAAAATGATGGGCGTCGGGCTCTGCTGCTGCTGCAATCCAGGGGTGACTTCCGACGCTAACATTTCTGGCGTCGTTGCCGGGGACAAAGTTGAATATTTTCCCTGGGCATAACGACATTGAGCCTCTGATTCTGAAGGTGCATCAGACATCAGATCCCTTCAAGATTTCTACTGTGCACCTGGCGACTCCACTGTGGCGACTCCAAGGTTTCCACATCACTATTTCAGCTGTGGCCACTGTTAGCACACCTGAAAGCTGACCCTAAGGAGCTTTCTCGAGAAGGTTTCAGGAGCTACTTTCTCAGCCTGAGAAGCTTCCTGGGGTAACAACAATGTTAGGATCTGGCCTTTGATGGTGAACAAGGACAAGACACCTTCGAATCTGCGCATCTTTCACCTGGCGACTCCATGATTCAAGGATCGATTGGCGACTCCACTGGTTTGATATGGAGAAAATCCTTGCTCGCAGGTTTGCTCCTTTTAATTTTTCTGCTATTCCTGGTTTTCCTAGTGTTGCCCCCTCTCTGAATGAATGGGGCGATTATTTGCCCATATTTGGAAAATGTGAAGAGGACAACCCTACTCAGCACCTCAGTGAGTTTCATGAACGCATGTGTCAGTGGGAGATACATCATGAGGATGTATTACTTAAGATGTTCGTGTTCTTGTTAGCAGGGGATGCACGTAAATGGTATCATTCTTTACCCCCTGCTAGCATTTCTTCACTCTCATAGTTTCATGCAACTTTCATCGCCTATTGTCAGGAGTTTTATCCCTCCGAGTTAATTTGTCATAACTGTGGTAAGGGATACCACAACTATGTACAAAATGAAGCTATTTCTGACATAGGCTGTGAGGATAATCCTGACGACCTGGATCAGAAATCATTCCTTTCTCCTCCCCATTCATCTCCATCAGAGGAGTGTTATGGAAGTGATGAAGATCCCAGGGAGGAAGAAGACACCCTGATTGAGCTAAGGGAACAGGTGAAGTATCTCTCTGTTCAATTAGAAAGGTTGAAATATGAAGACTGTGCAGAGTATTTTCCAGCCTGGGAGGAAGAAGATGACTTGAGTGAACTAGTGGAGTAAGCGATATTCCCCACTCCCTAATGTGAAAAATTGGAATCCGAAGACAGTGAAGAGGATTTTCCAGTCTTCGAGGCAGATGATCTAAGTAGCTCTTTTGAAGAGATTATTGAAGATTTCTTGGATGCGTTAGCATATGCCCCCGATGAGCCTGCTGTCTCAGATTTAAACGAAGAAGCCATTGTGTAAGAGGATTTCTCTTTCTTCCTTCATGAGATTTCCCATGATGTATTTACATTTGGGATTGAAGAGAAGGATCGGGAGACCATTCCCATTTCACAAGATGGGCGAGTGCACAGAAGAGAGGAGGAGGAACCAGAGGAACGACTGAGCGCGCATTTATTTTTCTATCTAGAGCCAGTCAGCGAGCAACCACCAACCGAGATCAGTGAGCCTATGACAGTTGTCCAATCACCTGTGCTTGTCAGAGATATTCAACCACATGAGAATAACTGTGTAGCAGAGGAGGCTGCCTGTCGCCAATTTTCCAAAATTTGCCACTCATTCTATGATCCTGTCAGCGAGTACATGGAGTGGCATTTCCCCTATGCCTTGGAGCTGCCCTATTTCATCTCAACTCCAGCCTGTAAGGAGGAGTTGAAGAATGTAACCGTTCTACTGTCACGGTTACACCATCTGGTGATGATCATTGACAGAAGGAAGGAGCTTCTATCCAGGAAGCTGCTTGAATGGCTATGGTGGAAATCTTCTTTCACCTAGCCCCATGTAAAGTGTTTTATTAGTTTAGGATTGTATATAAATACGCTCCTTTGAGCATGTATCTTTATTTTGTTGCTTTTATTTTTCGGCTTGTATTTTCAGCAGCGGGATGTTTTGAGCCTGACTCCATAGCCCAATAGCAAGGCACTGAAACTGCAAAATGAGTCCTTAGAGCATCACAGGGACAAATCTATCCCCCATGGAGCCTAATGTTAGCAACATTACTTGTCTTCGGCATCGGGATATCCAGGTCTGCAGGTTGCACGAGGAGCGCCCAAGTGCGGCGCATAGAAGAAGTCCTTTTCGAACTTAAAATCAAGCGAGCGGGAAAAATTATGGTGTCAATGGTCCGGGTCCGTCCATATGAGCAGATCAACGGTCGATGGGAAATCGTTGGTGGAAGAGTTGCGCCAAGATTAGGCGCGATGGATAGCGCCTATACTGCATGAAGGAAAGATAGCAGCCGTCCATCCAAAAGATGTGTGGCGCGAGATCTAGTCGCGTCGACGATTCGACATTCGGGAGTTCAAGGGATGAGGATAATATGTTGTTCTACATATTGAAACCCCGAACCCCGAAAGCGTCGAAAGAGCCCAAAGTCGGGCCCGCAGTATCACGAAGCAACCTCAACCGTTCATCCACAGGAGACACTTGGCGCGCGATTAGGTTCCTCGTCGTTTTCCCCCTCGCGATTTCAAGGCACGAAGACCAGCTCCGTTGCATCCCGATGCGCGAGGTGTCAGGAGTTTCCAAGACTCGGGCCCACAGTATCGCCGAGTGGATTCAGGGCCGTCAGATCTCAGAGGGACGCATGGCACCAGATTGAGCCGTCTCAACGTTTCACTCATTGCATTTTCAAAAAGTAGGGATTAGCCCCCCCCATTCATGAATGCCAAAAGCACCTTAGGAATAAGCACATGGTCACAGCCCGTGGTTACTTGGGGAAAGAATGAAGCTGTGTAAAGAAGGCCAAAGGTGTCGAGTTCAGTACTAGAGGGGATCATCACGATCTCCATGCACCATCTGATGCGCCCTCGATCCTGGTGTTTTCTCAGAGTAAATGAAGATGAGGACGGGTGGTTGAAGCCTCCTTTCATTCATTAAGTGTGAGTAATGGAAATTCTGGCAAGTGGTCTGCTCGAAGAGGTCCTGCGTGCCAGTTGTTCCAAAGAAACCATGCCAAAGTCCTCGACTAGATAGGGAAGTCTGCACACGCTAGCTCAGCGCTTAATGGCTCAGCTACCCTCTTTGCAGGAGCCATGTGCAGTAAAGGTGGCGTCTGACAGGGATTATCTGTCCGAATTTGGCTAAAGGGACACCAGACTTTGGATGTTTGAACATGCCTCTGTGAGGCGAATTTTCTTGAGTATATAAACTCAGTCTTCGTATTTTGTATCTATCGATGGTAGAGCATAACTCCCGATTGTAAAGTTTTAACAAACTCTAGTTCTCTAGTTATGTATTGGTATGTAAGATTTCTTGCTTAATGACAGACAGTCTTCTCACTCCATTTGGTTTTCATCTCATACTGAGAGAGTTCGTGATCGACTGATTCATGTGAATGGTTGCAATTATGTTATGATAAAAGATTTATTGTTGCATTGTTGTATTCTCCAATTTTCTGCATTTGAATGTAAGAAGATCTTGCGTTTAGATGTTTTCCTCTACAGTCTGTTAGAGACCTGATGTTTACGACAGACCCTTGCATCTTTCTGATACAAGTCTTCCCCCTACTCACCCTTACTACAACTCACTGTCTGAAGTTATCAAAGACCTCATTTTCCCATGCATGCCTGGCCTAGTTTGATAGTTAGAGCCACATCGTCTTGAGTTAACCTCCATTTGATCACCCCATTAAACAAATTGTGACACAAACTGATAGGCGTCGGGCTCTACTCCTGCTACAATCCAGGGGTGACTTCTGACGCTAACACATACCACAAGTCCACCTCAAGGTATGTATTCATTTTTGGTTCTGGTCCACTTTGTTGGTCAAGCAAGAAGCATGCAACTATTTCTTTATCCACAATTGAGTCAGAGTACAGGAGGGAAATTAATGTCACCACAAAGTGTATTTGGTTGCAAGGTTTACTTTTTGAGTTTGGGATTCAGTATTAGATATCGAATGTCATATTTTGTTACAACCAGGGTACCATTCAGATATCCACCGATCCGGTTCGGAGACAGAGAACCAAGTGTTATAACCCTATAATTTATAGGATCAAATGTTGATTGCAATTTTGTCCCTTTAGTGTTTTCGACTTGCAGATATTGCTCCATTAAAGAAAAGAAAAGAAAAAGAAAAGAGAAAAGAAAATAAAATAAAAAAGAAAAGAGGGCATAAAATAAAAAGGATAAAGCCCCATCAAATGACAATGACTTGCTCCATATAGTTTAAACATGGCCAAGTCTTTTAAATTTAAGTATCTAGGATTAGTGAATAAGCTTGGCTAAACTGTCTAACCTTAGACAAGTAATCAGGTTAGTTAGTGAATAAATTTGACCAAACAGTCTAATCTTGGTCAAATAGCCCCTAAGTAGATTATTTTCTTAGTCCAACAGTCTAAGCTGGGCTAAAGGAGAAAATGAGTAGGTTAGGGCATAGGTTAGACAACTTCCTCCAAATAAAATATGTAAGATGATCAATGAAAAATGCATGTTTTTTTATGATGAAATGTTTTTCTAACCCCATGGTGATAAAAAGAAAAATAAGTAGTGCACAAAACCCATAAAAAGTCATTAAGCCTAAGTTTCTACATCACATATTGAATCGTGCCCTGGAGTTTAAAGATCCGGCCTAGATCTACGACTGAGCAGTGGGTGCCTAGATCTACGGACCAGAAAAGAGTCTGGACTCCCCTGATCGCTTGACCTTTAACGATGGGGGGGGGTCCGAAAAGGTAATTAAAAGATGCGCTTAGATCTACGGTTCCCCCGCCAGCACGAAAATGGACGGCTCTAGAAATGTTCCGAACCCCCCCCGATCATTTGACCTTTAACGGTGGGGGGGGGGGGTCCAAAAAGATGCTTAAAGTGTGCACTCATATCTATGGTCATCCCATCAGCATGTGATCGGACGGTCCATAGGAGATTCCAGACCCCCCTGACCGTTCTACCTTTAATGGAGGGGGGGGGGGGTCCGAAATGATGTTTAAAGAATGCGCCCAAATCATTGGCTGATCCAGCTTCACCCAAATAAACTATCAGTAAGGGATCCCTGACCCCCTTGGCCGTTCAACCTTTAATGGTGCGGGGGGGGGGGTCCACAATGAAGCAAAGTCCAGGTGGGCCCCATCCCAACGTGGCATCACCTCATTGCATCCTAACTCCCCTCTCCAAACATTTACCACCTACCATCTTTACAACTCACCACCACCATCCCAAGGTATCACATCCTACAACCACCCTCTGCAAGTTCCATGTCACGACCCCGTCAACACGTCCCATCCATCTAACTGTTACAAGTCATATCTTTCCCATTCACCCCCCAATCACTAGTCCACACATCGACCAGAGACACACATCAAACATCTTTCATCCTGCCCTCTCACGCTCTAAACAACCCGTTGGCCATTTATGATTGGCCACATACCCATTGTTCATGTGACCTGTCCTTTTTCGCCCAACCGATACCTGTTCTCTCAATTTCAACCCCGTTTCAGTTGGTTCCCTTTCCATTCACACTCCCTGCATATCAGAGACTCATTTCCCTTCGCCTCTACAACACCTCATCCAACCAGATTTATTCACCTACTAACGTGTGTTCATTGTGCAGGTATCGATGGAAATCAATGGCGCCCAAAGGAAAAAAGTCAAATGTGGAGGAAAATCCTTTTCTCCCACCTACGGTCGATCTCGATCGGATCCCATTAGCAAACAAAGACTATCTAATCTCATAAACTAGGTCTGAATTCGACTTTGTTGAGCTACAGTCATGGTTTAGAGACACCTTCATTGATCAGAGAGATGAAATCGGGCTTTGGTAGTCAAATCTCCCCCTGTATCTTTTTCCCCAAGTCTATCACTTTCCTAAATTCTCCCTCAAGTGCTAAGATCACCAACTCCCTGATCAGAGAGCCATAGTGTCTTCGACCAGAGAAACCTTTTTCCTAATTACACCTAAGGCCATCAATCAGATGATGTAAGTACCCAGATCCAAGCCCCGTTCTCCCCTCACAATTGAAATCCTGACAGAATTGTATCAAAACCTGACGTTTCCCCAAAGAGCACAAATCTTTGAGTTGTTCCTTCCACAAGATGCCCAATTCCCTAAGAAAAATTCTCCCTATCACTCGTCCATATTTTCCAAAAAGGGAAATCAAATTATCTCAACACTGTGTTGTTTGCTCGGTTACTACTCAGATGAATGGGTGGATGAACCTATCTTAGGTTTCATGTCCATTTTCTCTGCTGAAAAGAAAGTGACCACCCATTTCTACTATAGCGGTTTCTTGGCTGAGAACCTACATGACCAGTTGGTAAATTTCCCTACAGAAGGCATGTTCCAGTATTCTTCAATACTGGCCTACATGTTCATGTTTTATCAAGCATACAAATTTTCCTTTCTTATGCAGAAGATGGATAAAGACGGACAACCGCAAGCGATAACCCTATGGACGTCGCTGCTTAGGAGGAACTCCACTGAGTTCAGTTCCAAACAATTCATTTATTTATTCTATCATCCAGTGGTAGGCATGCTCAGTGGAAGACCAGAACCAAGGATAAACAAGGAGATCCAAAGAGTTATGCACCTTTCGGATCTCGTGAAGACTAGAGACTAGTTCCTATACCAGAATCACACAGAAATCAGAGTGTATGGGTGTGAACTAGCTCCATACAAGTTGCCCAAGTATGTGCTTGTTCGAATATTCGCATTGGAGTACATTCATCAGATGATAAACTTAGACGACATTCATTTTGTGTCTCTTAAGAAAAAACAACAGATGAGGATTAAAGGGCAGATAAGACCGTTTATTTGCAACAATCGAGCTGCTAGGGAAGAGGCAGATAAACTACTAAAATAAATGAAATTCATCACCAGTTTCATTTGGTGTTATGATCCGACTGGGATTATTGCAGAGAGGAGATCCAAGAACAAGAGTTCACCCTATGCTCACATCCTCAAACCAGAAATTGAAAAGTATGCAAACCAAACAGAGTGGGAGGCAAATACTCTGGTAGACACTGAACAACAGGAAGCTCCCTCAGTCTCTTTTTCACTAACTACCACTCCACAGGTACCTAAAGAAAAAAGGCCAAGAAAGGATTCCTCCCCTTCAATCATTGAGGTATCAACAAAGGAGTTTTAGGCATCTAGTAAGAAACCCAAAACCACTCATGCTACTCACATGTTTGGTGAGGAAGAACCCTACTCTGCCACAGTGATTGAAAGAAGACAGGAAGTGGTGTCAACTTCTTCTTCAAGAAAGAAGATAGAGATAGCTGTGACCACACAAACTCCGCAAGGATCTGCACCTCTAAGAACTTTTGAAAAATATGAAATGATTAAAAAGAAGAACCAGACGCTGACCAACAACACCTACTCTCATTTTTGGAAGCAAACTTCCACAGCACAACATCGACTGTTGTTAGCCTTTGAAAAAGAGAAATGAAGAATGCATCTGGCATTTCTTCAAGCACAGGTGTCTCAACCCAAAGAGATCACTGATTACAAGAGGTCAACTATCGTATTTGACACCAAACAAGTTCATCCAGCTGGCCAGATGGACTTGCACAAACATACTGGAGAAATGGTTTTCTCCACATTGGCACATGATTCCTCTACAACAACAAAGTTATAGGTGTTTTTAAGCAATGTTCAGACCCAATTGAAGTTGGAAAAGATATCCTCTTTTGCAAAGGATAACAGAATAAAATCCTTAGAGGAGCTAGTACTCAAGATTGGGTATGATCCCTCGAATGTCAAAGAAGCAGAGGAAATATTGAAGAAAAAGAATGCTGACATTGCATCTTTGAGAAAACAACTAAAATTTCCACCAACAGAGGATTCACAAGCTAAAGAAATAACCGAGGCAGAAAATGAGAAAGAATAATTGCTGAAACTTATCATGTAGCAGAACGCACAGCTCAGGGAAATGGAGGCAGAGTTAGAAAAATTATTGAAAGAGAAGGATAAATCAACCCCTATTGAAGTTATTCCACTGAATGCAGTTCCCTGGGCTGAAGTCAGTACAACAACTATGCCAATGACCACCACAGTGGAAATTCCATCGGCAACTCCATTGACAGCATTAGAAAAAACTGTGGAGCTAGCAAAGTCCATGGAGGAAATGACTCTGAAGGGAACAAAGATCAATAGGATGAAAATGGAGATGGAAAGTCTACAGAAACTCAAGTATTCTTTCCAAACAAGATACAATTTTGAGAGACAGGCAACAAAGAATCTTAGCAGGAAATACAACAGCTCCAGAAACAAACAGTGGTAGGCAAGACATTAGCAGAGGCTAAGGAAAATATATGGACAGATATCTCGAAATCCATAAATGAAATTTGGCCCATGGTGCAAATCATGTTCGAGCAACATGATATGGTGTTAAATAGTAGAAAGGCCATTGACAGGATAAGAACAGAGCTGGGTGAGATGCCCTCGACAGCCAATGAGATCATTAAGTTTCTGAACTCAAAAACCAAAGAAGAGCTGGAAAAACTGAAAGTCGAAGACGGAACAAAGACTATCCTCGAAGTAAAAAGAGTATTGACTAAAAAGGGATTAATGTTGCAGTTGGAGGAAAAGGCTCAGAACATGGATAGTGGAGTTCAGATATTTTTTAGCAAGATTGAAGCTTTACAGAAAAAGGGTCTTCCCGATCTAGTGTCCTTCATGATAAATTAATGACTTTGTCTAATTACAAGAAAAAGATCACCACCATGGCCAAAGACAGTTCCAAGTTTTCAGGGATATAGGGCAGCATCACGGGCAAAGCGTTCTTGGAGACTCTGCAGCATGACCTCGACATACAACACGAAATCAAATACATCTTCCTCATCAAGCCGATTTTTTCTAAATACAGTGAGATGGACGAAGTCTACCGCCGGTTATTGAAGGTTACCATCCCAAGCACACAAAGATGGGATGAGCTGTGTGAATTGATTGAGTAAAGGTAAAGCCTCGTCCAGCTCAGCGTCCAACACAGTTAAAGTCATTCGAATGACTCACCAACGGTCTTCCCCGAAATCAACATGAGAGATTCGACACATCACCATCAGTTACTACATTTCTGCATTTTGTTGGCTAGTTATTTAGACTCAGACTACATCACTTCCTGATCATTAATGACAGGGTCGTTGTAAACTTTTATTATAAATATTTCCAACTTAGAAGTATTAAGGGTTGTTGATCTCTATGCCCGCCCAAGCAAGCTTTAGTCACTGTAATCTTTATCAAGAGGTTATTCCAGTAATACAAAGAGATGTTTCATAGGATTCCTGCGTGTTAATTGTTGGTGAAGTTTTCTCTATTTGCGTAAAAGTTTTTCCCTTCTCAGTCATCATATTGTCTTTCTAAATATAATCTTTAAAAGAAGTTAAAGTTGTAGAATTTGCCATTGTGTACTTTGTTCTTAATCTTTTATAGATTTAAATGTTTTTCTGCTGATGTTATAACAAAGAAATTCTTAAATGTTTTTTTGTTTTAACTGATATCTCACCTTTTTCAGCAAATACACCATTTTATTCCTAAAGAATCCAACATTATCACTATCTTGCCCTGTAAAATGAATCTTATAAAAGTTGTCTTTAACCTCTATCTTTTTAAAAACAGACCCCATAGCCCAATGGAAGCGTAAGTGTTATTCAACCATTCCATTTAAAAACAAAGCAAACAACTCGGTTATATTCTTTCTAACTAGCCTAAAATCTTGAAAATCCAAACAAATATAAAACTTACAGAGAGATCCCTCTCTAAAATTGGTAGGGATAGCTTCCAGTTTCGAAGCGGTTGGTTAAGATTACCTCTGATAAATTTCTTCTTACCTCACAACAACCTCTGGGAATTTACAGAGTGATAACACCAAGCATATCGAGATACACATTCATTACATCCGGGGGCTGATTTATGATCAAGTGATTTCACTGCAATACTTCTCCACTGAGCAACAGGTTGCAAACATCTTCACCAAATCCTTCACTGAGAAGAAATTCTCTGACTTGCGAGATCTTTTGGTTTTTGTAGAGACAACTGGGCAAGCTCTCACAATTTACTTAGCATTTTTTGTAAGTCCTCTTTTTTTTTGTGGGGGGGGTTTCCCGTGAGGTTTTCCCTCTTTCCTCGTTTTATGAGGGATTCATTATTGTATTGAGTACCTAAAATGGCCTAGTAGCCGGGACTCACATTTTCTTATTATGTCACTACATTTAGGCTTAAGGGGGGGTGTTAGAGCATAATCCTAACTTCCCTTGGTGTATTACTTGTCTTAGGCACCTAGACCTTGGTTAATGCATTCCAATGCAGTTTTCCTCACTTGATTTGACTTTCTAGAGAGGGTAGGAGACACCTTCCTTGATTTTAGGGAGTTTTCCTTAAGTTTAGGGAGTTAAATTTGAGTTCTTTAGTTATAAATCCACTTAATAACTCCTTTCCAACCTCCATGCAAAGTTTAAACACCTAAATGAAGGAGAGAAAACTTCCTCCTTAAATCAAGGAAATTGTTCCTTGATTTTAGGGATTTCCCCCCTTTCTTTAGTAAACTTTGGATGTTTAGCTAATAAGTTTTTAAACTCACACTTTTCATCCTATCACACTCATGTTAGGTGTGGGTTATCTATTTTTACATTGCTTTGAGTGGTAGTTGTTATTATTAGTGACAAGATCAATTCCTCTCTACATATTGGATTGATCTCATTGTAATTTCAAACTATTGTGAATACATTCATTCTTTTGGAGTAAATTATTCTCTATCTCTCTCTTCTTTGTTTATTTGCAAATTCATTGGATTAGTATTATTTTTCTCATCGAATTCTAGATCTCTTGGGTCTCAGAAATTTACAGCTTCAATGTCATAAATGGGGTTTCTATAAAAAATGAGACGACTGAAATCCAAGCTATGTTTTCCAATCTGTATGAAAGTGTCTATATGCTTATCAACCATATGTAAAAGTTCTCTCACAAGACCATAAAAAAAAGTGACCATCCCTTTGTCTTTGTGTGTAGGAGGAGTAAAAGCATGGATGTCTTTATCAAGTGGAAGGGTAGATGTGAGTGCTTTGTCTTTGACAAATGTATCATCTGGATCTTCAACATGAGAAAATTCATCGAGATATTATTGGTAAATTTATTCATATGTTTGTTCTTCGAGCACTTCTTCATCTTCAAGGGCATGAAATAACTGTCTTATGCGATTCATCATTTCCTCAACAACTTTATTAGTAGCCTTTTCCTTTTCCATATGTAGAAATGCCATCTTCGAGGCATAACAAGTTCTGGATCAGGGTTCATCCCAAGGTGCCATATTTCCATTGACTGAAAAGACACCTTAATGGAGTCACCATATGAGACCAAGGCTCATAAAAGGATGGAAATGGGGAGACAAGGAAAGGTAGGTTTTGGGAAGGTGGAGTCACCAGATTAGTATCAAAGAGAGCTCATCAAGGGTGGAAAGGGAACATCTTCAATGGAGTCTCTAGGAAAGCTAAGGGTAAAGGATTTGGGATCAAAGCTTTCCAAAGTGTTCTTAGGGTTCGAAAGAGGATTAAAAATACTCCATGAAAACGATGCCAAAATGTTATTGCACAAGTTGTGGGTTGAGAAAATACCAACCCAACCACCAATTGGAGACAACTTAGAGAGAACCTACCCACTGTCACCTTAAGGAGGCATTCCCGTCACTTTATAGGTGAGGTAGTCACCTCAAGGGGGGAATCCCTATGACCCTAGAGGGAATTGAGATTGAAAATGAGATGTATGAATGGATGTCCCTAAAGTTCAATTCTAAATGGTAGAGGGAACTTGGAAAAGTGTCTAAAGAGTTTCTTAAGGTTGCCAATGATTTGAGTAACCTGCCAAGAGTGAATACCTACTCGAGACACAAGGAAAACCAAGTATATGGTATAATATGTTAGGTGGAAAAGCAAGTTAAGATTTTTGTCCCTAATTGCAGCAATACTCATTGATATATATTAGCATATAAAATATAATATGGGCTGAAAAATATGTTCTAAAATTCCAATTGAATAAACAAGAGACAAGCTAGTAAATACTAGTTCAACTCAACAATGATAGAGTAAGACTTTAGCATAAAAGCAAGGTTGTAAAAAAACTCTTACTGCAGTGATATTTATCAATCTTATGGCTGTAACAAACCAATCATTATAAAAAAAAAATTTAGCCAATGAAAATCACTTCAAACTAGCTCAACAAGTGTGCTAGGGTTAGTAGTTTGTTAGGGCAAAGTTGTAGCTAATTCATAGGGTTAGTTTAGGAGTTATCTAGGTTTAGAGGGTTAGAATTCCTCAGCCCTAATGGATGTAGGTTAGTTTTGTAACAACATAAATTTATAGTGGGTTAAAGGGGATGCCTAAATGATGCAAGATATCCTAGGGCTCAAAGAACACTATCCAAGTGAGAGAACTTCAAAACATCAACTTTTCACACTTACCAATGCAACATTTTATTTCTCCAATGCAACGACTAGTGCCTTTGATTATGGGTTAATGGGGTCAAAATAAAAGAGATAAATATACAACCTCATTGGGGGTATAAATCATCTTATTCCCCAAGGCAAGTAACCTATATAGGGTTTAAAACTAAGGGGTGTATGCCCTTATATTTCCTTAGCAAACACTTGCAAACAATTATTCTATGCTTAAATTTATGATGGAGCTAAAGTAGGGGTGTATGCACTTATACTCCCTACCTATCCTTAGAAAAATCAACCTTGAGATTTAATTACAAATGATAGAAACAAGTAAAATCCTTACCAATCCAAATAGCAACAAGATAAACCTCACAATGGGAGATTTATGTTTTAAACTGAGATTCCATGATCTCTATTTATAGAAAATGTCTATCAGATAGTTTGACTACTTAGGAAGGGTAAAAAATAATATAAGGGGTCCACAACCCTTATCTTACCCCTTGCAACAAAATACTATTAAACAATTCATCCTTAAAATTCACTTTTACACAAAAGAAACCCTAGAATAAGAGGATGTCTCCCCTTTAGGAGACATTTTGGCACTTTGAAGAAGTTGTTGGGGTAGTATATGCATGGATAGGAATCCAAATGCCACTTGTAACTCATCCAATTCCTCCTCCTCATGGTTAAAGTCTTCTTCTCCTCAAAACTTCCATGTGTCAATGAGTCATGTCTTCACCACCAAACCCTAGCCCTTCTAAGTGATGTCAAGCCTCCAAAGATGACATTTTTCCTCTCCTAGGAAAAATGTTTGGCATGTGAGGGATAGGTAATGTCATCCATGATGTCTTCTAGGCCTCCAAATGCATGTTTTTTTCATCTAGCATGCATTCCCTTGACATCCAACCTGTGGGCTTGAATCCCATGGAAGCCCAATCTAGGCTTGTTCTTCCAAAACTAGCCACTAAGAAAGGTTCTGCAAAGAAAAATAAGCATGCCCTCCAAAGATATCAAGTCAAAATATCACGATGAGTAAATCAAATTGATAAATGAGCCACCTAAGCATCTGCATAAAATATTTCCCTATCAAACAAGTAAGTGCTCAAAAGCATTATGCAACTTGCCAAGCTTGAGTATGGGAGGGTTGACAAGGTGTCCTATTGGGTATATCTTTCCCTAGGTCAAGGAATGTTTCCCAAGTGATCCCTCTATAAGCCATGTGAAGGGGATGAAGTGGTCATTGGTCAAGACTCACTGGGAACAGTGTTCATGACATACAAGGGGTTGCAATATCTCATTTATGGATGCCTTTATAGAGGGTGTGTGACACCTTCTTTTGAGATGCACTTTTTTCCAAGCCCATTTTCTTGCCATTATTTTCTTATTTATATTTTAAGGGATAATTTGGAGGCCATTGTCCTAGCTTGGTGTCTAGGTAATGATATTTTCATTCACAAATACCTCACAGAAATGAGAAGGTTGGCTCGTGATGAGACCCCCTTGCCCCCAGTTGTGCAACTGAGAACCACTACCCTAGCTAGGTAACTAGATGATGGTAATTCCATACCACTAAGTATCCATGATCATGATAGGAAGAATCATGATGAGACCTCCCATCCTCCAACTAACCCTTTAAGCATTCATTATAATTTATTTTGTAGGTCCCCCATTTCTTATAGAAAAGCGTTTCATTGCTTTCTTGGGGATCCTTGGGCAAAGAATCTGGAAGGTTTACACATATGCTCTTATCTTTTTATCCAACAACAATCCCTCTGGGCCTTTAGCCTCTTCTTCCCATGAAATGAGGGACAACCCCTTCTTGGGTCAGTACACCCTAAAATCCCAAGAGACAAGGAAATAGGGTCTTAGGTGGTGGAAAGTGGTAAGTATGGTTGGGAATGGTACGCTGGCTCTTCAAGGAAGTTTCCTAGTATCAAAACCATTCCCGAGGAAGACCACTTATTTGGGAACAATGTCAACCACCAAGGTGAAACGGTGCAAAAGGCATATTTTCCAAGCATATGTCATGAAATCTAAAGAAGTATAAGATATAACATACTCAAAATGCCTCAAATATTGAAATGCCACTCACCATAATACCTGACTTGTACCTTATGGAGCAAGGCCCATTACCTTTCGAAAGCCAGCTAGTGTGGTGGATTCCATCTGAAAATCCTAACCTCTGTGGTGATGAGAAGGGTCTCCATCTGTGCAAGTGGATACTACAAGTTGTCTACCTTTTGGTAGTCCATGTCTACAACCTGAGGGCCTCAAGACATTGCCTCCTTAGTTATCCCTAAATTTTTTGGATATCAGTATTGAAGTCTCCATCAATTATTTAAGGAACCAAGTTTGCTTGATCCTGCAGAGAAAAAAGAGAATTCCAACATTGTATTTTATCATGATAGACAGATGGAATATAAATATTGTAAATAGAAAAATACTTACCCGAGGGCAGATGAGTAAGTGTCACCTGAATCCAATTTGAAGAGCATGACCAGTATAGTAGTTGAAAGAAATTTGGGTTCCAGAGAGTGCAAAGCCTTCCAGATGCACCTCTACAACTGACCGCAACACCTATACTTGTTCTAAAAACAAATTGAGCATCCTGCACGACTACCGAGTCCTGCAATTTCATTTCCTGGAGTATAAGAAATAGGAGAGATTTTGATCAAATCAAAATTCTTAGCAATGATTTCTTATGATTGCTACCTAGCCCTCTACAATTCCATAAAATTAGCTTCATCATTTAGAAGAGGATTTGGATGCTCCTCCCTTAGGAGGAACCAAGCCACTCTGATTCCTTAAAATGCGTGATTTGTTTTTGGTGTGCCCATCTAGGGTGATCTGTTTTCCCAGATCAAAGTCTTTTATGGCTTTTGTTTCCCTTCTCTGATTATTAGTTGGCCTCCTAAGTTTTTTTGTAGTGGGTATGTTCGTGGGATCTTGATCTGATTCATCTTCAGAACTTCCTTTGAGTTCACCTTCTTCAAGGTACTCGCGAGAAGAAGGAGGGGGAATCATGAAAAGAATCAGTTGATCCATTGGGTCACCAAGGATAGGTTGAGGATGATAGGGTTGGTCCTCTTCAAAAGTTTCATCTAGAATGGATAATATATCATATTGATTTCTGGTTGAAATATTAGCATGTCGATTTCTTGTCAATGAAGAAGCTAATGTCTCTTGAGACTTTGGATTGGAGGTAGCTCCCTCCTGTGTCAAATATTTTCCTGATTGGGTGGAATTTTCTTGCAGAATGACTTGTTTGGTTGCTTGTTTCTTGCAGTCTAGTTTTTGTCATTTCTCATCTGGTTCTCCTTCCGATTGGACCACCGAAGATTTGGGGTATCTTTTAGCAAAATGACCATATTCATGGAAGATCTTTCATTTGAAAGGAAACTTATCATATTCAACCTTTTGAAGGTAATACCATCCATCCATGGAGAGGTTGATGGCCTTATGGAGACATTTTTTCATATCTAACTCCACACAAATGCAGGTGCAAGCCTTAAGACCGTCTTTAGGTTCTGCACAGTCAACGTACTTAACCAGAGAGTTACCAATGGCCCAAAGAGTTCCATCATTCCAACAATGGAGAGGGAGGAAAGGAAGACAGACCTTGACAAGAACAACAAAAGGAATGTCATTCTCTGGATTAAAATCTAAGGTCCATCTGTTAAGATACATTCCATGAGTGCCTATGAAATGTGGGCCACTTTTGAACATCAGATCACAGTTCATTTTGTCTTCAAAAAGAAATGCATAAAAACCCCTTCCGCAAAAAGAGTGTGAAAGATTTCCTTTCAAATGTGGTTTCCAGTATTTTTCAATCAAGAGTGCCACTAAATGGGGGGAGGGTCATACCCCAGTAAATTTCCCAATAAGACCTTGCTTAGAAAATTTTAGATCCAAGGCCTAAGAATCGGCTTGGACCAGAACACTAGGAATCACATCTACTTTCTTGAAAAAATGAGATTGCATAGGTTTCAGAGCTTTGGGGAGAGAGGAAACCAAAGCGACGAAGGTCGCGATGTCCGATGGGGGAGGAGGAGGGGGGAGGGGTGCTAGCGTCCCCACCAGGGGAAGTCACGACGAATATAGGGAGGCATCGAGGCTAGGATTTACACAATAGGAACAATTTCATCTTCAAAAATAATTCTATGCCCCACAATTCTAAAAAATATTTTTGTTGACAATTACGAGGAGGATTTTTTTTGTTTTGTTTTGATATTTAATTTTTAATTGTTATAAAATATAAATTTTAGTTTTTGTTAATATAATTTTATTTTTATATATTAAAAAAGTAATTATATTCTACAACTTACTATTGATGATGATGATGATGATGAATGTCCACTGAGACCAATTGTTCTATCGAACCTTAAGAAGGTAAGAGATTACTTCAATTTCTTTAAAATTGTATTTCTATGCTCAAAAAGCATTGAGAGAAACGTTCCAAGATCACCATAGTTTTGATGAATTAGGAGGTTGGGAAGGTCAGTGATGTGGAAAATATTTTTAAATTGGGATCTAATATGGGTATAGGCATGGCAATCCAATATGATTTGTTTTTCATCTTCTCACAACTTAGTGTCACAAAGGTGACAAATTCTCTCATCCCATGGTGTTTTGGGACTTTTCCAATGCCTAGTTTCATTATGTAGCTCGTGAAAGTTTGTTCTTATTTTAACAATGTTGATTTTCTTCTTTGCACTTTTCAAAACTGAGAGGTAATTTTGATCTTCTAAATTAGGGTTGACCACCTCCTTGTAGTATCTTAATTTCCTTTTATCCACTAATTCTCTATCACATCACATATTCTCCTTAAATTTAGAAGTGATCATATTTGTAATATTATTGATATTTTGCATGATGGCTTCTTCTTGTATTCCCCAATGATTTAGCTAAGATTTGGCATCTTTATGCCATCCCTGCTTGAGTCGCTGGTGGTTTTGGCTAGAGTTTGAATAAATTTTGAGGAGCCTCTTGTTATCCATGTTGTTGATCTTATTCTTGTATGCTAGGTACCTAATCATATCAATGCTCTCAATGGAGGAAAGACTTGATTCTATGAGGAGGATAGGATAAGGTGTATTGCCCTTAATTTTGAGATTATAAGTTATAAAATTCTTTTGTATCTATTATATATTTATCCAACATTCTCTAGATATACTGCAACCCCAAACTTCACATCCATATAATATAACTGGAGTGACGAGGGTGTGGAAGAGGATTTTTTTATTATTATCCTAAAGCCAAAGGTTTGTTCATTTACAATTGTTTTTGATCCCATAATAAGATTTCCACCCTCCATTTATCCTTGTTTCAACACTATAGTTCCAATTGAGCTTGTGGTGGATATCGATTCCAAGATAATTGTATGAAAGAACTTCCTCCAAGCTATTATTGTCACAAACAAAAGTATTGTAGGTGATCCTTTTGGATTTAGTTATCATAAACTTTTTTTTTTTTTTTTTTTTTTCAG
>ML777276.1:357525-372865 GCA_009831015.1 Picea engelmannii | reverse complement strand
TGAGGGTTATTAGTTTCTTACCTAGGTCATAGGGACTCTTCACCATAAGAAAAATATCATTAGCATAAATAAGGAGGATCATGACTATACTAGTGAGATTCGCTTGAACACAACCTGCATCCTCCAAAAAATCTTCTAACTTATCAATATAGATTCTGAAAAGGGTAGGGGATAGGGGACAAGCCTGTTTGACTCCTATATTATAGTTAATTTCTCCCGATTAGCCCTGAGTGTTCCTAAAATTGGCAACAACTTTCTCATATAACCTTACTACAACAACTCTTAACTTGAAAGGGTATTTAAGCTCTTCTAACATATTCCAGAGGTTAATCTTGGGCACAGTGTCAAAATATTTTCTAAAATCAACGAAGCAAGAAAGGAGATAAATTTTATCATTACGACACTCCTCTGCAATGATCCTAAATGTAACAAGGTGTTCCACAGTGGAATGGTAGCCTCTAAACCCAACTTGGCCTCTAGCTCTTTTTCCATGGCTTTCTAGCCATGTGGCAATCTTCTTTTCCAAAATACTTCCACATAGCTTAGCTAAAATGGGGCTAATTATAATGGTCCTATAATTAGAGGGATTGATTTTAAAAATAGGTACAATGAGACTTTGAGTCCAAGGTTTTGGGAAGCCTTGATGGATAGCTAAATTGAAGAGCTTAGGTATGTGAGGGATGAGGATAGGTCCTCCAATTTTTAATATTTCCGCTTGGTAACCTTCGATGTCCTTAAATTTCCTTTTGAGAGTCGCTTAACCCTAAGCTTAATGTCTTCTATAAATAACACTTCATATTTTGTAGAGTTTTTTGGCATGATGTCCATGACGTTAGGGGATTCACACAATTTTTTAAGGTAGAAATTCCAGTCCTTCAAGGGAATCTTATTATTTTCTTTAGTTTTACGAGTTAGAATTTTCCTCCAAAATTTCTGTGTATCTATCTTAAATAGGTGCACAAGATTCTCTTGCTTTCTATTTATATAGTCTTTTTTATTTTCCGTGTAATTAAGGTTTTGTATCTATTTATATTATCATATTTTAAAGATGCATTGGAAGCATCCCTAATAATTTAATATGAAAAGAAATTGGGATACATAATATAAAAAATAAAAACAATAATTAATTATTTTATAAACACATTAATTCAGGTAGATGCCCACTTTGTAAGGAAAATTTTGAATTTGTACATCCTATTTTTGATGTGTCCATTCACTATATAAATCTAGAATGAAGTTGTTCAAATGCCTAGGCTCAAGTTTTCTTGGAATGTGGTTGATGTTGAAGATGCTTTTAAATATTGAATTGGAAGCCCATTCAAAAAATAGGCAAAAGCATTACCTTTTTTTGTTTTATGGGGGATATGGTTATCACATAATTTATGTTTATTTGAAGATAGAGATACTTTACCTGATCCATATTATACTGAGAATGAAATGAAGGAAGATATATAACAAGTAAATAAACATATATATTTCAAGAAACACGGTAATACAGTTAAACTCAGATTCTATTAATGATTGTCTGAAATACAAAAGATTGTAAAATGCAAAGCATACAAGCTAGATAGAATGGTGGTAGCTTATATCCTAAGAGAGAGATGTGACGGCTATGCTCATTCACAAGAATATGATTACAAAGAGGTTGAAAAAAACTTTTAACATAAAGCATAATGGCAGAACTGTCCTCAGACACACACTTTTATTAAATAGGAAAATAAATTACATAAGAGAATTTGCAAAGAGTTTACACCCGAACAACTCAACACTCTTGCAATGAGCTATATATATGCTAAATGTCCTAACAAACTCTAGATATGGATCACTTATTAAATAAACAAGTGTCCATTTACAATAAATGTTATCTTAACAATCTTCTAACTATACTCCTAATTTAGAGCCTAAGATACGACACCTTTCTAGAGTCATATCTTTTACAACATTATTCTATTTCTAAAATGTCTCCATTTATTAATCAAATGTTCTAGATTATTAATTTAATATCCTAAATTAATAATCATTTTATTCTAACTTATTAAACTATGATATTTGTATTTTGGATTATCTAACATTCCCCCCTATGATCCAAAGATACATTACAACAGATACCAAGTTCATCCCTGAACTTAGTAAATTTTATTCTGCCAAGAGGTTTCGTGAAAATGTCGGAGATCTGATCTTCTGAAGGACAATAAATTGGCTTGATGACATCCTTTGCAATGAGTGATCTGATATGATGATACTTGGTGTCCACATGCTTTGTCTTTGAATGAAAAACTAGATTCTTGGCAAGCTTAATAGCTGACTGGCTGTCGATGAATAATGATGTAGCTTCTGCTTGAGAAATGCCCAAGTCCTGTAAAATTCCGCGTAACCAAACAATTTCACATGTTGCTTCCCATGCTGAGATGTATTATGCTTCTGGTGTAGAAGTAGCCACTGTAGCTTGTTTCTTACAATTCTAAGACACTGTTGCTGAACCCATGTTCATTAAATAACCTGATGTTGATGCTCAATCATCAATACTTCCGACAAAGTTAGCATTTGAAAATCCACCAAGTACAAAATTTTTAGTCTTTTTGTAAAGAAGGCCAAAATCTTTTGTTCATTGGATATATCGAAGAACTCTTTTGGCTGCATTCTAGTGGTTGTCCCGTGGTTGTTACATAAAACATGAAAGAATACTGACTACATAAGATAGATCTAGTCAAGTGTTTGTCAAATAAATCAAGTTGCCAATCAACTATCTATAAATAGTGTTGTCTACCATCCCCCCCCCTTCAAATTTTGAAAGTTTCAAGTTTTGTTCCATAGGGGTAAGAGATGGTTTGCAATCCTGCATGCCAAACCGCTGAAGAATTTCTGTTGCATACTTACTATGAGAAATGAAAATATGATGTGGTCGTTGGAATACTTCAATGCCAAGATAGTAGTGAAGTAGTCCCAAATCTGTCATCTTAAAACCTGCATGTAATTCCTTTTTTACCTGTTCAATATGATCATCATTGTTTCCTGTAATGATCAAATCATCTACATACATAATAAGAATCACTAGATAAGGACCCTGTTGACGAATATACAAAGTATCATCAGATTCACTTCGTTGAAAACCAACCTTCCTAAGGTATTCATCCATTTTGGTATACCAAGCTCGGGGAGCTTTCTTTAACCCATATATAGCCTTAATTAATTTGCATACTTTATGTTCCTGCCCTGCAATTTCAAAACCTAGTGGTTGTTGCATATATACACCTTCCTGTAAGTCTCTGTTGAGAAAATCACTTTTTACATCCATTTGATGAACTTTCCAACCTTTTTGAGCAGCCAATGCAAGTGTTAATCAGATGGTATTCCATTTAGCCGTAGGAGCAAAAGTTTCCTCATAATCAATGCCTTCCTGCTGCGCAAAACCTTTAGCCACAAGTCGTGCTTTATACTTGTCAATTTCGCCATGTTGGTTGTATTTAATTATGTAAACCCATTTGCATCCGATGGGTTTAACACCTGTAGGACAATCAACAAGTTTCCAAGTGTTGTTATCAATTACTGCTTGATATTCCTCAACCATAGCCTGTTGCCATTATTTATGTTTTACTGCTTCTTTGTATGTGGAAGGTTCAGTAAAATCATTTGCTACCAAGGAAAAATTCCCTTCATTGTTGTGTGATCCCCTTGTTCCTGTTTTATTCTGCTCATCAAGCCTTACATCTTTCAAAAGTTGAACTGCCCATTTTGGTAGTTGATGTTCACTGGTTTGGGGATCTAAATTATCATTATTGTAAATTGGATTAATGTAAACTGATGTTCGTCGATTAGTTGAAGATTCTGGAGGTGGAGAATCATTGGCAGATGAACTGTCGCTGCTAGGAGAGTCAGATGAACTGCTAGAAGACCCAGATGATGTTGTCGAAGTAACTGGATTGAATGTATCATCTTCAGATGAAGGAAAATCAAGTTCATACCAATTATGTGAATTTTGTTGATTTTGCACTTTTCTTTTTCTTTGATTTCCTTTAGTTTCTAACTTTTGAAGAAGACTTTCTATTTCTTTAGCACTCTTACTTTCAGTTTCATAAAAAACTACATCCCTGCTCACAATAAATTTTCCATTGGAAAAAAGTGGAAACCCTTTCTTCTCATCAGAATACCCAATCATTGTGCATTTAAAGCTTCTTGAGTCAAGCTTAGTTCGTTTTTCCTTTGGAACTAAGGCATAACATACCGATCCAAAAACTCTAAGATGTTTAACTCGAGGTTTGAAACCAAAACATGCTTCATAAGGTGTGATTCCGTCCAAAGAAGCAGTTGGAGATCTGTTCCTTAAGAAGATAGTTGTATGGATTGCTTCTGCCCAATATGCAGAACTTAACTTTTTAAAGCTTAACATGGATCTTGCCATTCCTAACAAAGTGTGATTCATTCGTTCTGCGACTCCATTTTGCTGAGGAGTGTAGAAATTAGTAAAATGTCCTCTTATCCCATTGTCTGTGCAATAAGTTTTGAATTCATTAGAAGTGAATTCTCTGCCATTATCTGTCTTGAGAGTAAACCCAAGTTATTCTACTGAAATCATCAACAAAAGTAAAAAATATTTGCAACCACCAAAAGAATTTTCTAGGGGTCCACAAACATCATTGTGAACTAGTTGCAACCACTGATTTGCACGCCATGAACTTGTTGAAAAACTCTCTCGACTATGTTTTCCATGAGTGCATGCTTCACATTTTGAAGTTTCCTTTTTGAAAGTGGGAATTCCCTTAACCATCCCTTGTTTTTGCTATTGAGAGAGACTTTCAAAGTTGAGATGTCCATATCTCACATGCCACAATCTGATAGGTGAGATACTTGTACTTACTGTTCCTGCAAAGTCTGAATGTCGTGGAATAACGGTCCCTTTCATCCTTAACAATTTTCCATCTTCATAACCTGTCATCACTGTTTTCATATTTTGTTCGACTGAATTAATCTTAACTAAGACATCTTCCATAATCACCTTATGTCCTTCTTGTCAAATCGTGACTAAAGACAACAAATTATTTTTAAAGGTGGGTACATACCATACATTTGAAATAATTCGTTCTCCAATATCAGGTAAATAAACTTTAACTACTCCTTTTCCATAAGGAGTATGTTTGGTATTATCTGCAAGAAAGATGGAATTAAGATGGCATTATTGAAAATTCCAAAAAAAGTCACGTCTAAAAGTCATGTGTTGAGATGCTCCTGAATCTAAAATCCAAGCATCTTCATAATCACTTTGAAAATCAGTGGAAATCTGTAATGTTGAAGATGAGGTAAACACATATTCTGAACCATCATCATTTCGTTCATTTGCAAATTATGCTATGTTTTGATGAAACTTGGAAATTTTATCAATGGAAGTTCTACAATCTTCTGCATAGTGACCAACTTTGTTACATCTTCTGCAAACAATTTGACTGAAGTCTCTTCCTCTACCGAAATTTTGTCCTTTGCCCCTGCTTTGACCTCTGTGTGGAGTTTGTCCTCTGCCTTGGTTGTTGCCTTGAAAATAGCCTCTTCCTTGACTATTTCCTCTTGCATGAAAATATCCTCTGCCTTGACTATTTCCTCTGCCTTGAAAATACCCTATGCCTTGAAAATAGTTTTCTCTACTTTGGCTTCAACCAAAAACTTGTACAAAATTTCCTCTTCCTCTGCTACTAGAACTGTCACTTGAAGACTTACTTGTGTTGGCTTCTGTGAAAAAAACATCTTCCCCAAATTGCTTTTTCTTTCCAAAAGTTTTGTTGTGTTGAGATAATATTTCACTTAGTTCATCAAATGTAAGCTTATCTAACTTTCCAGTTACTTGTAAAGTTTCCAAAAAATGTGTATAGGAAGAAGGCAATCCAACGATTAAAATTGTGGTCACGAAACTATCATCTACTGCTTGAAAACCAACATTCAGTATTTCCTTCTTAATGTTTTTAAGTCTGGAAATATATTCATGTACATCACCTCCTTTAGTCAATTTCTATTGGAGCAACTTTAATTGAAGATCAACTTTCTTTGATTCATGCTGAGTATCAAATAAATATTTAAAAACTTTCAAAGCAGACCATGCATCAGTAGTATTTTCAATGTGAACATACATCTCATCATTAACTGAAGATTTAATTAGTGCTAATTCTTTGGCATTTTTAACTTCCCATTTTGCTAACGTAGTTGCATTTGTAGGCTTATTTGGCTTAGTATCTTCATTACATATATCACGCCAAAGTTCATTGTAAATGAGAGTGGTTTCAATGAGACGTTTCCATGTCTTGTATGATTTTGTTCCTTCAAGTTTATCGGAGTCAGAGAACAAATTAATTAAATTCGGCATTGTAGTGTTGAATCTTCACACCAAAACAAAATCAAGCAAAGAGATATCAAGATGAGAAACACCCCAGACACATCACACACAAAAAAACAATCTATTGGGGCTTGGCCTTGACCCTCGTATAGTCGTTGAAACAGGAGAAAAATGACTAAGCTTGGCACTTGGCTCTAGTCAAATTCCAAGTAACTTTAAAAATTTTACACTTTACAAAACTCTTGCAATTTTGCCCCCCCTCAAAGTAAAAAAACTTTGAGTTACAAAAAATTTGTTACCCCCCAAAAAAAATCACTTGATATGCTTGTATCCTTTGATATACCTGCAAGTAAACCTTTGCCTACAAAGTCTTTTGATTGGTTGAAAGAAATAATGTTACTTCACTATTGCCTTTGAAAAGAGCAAGTAACAATAATAAGATAATTCACATGTGGAAATAAAACTATCAGCGTTACTTCACTATTGCCTTTGAAAAGAGTACCTTTAGCGTTCCGATCGACATATATTAATCTTGTGTCCTTTTTTTTTTAAATGTGTGCACCCTTCCAATCTTTTGATAGTGAATATTGGAGGCACAGTCAGTTATTCCACCCGTTGTTATCTATCTGTTGCCAATCAAAAGAATTAAACAATTATATATATATCTATCTGTTGCTAGAAAAGATTGCTAGCAGAACTTTTAGATTGTCAAAATAGAGACAGATCTGCATACAATTGCATATCTATAGATTGTCAAAATAGAGACCGATCTACATACAAGCACGTCGCTCGCAGAGATTGATGTGAAACTTGTTGGTGTGGATGATGCCAAGGAAGGTTTTGTCCATTAATGCATCCCTGGAATGTGTAGCTTTGCAATATCTCCAGAGTAGATGAAAGAATAAGGAAGCACAGTTTATAGAAATTTTGCTTGGCCCGATATATTCCTGGTTCTATGGATGATGGTCAAAAAACGAAAAGGAAAAATACCATGGGCATCCTCTCAAACCTAGATGCTAGATCGGGCATACAGATAACAGATGCATTGAATATGCAAATGGAAGTGCAGACACGGTTGCATGAACAACTTGAGAAGAAACACCCAAGGGTGTTTTGAGAATGATGGGCATACAGTGGCTCACTATCTACCAGGTTTGCTGGAGATAAAGAAATGGGAAGGATACTTCAGACAACTCTATGCCAAATCACATCACTGAAGGTCGCGTGTTCGATCCACACTCACAATTTACTGATGAAGTGTGTTGGCCTGAAACACCACCAGCCAAATTTCTCCACCAGAAACGATGTCTGAGGCATCAAAGACACGAATTAAATTAAACCTTGGACAACCACTGATGTAAATGGATATTTTGATGCCGGTTCAAACCCTCCTCTTGCCAAGCTCCGACCAAACTATAAACTACATAATCGCACAAGTTCTTTCAAACAAAAAGTTACCTGTGTTTATCTGATCCGGCAGGTCGGACCATTCAAACAAAATGTCACCTGTATTTATTGTAAATGGATTGTTGAATTGGAATGCTTATCACAGTTTTAAGATTATAACAGTGATAATTAATATAACAGTGGATTGGAGAGGCCGTGAGCGTTGAATTGGACTGTTGAATTAATTTGCCAGAAACTTATTTGCCAGGGACTAATTTGTCAATTTTCAGGATTTGCATTTTGCAAAATCAGTTTGTCTGAGTCCAATGGCAGCAGTAAAAAAAATTAAAATAAAATTTCTTTTCCCTTTTAAAAAATGTGAACAACAACTGACCAATTTACTGACAGAGTATGCACTGACATTTTTCCTTGGCCTGTAGCACTGGGATCTCTTCCTATGATCAACTAATCTTCTCTTCAATTCAACAACATTATTGGAGCTTTGATACCACAATAATGACAGAAGTGTCCTTAGACACACACTTTTATTAAATAGGAAAAGAAATTACATAAGAGAATTTGCAAGAGTTTACACCCAAACAACTCAACACTCTTGCATTGAGCTATATATAAGCTAAATGTCTTAACAAACTCTAGATATGGATCACTTATTAAATAAACAAGTGTCCATTTACAATAAATGTTATCTTAACAATATTCTAACTATACTCCTAATTTAGAGCCTAAGATACGATAGCTTTCTAGAGTCATATCTTTTACAACAATAATCTATTTCTAAAATGTCTCCATTTATTAATCAAATGTTCTAGATTATTAATTTAATATCCTAAATTAATAATCATTTTATTCTAACTTATTAAACTATGATATTTTTATTTTGGATTATCTGACAAAGAATCAATGAGAAAACCCTAAACATCCAAAACCCTAACCCCAGAAGATGAAACACCAAAAGGTTTGTGGGCCTCGATGTGGTTAGTTGATACGTCAACTTCCCGGTGGCACAAATTTTGCATACAATATTCGTTTGGGGTGCTCAGTACCCCTTTGGGAAGGTCTACCCGAGGAGTAAAAATTTTGTTTGCCCTAACATCTGCCTTTGACTACATGATAGGCATTTCTGCCCCCAAAAAACGTCGTTTAGGGCCACAAAACGGCCTCAGAAATTTGGGACTCGAAAAGCTGTAGAAAAATTGCCAAGATGTGGAACCATTCTGAATTAGTGGAACATGTGGGTGGTCACCAGTATCCACCTGGATCATTACTACTTCATATAGCTTCTCAAAGTTTAAACATCTTAAAAATTCCCCCTAGACCAAGGTTGATAAGCCCCAAAGGTAGGTGGTTAAAGAGATAATTGACAAGTAGGAGGCTTAGTGTTGAGCACACACTTATACTGAGGGGGGTGGGGCGAATTAGTATAAGACAATTTTTTACTTTTTCAAACATTCATAAACCATAAGAAAACAACCACATATTAACTTCAGAACATGAAACGCAAGATTTACGTGGAAACCCTTTCGGGATAAAACCACAAAACTTTTCTTTATAATTCTTTGTAGGCACCAACCTATTGTTACAAATATTTGTAGGCACCAACCTGCTAGAGAAACCAATACACATTGATACAAATCCTAGTATGAACCAACCTACTCTTACATATCTTCATAGACACCAATCTACTGGAGACACCAATCCCCACCGCTAACACCAACTTAGTAAGAGACATCAATCTCTTTCAGATCTTCATAGACATCAATCTACTGGAGACACCAATTCCCACCATTAAGCACCAATTTAGTAAGAGACACCAATATTTTTCATATCTTCGTAAACACCAATCCCCACTCCTAAAAACCAAATTAGCAAGACACCAATCTCTTATAGATCTTTGTAGACACCAATCCCCAGTGCTAGGTACCAACTTAGCAAGAGACACCAATATCTTATATATCTTTGTAGACACCAATCTATTCAAGACACCAATCCCCACCACTAAGAACCAACTTAGCAAGAGACACCAATTTGTTATAGATCTCCATAGACACCAATCTACTGGAGAAACCAATCCCCACCACTAAGCACCAACTCAGCAAGAGACATCAATCTTTGAGCTGCACCAACCTACACCAAGTCTACTTGATATTTTTTCCTTCATTAGGTATGTTCATTTTTCTCCCTTTACTAAGTATACTCACTACTTCTGTCTTCACCAGGTTTTCTCACTACTTTTTCCTTTACCAGGTCTAACCAAAATTTAAATTTTCGAATGGAAACTCTCCCAAAGGTTGTTGTTTTGGGCCTCTTCCCAAGAATGAACTTGTACAACATGAAAGGTATCCAATTTGAAAATATGATTATGATATTTTTACCTAGGGTACTTATATATGTCTTTTCTATCTCTGCAAAATCTCAAGTTCTGAAACATCCCAGAAAATAAGTTATAGCAAAAGTGGCAAGCTCACCTGTTTGAAACTGATTTCAAGAGCATTCAAGAACCCTAACTTACACATAGCATATATCTGAAATTATAGAGAAAAAACATTTGATATTTTTACCACATGTACATCAAGATATATCCTCCATCTTTGCAAAATATCAAGGTTGAAAAAATCCTAGAAAATAAGTTATAGAAAAAGTGCCAAGATGATCTATTTGAAACCGATTTCAGGAGAATTTAGGAACCCTAACCTCCATAGAGAATATCTCCAAAATTTTAGCGAACCATTATCTGATATTTTTACCACATGTACACCAAGATATCTCCTCTATCTCTGCAAAATTGCAGGGTGTGAAACATCCTATAAAAAAAATTATCGTGAAAATGACAAGATGACATGAAACTGATTTCACAATTCCATCTTTGCTAATCCATTTTTCACATACACACTTTCTCTTAATGATTTATCTTTGTATACTTTTTCATAACCCTTCATGAAGGGACATGTCCCATAATTAAATAATTAATTCCCAATACCAAGGGTAAATACACCAAATACCAGGGGTAAATACCCCAATCCCATGGGTTTTAAACCACCATTTCACTTTTTACTTTTTCACATGCACCCCTTTTTAATAGTCGTAGGCTAAAGATTCTACGAAACAAAGATTTTTTTCCAAGGATATTTTCCCGAAATCCGAAGAGAAATTGTTGGATTCGTAGATTTAAGTGATTATTTCTGTAAAATCCGAGTTCCCTGGGAGTTTTTCAGTAAGCTGAATCCATTTCTGCATTTAGAAATGGATTTTGAACAACAAAAAATAGTGATTTGTGTAAATTTAGATCGCCGAATTCCGGCGAAAAAATCCATTTCGTAGAACAGCTAGCCAACGCCTTTTTAATATACTTGTAGACCTAAATATATAAATCAATCTTCGAAATGTTGTGTGTATTGTAATGTATAAATATTCCATTAGTGACATCATTAATCCTTTGACATCAATGGAAATAATTCCAACAATCTCCCCCTTTGTCATTGATGAAAATGATGGAATGAAACACATAGTGCAACATGCATAGAAAGAATTCCCCCCCTTGTCTGCAACTCTCCCATGAATAGATCGAATTCTCCCCTTGTATACAAATCTCTCGCTTTGACATCAATGTCAAAGGGATGCTCCCCCTGAACTTGTGATTCTTCTTAAGCAATTGGTGAAAACTCTAGTCGATTTTCATGTCGATTCAATCCTTGGTCGACCACTTCCAAGAAAATAATCAATAAGTAAGAGGAACGATGCACGACTATACAACCGATGATATAAAATGATATGAAGTCCTGTTAAGAACCAAATATCACTATAGCATAGAAAAACCTCAGAATAAGTACTCAACGCCTTGAAAAATAGAGAAATTCAGATAATAAGCCTCTTCAAGGGGGGCAACCTCCTTATACACCACATAAATGTTCAAATACAAGATGATTCAAAATGAAAATGTTTCCTTGGTATATATAGGAGACTAGGAGGTACAATTACAACTAATGGACCCAGTCCGACATAAATAAAGTAACATTACTAATGTAATATGCCCCAATTAAGGGGTAATGTGCCAGTATTTAGGGCTTAACATGCCCCTCCACTTGAGACAAGTGTTGTCCTCAATGCTTGAGTAACTCTGGATGCTTCTATATACAAGACTCATCTTCCCAAGTGGAATCTTTAGCCGATAGTTTCCTCTATTTAATGAGATACTTGGAAATTGATCTATTCCTCAACTGGCGAATTCTTGTGTCAGTGATGGCTTCAGGATCCAATATGATTTTTCCTTCCTCATCAAGTTCTAGAAATATAGTTTGAATTGGGATCTTGTCACCTATAACCTTCTTTAAGCATGAAACATGGAAATCTGGGTGTACTCATGAAGATGCAGGTAAATCCAATTTGTATGCCATAGTACCAATCTTTTGCAACACCTTATAAGGGACAAAGTACTTTGGGGATAATTTATTATCCTTCTTGGCTTGCTTGAAGGACATCTGTTTGTATGGTTGTAGTCTTAAAAATACCCAATCCAGTACTTCAAAACTTCTTTCACTACGATGTTGATCTGCTTGTTGTTTCATGTGATTTTGTGCCATGGTCAGGCTGTCCTTTAAGATTTGGAGAACTTGTTCTTGATGCTCGATGTGATATTACACTGCTTGAACCTTAGATTTTTCTTTTAGATAAGAAGTGATGGAAGGAGGGTGGTATCCATAGAGTTCCATAAATGGTGTCATTTTTGTTGCAGTATGAAAGGAAGTGTTATACCACCAATCTTCCAAGGCTAACCATTTGAACCATTATGTTTGTTTATCAGAGACAAAGCAACGAAGGTATCCTTCCAGACATTTGTTCGCTATCTTGGTTTATCCATCATATTAAGGATGATAGGATGAGCTATGAGCCAATTGAGTACCCAAACAAGAAAACAATTCTGTCCAAAAATGTCCAGTGAAGATGGGATCTCTGTCACTTACAATAATCTTTGGGCTTCCATGTAGCTTTTGAATTGTCTCCATGAATGCGGTGGAAATTGTATTGGATTTGAAGGGATGATAGAGTGCACAAAAGTGTGCGTACTTGGTCAGTCTATCAATAATCACCATGATGAAACTCTTTCCTTTAGACTTCGGTAACCCTAGTATGATGAAATCCATGGAAACTTCCTCCCAGCGCTGACTTGGGATGGATAATGGTTGTAAAAGATATGGGGTCTTAATTGTTTCCACCTTATTTTGTTGGCAAACCAAACATTTTGATACAAACCTTTGAACATTAGTATTAAGGCCATCCCAAAAAAATTCCTTCTTGACCCCATGGTAGGTTTTCAAAAATCTCGAGTGCCCTCCTACCAGAGAGGTCTGCAATTCCAATAGTACCTTTTGTTTGAGTTGGGATTTCTTACATAAATATAAGCGATCTTTGTACCATAGTGAATCATTTTTCCATGTAAATGTATCTAATGCACTGGAATCCTGCTGCAACTTTTGAATGTGAGTCCACACTTTTTCATCATTATTCCATTCATCCCTTGCTTCTATTATCCAATCGGGTTGGATGATCGAGATAACACAGAGAAAGACCTCAACATCTTCATCCTTTCTCGAGAGTGCATCTGCCAAAACATTTTTATTCCCTTTTTTATAAATGATTTCAAAATCATAACCCAATATCTTGGTCACCCATTTTTGTTGTTCTTCTAAAGATAGTCTTTGTTCCAAGAAGTATTTACGACTATCATGATCTGTTTTGACCTTGAAGTGCCTGCTGTTAGGTAAGGGAACCATTTCTTCAATGCATGTAGTATTGTTGTCATTTCCTTCTCATAAATGGGTTTGTGTAAGTCCTTTCCCTTGAGTGTCCGACTTTCAAAAGCCAGGGGCATTCCTTCTTGCATTAGGACAACCCCAATGATATTTCCCGAGGCATCACATTCCACAATAAAGGTTTTTGTGAAGTCTGGAATGGTCAAGACAGGAGCTTTGCACATCAGCTCTTTAAGTTGTTCAAAATATTTAGTTGCCTCTGGAGTCCATGAAAATGCATCCTTCTTAGTTAGTGTTGTTAAAGGTGTTTCTATTCTCCCATAGTTCTGAACTAACTTGCGGTAGTAACCTGTCAAACCCAAAAATCCTCTAAGATTCTTCAATGTTTTGGGAATCGACCAGTCCATCATGGTCTTAATCTTGTTAGGGTCTACCTTGAAACCTTCATGAGATACAATATGACCCAAATACTCTACCTCCTTCACCCTAAAGAAACATTTGGATGATTTGACATATAGTTGTTGCTCCTTTAGTAGTTGTAGCACCTTGTCGACATGTTGCACATGATCCTCCCAAGAATTGCTATAGATTAGTATATCATCAAAAAATACCAACACAAATTTTCGAAGGAAGGGCTTGAAAATAGAATTCATCAACCCTTGGAATGTGAAAGGTGCATTTGTAAGGCCAAAAGGCATGACCAAAAATTCATAATGGCCTTCATGAGTTCATAATGTTGTTTTTGGGATATCTTCTTCCTTCATTCTAATCTGATGATACCCTGAACGGAGATCCAACTTTGTGAAATAGATTGCTCCTTGTAGTTCATCTAACAATTCATCAATGATGGGAATGGGAAAATTATATTTAATAGTGAGCTTGTTGAGTTCTATATAATCTGGACACATACACCATGAGCCATCTTTCTTGAATACCGTTACCACCGGTGTAGAGTAAGAACTTTGGTTAGGTATAATAATTCCAACCTCTAACATTTCTTCAACCATGCACTCAATTTCATTCTGCTGGGCATAAGGGTATCTGTACAGACTGATATTAGGATGAACACTCCCAGGAATTAGGTGAATATCATGATCATGATTTTGAGTGAGTGGAACACCTTTGGGATTATCTTCAAATACTTTGGAATGCTTATCAATGATCCCTTGGAGATCTAGGGGAATAGATGGCTTAGATGTTTGAACATATAGTGAGCATAGTTGTGCAATTACACCTTGATGCCCCTTTTTCAATAATTTTGTCATGCCATTAGATCTTATCACCTTATCGGGTTTCCCTGTGATAACTCTTAACTCAATTTCTTTTCCTTCCAATGAACAATTCATGAAAAGTTCTTGAAAATTAAAAGCTATTGTTCCTAATGATTGTAACCATTGGATTCCTAGTACGACATCATAACCACCCATGGGTATAGCAATCATTGGACTATTTATTACATATTCCCCCATAGTTTGATCTTATTGCATTTTCCTGAGCAATTGATAGTTCCTCCATCTGCAATCATTACTTGAAACTCGGGTGATGGATATACAGAGAAATTGAGAGCTTTCACTAATTTATAGTGAATGGAATTATGAGCATTACCACAATCAATTGGGACCGTTACCTTTTTATTTTTGATATATCCTTCAATCTTGAGGGTTTGAGGAGTGTTAATTCCATCCAATGCATTACACGATATCATGTGAGTCAACTCTTCATAAGAAATCGCTTCTATGTTTTCATATTGAGATGGTTATTGTTATTGTTCTTGTTCTTGTTCCTCTTCACAATCTATGTAGAATAATTTCTTCTCACCACACTTATGTCCCTTACTGTACTTGCTGTCACAATTAAAGCATAAACCTTT
>ML777276.1:336166-350057 GCA_009831015.1 Picea engelmannii | reverse complement strand
ATATTTATTTAACTTGGATTTGATATGCACCTTAAGATTGTAAAACTTAATGTTACATATTATGAGTTTGAACTTATGATATATCTATCATTTTTGCACATCTTTAAGTTTAGAATTTAAAGTAACATATTATAAGTTTGAATTTATGATATATCAATCATTTATGTACATCTTCAACCTAGCATGCATATTTATTATTAGAATAGTTTATTTATAATAAAATTACTCAATTTACTATTACATGGATATATACAAACTTGATGAAGTTGATGAATCACTTCAACTTGTATTAGCCCTACAAAATTAACTTGTATTAGCCCTACAAAATTATATTAATAGTTAAATCTCCAACCATGAGTAACATATAAAGCTATACTAATAGAAAAATCTCAAACCACGAGTAACATGTGATATGCCTAATCATACTACTAAGATGTTTTGAGGTCAATTTACATTACCATTTTTTTTCTCAAAATACATTTTATTTATTTATTATGAAGTTATTTGCTTAGGTTCTACATTACACTCTTGGCCTTAACCACATTAAATGGTTTATTTGTGTACTTACATTAAATGAAAATTTGTGTACTTAACCACATTAAATGTGATTTTAGTGGGTGACCTCAATTTCGTCTGCTATCCGGAGGAAGTTTGGAGGGGTACTCCCAGACCAGCTATATTTGATGACTTTTACAAGGACCTGTTTGGGGATAAAAAGTTGATTGACGTGAAACCTACAAAGCTGGTTCCGATGTAGAGAAATGGTAGGTCGGGGGAACAAGCTGTGGCAAGAAGGCTTGACAACTGTTTAGTTGACGAAGATTTGTTACTAAATGTGGGGATTTACCATTCCTGGGTTGAATACCCATTCATCTAAAATCATGCTCCAGTTCTATTACAGTTGGACACTCCTCCGACTCATATTGCTTCTCCCTTCAAATTTAATGCTCACTATCTATTGGATCCAGAATTTGAACATTTGGTTCTGTCAACTTGGAACAATCCAATTTATTTAACTGAATCAGGGTTCAAGAATCGCCTCATGTGGAAATTAAAAAATTTAAAAGAAAAAACTAAGCACTGGTATCGACAGAAACAGGAAAAGAACTTGGTCAAACTCAAAGATTTAGAAGAAGGCATTAAATTATCCATTTCGATACTAAATGCAGATACTACAAACTTGGAGGAAGGGAGGATTTTGCGCCAAAAAGAATTGGATAGAAATGTGATTCTTAGAGGTATCGAAGAATCTTGGAGATTACGCAGCAGGGCGATTTGGCTGGCGAGTGGGGACAAAAATAATTTTTCTTTTCATAGCTTCGCCAATTTCAATGGTGCGAGAAAGCACATTTGGGAAATTTTGGATATTGAAGGGTCGATTTTCACAGGGCCGACATCTATTAAAAAGGAAGCCTTTGATCACTTTAATAATTGTTTCAAGAATCAAGAGAGTCCAAATATGGATGAGAAAGTCAAAATTGCAAGTATGTTCCCAAAAATCTTCAAGGAGGAGGACTCAAACAAACTCACTCAACCGATATCATTGGCAGAATTAAAATCAGTTCTCTTCAAGTTCAAAAAAGCCAAGAGCCCTGGCCCGGATGGATGGTGAACTGAATTCTTCACTTTTTTCTTTGATATAGAGGGACATGACCTTCTTGATATGGTGGAAGAAACGAGAAGATTGGGATCGGTGGGGGGCAACATAAATTCAACTTTCATCTCTTTGATCCCGAAGACACAAAAGCCCAAAACCTTTGATGATTTCCGACCGATTTCTTTATGCAATATATGTGATAAATTGATATCCAAAATCATTTCCAATCAGATTAAACCCTTTCTATCTTGTGGACTTTCCGAAGAACGGTTTGGCTTTCTCCATGGAAGGAGAATTCAAGAAGCTATCGGCTCAGTACATGAAAGCTTGCACATCATCAAAAAAAAGAAATTAAGGGTGCTAGTTCTTAAATTGGACTTGAAAAAGGCTTGCGACTGTGTTGATTGGGATTTTTAAAGACTCATTCTGATATCTACTGGTTGCGGCTCTCAACTGACAAATTGGATAATGGCTTGCGTTTCGTCTTCTACATTCGCTGTATTAATTAATGGAGAAGTGTCAGGATTCTTTAAAAATGGTAGGGGGCTACGACAAGGTTGTCCTTTATCGCCACTACTATTTATCCTTGTAATGGAAGGACTCAGCCTACTACTGAAATCTGCTCAGGGAGATGGTAAAGTCATAGGTATTAAAGTCTCTAGTCTTTTTAAGATTCTGCATGTTCTTTTTGTTGATGATATTATTATTATGACAAGGGCTGACTCAAAGGAGTGGTGGGAGATAGACAAAATAATTTCATCCTTCTTCTTAGCATTTGGACTAATGGTAAATCAGTTCAAATCTACAGTTCTACATGCAGGTTTGTCAAGTAATGATCTTACCCCTTTCAAAGATCTCCTCCCCTATGCTTTTATGGATTTGTCTGAAGGGTTTAAGTACCTGGGCTATCGTTTAAAGACCAGAACTTTTAGAGTCGAAGACTGGGACTGGCTCCTAACAAAAGTTTCGAAGAGGATAGAGGTATGGTGCAATAGATGGCTTTCACTGGGGGGTAGATATACATTGGTAAAATCTGTCTTAGAAGGACAACCAGTGTACTGGATGTCACTGGAGGCCATTCCGTGTGTTGTTTTGAATCAAATTCGGAAAATGATTTTCAAGTTTTTATGGAATGGTGGCATAAACTCACAAAAAATCCATTTATGTAGATGGGAAATACTTTCTAGACCCAAAAAAGTCGGAGGGTGGGGGATCAGAAACTTGACATTCTTCAATACGACTCTCAATGCAAATACACTATGGAGGATCTTGACTCTGCAGGGGATCTGGCACAAACTTATCAGGGATAAGTACATGAGAAAGTTGATAGTTATTGAATGGATAAGGTTGTCTAACCATAAATCAAATGCGGCATTGAGGATGTGGAACAATATGGTACAGTCGTTTTATGTTATTCTCCATTGGTTGAGTTGGTCACCTGGGACAAGAACCAACATTGTACCGGGAAAAGATCATACTCTTGGTCTAGGACATAAGGCTATCTTAACAGACCAATTGAGATCATTCCTAGCCATAAAATGGATTGTTTCCTTGGCATTGGCTTCAGTCTTTCAAGACTCGATAACCCACTTGGAAAAGTGGATTAGTGCAGAGGATTTGGGAATATTTGGGGATTTAGAAACGGAATGGGAACAATATTGTAGAGGTCTAAATGAGGCAGGGGTGTCACTAAGAGAGAAAGAGGACACATTCATCTGGACAGGTGGGGATTCTACAGGGAGAATGTCAGTTAAAAATATATATTTAGCACTTATTTCTATCTATGAGTGGCCTCAGATGAAGAGATGGAAATTTAAGTTATGGAAATGGGAGATCCAATTGAACAAAAAACTATTTATTTGGCTGGCTTCAGAAAATAAAATACTAACTTGGCAAGTTTTACAGGGCAAAGGATGGCAGGGACCTGGGCGATGTTCATTATGCAAGTCTGAAATTGAGGACGCTGATCACTTATTTGCGCATTGCCGATTTATACATACTGTCTGGGAAAGCTTAGCTATTCAACTAAACAGGAAATTTTGCTGGAATGGAAGGACTCTGTGTCATTGCTTTGAGACATGGATGAGAGACAAAGAATGTTCAAGTATACTGGCAACGCATCTTTGTTACAATATATGGCAAGAAAGGAATCAAGTGATATTCGAAGGGAAAAGTCCCAGCTGGATGGCAGTCTTTATTAAAACACTGAGGAATTATTACCACGGTAACAACCCAAAATTAAAAATTGCTATGAAATTGAGCCCACTAATTCAGGATTCAGATCATATAATTGCCTTCTTCGATGGGGCATCAATATTAAAAGGACAAAAGTGTGGGGCTGGGGGAATATTTAAGTTTTCCTCTCAAAAAGTTTGTAGATGGTTCCTAAATGGAGGTAGTGGCACAAATTCAAAAGCAGAGTTGATGGGGGGTTGGGGGACTTTAACCATGGCAAAAATGTGGAATATTACTAAACTAAAAGTTTTTGGAGATTCAAAGGGTATTATTGACTGACTCAACAATGGATGCACTTTAAATGCCAGCCATTTAGAAGGGTGGAAATACAGAACCAAAGAATTATGCTCACAGTTTCAAGAAATCAACTTCATTCATATTTTCAGAGATTTCAACAAGAAAGAAAACCTACTATCAAAACTGGCTTTACTCGGGTTTCCTAGCAGATTGACATACTACTTTCTTGTCAATGGAAAGGCAGAGGCACCGAATCATTTAAATCTCTTCTAATGATGATTTTAGCGATGGTCGAGCTTTTTTGCATGGGTTACATTTTGGGGTTTTTTATATTGTTTTGTTTAAAGGAGTTTTTGAATTTCTGAACTATTTCGCCTTCTGAAAGGTTGAGAATTAATCGTATGGTATAAAAATCTATTATGTAAGGGGATTAATCATCCATGCCTGGATTGAAGTAGGATAAATATTTTGAAGAGAATTTCCACTTTTTGAAAAGTACAACAATACTCAGATTGTAGTAGTGGCTGGCTAGCTATGTACTGAACTTTTGGGGGACTTGCAATAGACCATCTGACATGGTTTTGATGATGTAAAGGAAATTATAATCTTAATATAATTTCGAGCAAATTTTCTTTGGAAAAAAAAAGTTATGAAAATTAGTTCAAGAGGAGCAATCATGTATTTTGGAGGATTTAAACCTTGATAAAAGGAATAACAACAATCTATATTATGAAGGAATGTAATATTCAATAATTAACATTACCTATTACTTTAAGAACATAATTAACCTCAATTTAATTAAAATCAACATAAAAAGTTGCACCAATAACATAGATATAGAAGAAAAGAAAGGGAACAATATAACTAAACTAGCCATGAAATTTTACATTATTAGCAAGGATACATTATTTTACATGATTAAAGAAGGGGTGTCATCTAGTAATAAACTTCCCTCTAGTTACTAGAATCTAGTGATATAGAAAGTTAAATTCTCATCATTCAAGAACTCTAATTGAATTTTTGATGATCTAATTTGATTCATAATTGTGTAAATCTCTTAAAAGCATCGTTACATTATATACAAGTCTTAAATCGTAATAAAACTTTACTCATGCCAATTTTTTTTTGTCAAATTTAATGATATAGAAAGTTAAATTCTCATCATTCAAGAACTCTAATTGAATTTTTGGTAATCCAATTTGATTCATAATTAAATTTTTGGTAATCTAATTTGATTCATAATTATGCAAAACTCTTAAAAACATTGTTACACTATATACAAGTCTTAAATCATAATAAAACTTTACTTATACCAATGAATTACCCTAAAATTGAATTACCCCAATCAAAAAAATAAAATAAAAAAATCGATGTACTTGGCTTACCAAAAAGACAATGGACAACACCAAAAAAATATCCATCTTATTGGCTTACCAAAAGAAAATGGACAATTTCTCATTACAATAAAATTATTTTAAACGAGGGATAATCACCTCATGCTATACAGACGCTTGTGACTTCCTTGGACAATAGAAAGGGGCAAAACAATCGACTTCCAAGGCATTAACAACGCACGTTTGAAATGCGTTGCATACACATCTGTGAAACTTATTATTTTAGTAATAAACAATCATTACTTCTTATTTGAGAAGTTTAATTTTATCAACCGTTTACTTGTCTCTGCTTCCGTAGCTTAGAGGTAGAGCGTTCGCTTCGTAAGCGAAAGGTCGCGAGTTCGATTCTCGCCGGGAGCTACTCTTATTGCCAGCATAATTTTGCAGGTAGGCAGAGCAATTTGCTTCGTAAACGAAAGGTCGCGAGTTCGATTCTCGCCGGGAGCTGGCTTGATTTTGCAGATAGGCAGAGCGTTTTTTCTTACTCGGTTGTCCGTCGATGGGCGGTAGCATTACAGAGTCAAGTAGTGTCCAGGTAGTATTACCAAAAGAGATTCAGAGAAACTAGAGTCCAGGTAGTGGCTATTTTGACCGTACCAAAATGTCCTTAAAAAATAAACTTTGACTTTTGAAAAGTTTATTTTAGTGGCTATTTAAAAATAAAAATAAATATTTTATGTAAACGTCTAGGTCCGTAATGAGTAGGCTTTCAGTGGATCATATTTTATGGAAGAGTCTAGGTCTGGTGCATAATGAGTAGGTACATAGGTTGGTGAGGGGGTCTTTTAAATAATTGCAAACTCAAAACTGTGCTGAAAGCACTGAATGCTAGGTCTTTGCCCGTCTGTTTATCTTTATACACCTGGCTATTGGGCCTAATTACTACGGGAGACCTTCATTGTATATGAATTTCTCTCTGCTCCGTCTTCATAATACACGCGATTGATCGATTGAAATTCTCTCTGCTTTGGCCAAGCACCGTGATGGCTTCTACCTATGGAAAACGACGTACACCAATCGTTCTGTGAGAGATTAGCCAATAGGAAGACAACAAGGGGGACTTTGAACCGAGATTAAAGAACATTGAAAAGAATGAAGATAAACTCAACTCACACGAACAGAGAGGGCAATGCTATGCTTTATTGCTCAGTGAATGGAGAAACGAATACACAATTCTCATTGAATCACCTCATGAGCTTCTACATTTAAACAAAAAATACTCAATCATTTTTACGGTATATGGAAAGCCAAATGCTTGAGGAACTGACCACAAAATGTAACTGACAAGTATGTGCTGTCACCACCAAAAAATATCCACCTTGACAACAATTTTCTTGATACCTTGCCCAACGAATCAATCCAGATGTTTTGCATGCATTCTATTCACCAATCAAGCTTATGCAATGTTTGTAGTTCTTCTCGCAAGCCTAGGTTGATCAAGATTGTTTCCTTGGGCCTGTGCCAAATCCACAGTGCGCAGGAAAAATATGCGTTGCACTATGGCAACCTCCCAAAACATAAGGAGGGGCGCACGAAGTGGTAGAAGCGCTTGGCCCGAGCCCCAAAACTTGACGTTGATCAACGAAGATCCGGAGGTAGCATCCTTTGAATAGTTTGGGTGCATGGCCTTTTGCAGGAAAATCCAAGGATTTAATATGAGACTAGTCGAGCAGTCCGCACTCAGTTTCGATGGTTTCCGCGCGGTAATTGCGGGTGTCACTATCCATGTAACATAAGAAACGTTGTCAACAGCGACGAAAATCCCTCTGCGTGATGAAAGATGGTTTAAAGGCATGCCCTTAGACACGCAGTGCTATGAAGACTTCATCAAGCGAGATTGTTTAGATGGGAAAGTCGGGACACACGTTTCGAGTAGATATTTGCAGGGACCTTTTCAGAAACTACTTGGGGTAATCAAGAAATATTTCACCTGTGAAGGGAGGTTCGACAAAATACATTCGCATCACATTAGATTGTTGATGCACTTTACAGGAAGGAGACCGTTAAATCTACTATTTTTCTTACACCAGAACCTCCGAGAGATGGCGGACAACGCCCAGGCTGAAGCAGATCAATCGAAGAGGAAACTCTCTCATGTCTCGTTGATTAAATTGTTGGTAGTTGAGAAATTAAGGCGGTTGAGAGGCAACTGGGATTCGTTCTTGCTCACAACGGGCATCCCCAAAGATCCAAAGGGAGATTTCCCTCTACTCGCGGAAAAGGTAATATCACACCGTGTGGAGGCTAGAATGGGAGAGGCTGGGCAGGAAGGAAAGACGTTGGAATCCCTGTCCCCCCAACAACAAATACCTCGGAGAAGGGGTAGGCCAAAGAAGAACAAGGAAGTTGGGGAAGCCTGAGTCCCAAGCGAACCGCGCGCAAAGTCGGCTACCGAAGAATTACTTATGCGCGCCATTTGGCTAGAACCTGTCGAAGGTACAAGCCGAGAAAGCTGGAGAAGAATGAGGAGGACAAATTTCGAAGACACATATGTCCGAGAACCGTCTCAGCAGCTGAAGTAAGCGCAGCTCGCTATCGCCGAGCTTTACCAAGAAAAAATAGAACAAAGACAACAGTTAGCATCGAAGGCCCTTGAAGTGTCAGCATCGCAAGGTCGCGAAGGAAATGTGACGTGGCTCAAGAGACAACTCAGGGAAGCACATGATACAATCGTACAACTGCGCGAAACACAGAGGATGTCGAAAGAAAGAAATGTGAAGCACTTTAGAGAATGTGAAGCGGTCGGGGAGAAAGTTCGCGCAGCTCTTACTAGCGTGCGGGAGAAACATGATTAGCTGAGTTCATTCTTGTATTCTCAAACGTGGTGCGGGTTTTGACAGTTTTGAAGAAGGTGTCACCCTTAGACAATTTTGTCATTTTGGTAATGACAACGACAGTCAGCAGTCACTCACCACGTACGCATCCCAACAAATGAGCATGCGAAAGAAATCAAGGCCGTTACAGTGGATGGCGAGAGTCTGACAGAACACTTGATCGTTTAGATACCTTGTCAAAGAAAGGCATCGACACATCACTCTCCCCATGATGAGACTTTGTTGATAACCAAACCCCCCATGGCGAAGACAAGCGATTATGATGCGACCGAATACAATTGGTTTCTATTCTTGGAAGGGCATCATACGAAGGGTCATTTAACAGAGAACATGCAGTTTCCTAAATTCTAGGGATAGTAGCTAGAGGACAGGGCAACCCAAACGACGCCCTTGTCTATATATTTTATCCTTTCAATGTAAGCCAGGTTGGTTGGGAAACTAGTGTAGACAGTGACTATTGAATGTAGTTTGAGCTCGATCGAAATTTAATGCAAAAGTCTTGAAGCTTTGATGAAAAGATTCTAATTATAGCAGTTGGATGTATTGTTTTCTTTCTTTGTGTATGTGCTTCCAGTATTCTTTATTCATATCTATTTATGTCTAAATCAGAACATAATTTTGAACCTAGGATTCGCTACGCAGCGCCCTGGGATTCATGCCATTCAGACAAACCGTATTTCCTCTAAGTTAACTCCGAATTCATCCTCAACGGTGCTCCGAGTTGCTTCATGTGTTATTTCCCCTTGCCACACAATGATTTTAAACTGAAGATTGTTGCTTACTTAGCCTTTATCCTCTCAAGTTCAGTCACTGAGTCATTTGTTTCTATTGTTTTCTTAAATCGACTCCATAACCCGAGGTCTTACTCTTTTTTGCCAATAGAACCAAAACTTATTATTCAAAGGTGTTAAATCTAGTCGACAACTTAAAGCCATATCCTGTACCGAGACAAAGTCTCCCAAGAGATCCCTCTCCATGCCCGAAAGGCTAGTTTCGGGTCTCAATGTGGTTTGTAGTTTGCCATTGTCATTTGTTTCTCAGTCGAACGAAGTTTACAGAGAGCTAACATTCTGGCGCCATTTTCGGGGATGGAATTGAATAAATTTTCCTTGGGAGAACGACTAAAGTTATAGTTTTGACCCCTGAGGGTAACAGAGGGAAAAACATCTATATTGGCTGAAACTGTTACCCTGGATACTCCAGTCAAAAAGACCAGTAGCACAAAATAGCGCGATTCAGGAACCCTAGCTCCGAAGACCTATACCAGAGCGAATCTTGACCCAAACCCTATAGAGCCTTTGTGCGATCCCGAGAAACTTCTGCGCAGGACTAGGGAGCAAGCGCAGGACCCATTCTATTGCCTGGACAAAAGCTTGTCCTTACCCAAAGACGACGCGCAAAGCATTGATGACCTTGATTTTGACACCCTGTTTGAGCAAACCCTGTTCAGTTCTAAGTCGAAAACCAGTTTGGACGATATAGTCTTCGACCAGAAGAGGTTTCAAGCTCTGATACCTAAGAACATCCCCCAAATCCCTAACTCCCCTAGAGCTATGGCCACTAGATTCGCCCCCCTCGTTCTGCTAGCTCAATTGCAAGATTTTCCCCATAATTACAACTAGAGGATTAAGCTCTACGATGTTGAAGGGAACACTTCAGCCCAAAATCATCTGGATTGGTTCAATGATTTCGTCCACCTAGAGGAGGTGGACTATGCAGACACGAAAATGAGATTGTTCGCGCAGAGTCTTTCGGGGGAGGTGAGGAAATGGTTCAGATCCCTCCCAGTAGCAAGCATTCAGGACTTCTCTGCATTCGAAACATCTTTCATTACTAGATGGTGAGACAAGAAGAACCCCTTGCAGCTGCTGACGCAGTACAATAACATGAAGAGGGCACTGGAGGAGACGATGCAAGAATTCTCAACCCGTTTCATGAGGGTGTATAACTCAATTCCTGAAGAAGTCCAACCACCTCCCAGGGCTGCGCAACTGCGATATGTCGATTCCTTCGACAACGATTTCACCTTGTTGTTGAGAGAAAGAAGATCAACAAATCTAGACGCCATGATGAGCGATGCAATCGAAGTCGAGGTAAATGTGAAGGCGTCGGGGAAGATCAAATAGAGATTCAACAGTGGTGATAAGAAACCCCAGGGGGATGCGCAACCATCGACATCTCGGTCCTTGGGCGGAAAATTCGACTTAATGATGAAGATGATGGAGAAGCTGATGGAAATAATGTCCGTGGGAAATAGAACTGATGCCCGAGAACAACATGATCCCCAACCTAGAAATCAGAACATTAGAAGGGGTCAGGTCCCTCATATTAGACAGAGGGAGTAGAGAGACCATGGCGACCAACAAACAAGGCCTCCGTTCCAAAATAATTACACAAACGAGGACTTTGATCAGATGTTCCAAGACCAAATGCATTGTTGTGATGAAAAAAACATGCATGTGTTTTTTACAAAGGGAGAGCATGATCAATACATGATCGAAAATGACGATATTATGCTCGAGACAGATGACACGATCTCCCGGGAACCAAAAGAATTTAGGAAATGTTATCACAACGCCATAATGAAATTTCAAAAAAAGTACAACCTTAGGAGCAAGAAGGCACCTACTGAAACTCAACAGACAAATCCCATAAGGAAACCTCTGGCGGATACCCCTTCCATAAGCCGCTCGAAGCTAGCCAACCCAACCAAAGATGCGGCTGAAAAGGCAAAGTCAAAGGATGAGGCCCCGAAGAAAGTGCCAGAGATGAGTCGGGAGACACATGGCAAAGATGTAGAAAAGGTCTCTCCCCGCTTTAACTTTGAGAATGAAATGGCCAAGATCAAAATCTATGTCCCGTTCAATGAACTTATCAAAAAGGGTGATTATTAGGAGCAGATTATTAAAATGTTGAAAATGGGAGAAACCCCCAACACTTTGAACGTCCAGGACGATCACCCTGCTATTTTATTTGGTCCGCGCATAGAGGAGACAAGTGATACTGAGGACGTTCCTCTATTCTATACTAGTCTCAAGTTCCATGAAATGACCCTGCATAACGCCATGTTGGATTCAGGCACATCGCACAACCTCATGCCAAAGGTGATCATGGACGAGCTGGGTTTGGACATCACCAGGACCTATAAGGACCTTTTTTCTTTCGATTCGAGGAAAGTCAAATTTTTGGGACTCATCAAAGACTTGGTCGTGTTGCTGGCCCAAATTTCTTCAAAGAACATGGTTATAAACATGGTCATGGCTGATATACCCCCTAAGTTTGGCATGTTGTTATACAGGTCGTGGGTTGAGAAATTAAAAGGAACTCTGCAAATGAACATGCCATATGCTACCATTCTTGTCTTTGGCCAGGAGAGATGGTTATACAGAGAAGTACCACTAAAGTACATGGTGAGCAGTAAGATGCAACCAAATAACCATCCTATTTACTCCATCGACACTGAGGTCGGCTCCTCCATATTCTACAATGACCTAAGTTTTGAAGAGGAAGATTCGACGACCATCATGATCGCCGATGATAAAGCCATGTGATGAGCAGCAGAGTGCGCCGACCCGAATAACCGCGCGGAAAGTGAGATATGGAACATGAGCTTCGATGGTGCTATCAGCAAAGAAAGGGCAGGGGCTGGTGTATGGATAAGTCCTCCCAAGGTGGGCACAAAACTCTGCTTGTACAAGGTCTCTTTTGACTGTACTAATAACATGGCTTCTTATGAGGCACTAATTTTGGGCCTGAAGGTTTTGAAAGAATTGGGCACAAAGAGGATAACAATGCATGGGGACTCCGAGCTGGTTATAAACCAAGTGAAGGACATATATCAATCCAAACACCCCAGGCTGAGAGTGTACAGGAACTTGGTGCTGGACCTCCTCGAAGAATTCTCAGAGTATAATCTATCGGCTATCCCGAGGGGAAAAAATAAGGTTGTCGATGCATTGGCCACCTCGGCCTTGGTTTTTAAAATTCCCATCTTTACCAATAGAAAATACGAGATCGAAGTCAAACACAGGCCGACAGTGCCTGATAATATCAAATATTTGCAAGTGTTTGAAGACACAAAACAGGTGGAGATATTTCTCCAAATGAGCGACGAGTTCGCTAACATAAACATTGATGATGAGCTACTGCAGTAATGATGACCCTTTCCAGAACCAGATAGCAGGAAGGGACATAGTACAACTGAAGAAAAATATCATCCCAAAGGGGCTAGTTCCGTTGGAAAATCTTTTCGATGAAAACGATGTGGCCAAAAATCACAAGATCACTGCAAACGATGAGGATGTCGAAGACTGCAACATCGAGACTCAAGAGAACTCAAAAATAGTTAAATTGTTGAAAACGCTCAGTCCATAGGTCAAACAAGACTACATCAAGATTATGAAGGATTTCCCCGATGTTTTCACTTGGAGTTATGACGACTTGAAGGTTTATGACACTAAAGTGATTCAACATGTCATTCCTCTCAAGGAAGACTAGAGGCCTTTCAAACAAAAACTGAGATGGATAAATCCCATGTTGCTTCTGCTAATCGAGAAACTCTTCGAAGCTAAAATTATCGTTTCTTTAAGGTTTTCGAAGTGGGTGGTCAACTTGGTTCCTTTAAGAAAAAAGAGCGGCGAAATAAGATTGTGTGTGGATTTTTGAAACCTGAACAAAGTGTCCCTCAAGGACCACTACCCTCTCCCTAAAATGAACTATATTTTGCAAAAGGTGGTGGGGTCCCAGAAGATGTCCATGTTGGACGGTTTTTTAGGTTACAATCAGATCCTCGTACACCCAAACAACAGGGAAAAGACAACTTTTACGACACCATGGGGGACTTTCATGTATGCCAAGATGCCTTTCGACTTGATGAATGTCGTGGATACCTTCCAAAGGGAAATGGACATAGAATTTGCTGACGAAAAGGACAAGTTTATTGTGATTTATTTGGATGACATCACAGTATACTTTGACTCTGACGAACAACACCTTGGGCATCTGAAGAAGGTCTTCCAGAAATGCAGGAAATTTGACATATAATTGAATCCAAAAAAGTCACATTTTTGGATGCAAGAAGGGAAGTTGTTGGGGCACATCATATCAAAGGAGGGTATTAAGTGTTGAAATAATGTAACTGCGAAGAGCATTCTTATTATTATTTTTTTATTGGATTAAATCCCCATTGTGGATTAATCATGTTATTATTATTATTATTATTGTTATTGAATTAATCCCCATTGAGGATTAATCATGTTGGTAATTGTATAAGGACCAAATCCCCTTTTGCGGATTGGTCATTGGACAATTACAAAGTGCAGAATAAGAAGTCGACCCTAGCAGTTATAATGAAAGGGCCAAAATTAATTAAAGGTGGGTTTACCCACCCAGAGTGAGAGGTCGGCCTTGCCAGATGGTGACTCTTCACACGTGCTAGATTGATATAAATAAGAGGCTAGCGCCTCACTTCTTACACACACTTCACTTGCTCATTCTCTTATGAGGCAAGTTGCAATTTCAAGTTGGAGAGAGGAGAAGAAGGGTGGCACATCTCTTGAGGAGGACTTTTTCTGTATTGGTTGAGTTATCTCTTG
>ML777276.1:307591-323648 GCA_009831015.1 Picea engelmannii | reverse complement strand
ATGTATGTTTATCTTTTGGATTTCTGGCTTCTAGCTAGAGGGCCCATCTCTTGGGGGTTTTGAGGGTTTTGACTTAACAAACCCTAGAGGACGATTCGATGGTGAAAGATTCCACCTAGCTTGTCCCAAGCTTGGTCTCGGAGATGCAATACTCTCCCAAACCATTCTAGTTTGGTTCTACATCAGTGCAGGAGGGTTCTACACCAACCATAGGCACATGAAGGAAGAGAGGCACACCATTGGGGGTTTCTATCAAGGGGGGGCGCACCATTCTGAAGGAAGGTTCGTTGTAGGAGTTTGAGAGGGCTCTTGGACATTTGAGAATTTGGGTTTTACTTGCAGGTCCTTAGCCATGATTTCTAGTCCTTCTTAAGAGAGCTTTATGGTTCATATTATTTCCTAGAGCAGTGGGACGAATTAGAGAGAAGGAGGACATTTTGGAGATTCAGATCTATTCAGTTTGGAGGGGTTATACTTTAGATCTAACCCTGATACTTCACATAGTGACTTGTAGTGTCCCGATCTATCTTTCTAGCAATTTTCAGGGCATTTGGAGGCCTCCTTCATCAGGGTTGAAATTATAGGGTTTGACAGTTTTAGGAGGGTGCAACTCGATTGGAGGATTCAACATTTGGAGGAGTTTCCCTTGGTATTTTGGCTTGATATTTTAGGAGGGGTTTCCACTCATCTCGATCTATAGTTTTGCATCTTCAGTGTAGCATTTGGAGGTCTTTAACAGTATGGCCAAAATTGTAGATCGAGATGAGTGGAAACCCCCCCTGAAATATCAAGCCAAAATACCAAGGAAAACTCCTCCAAATGTTGAATCCTCCAATGGAGTTGCACCTTGCTAAAACTGTCAAACCCTATAATTTCGGCCCTGATGAAGGAGGCCTCCAAATTCCCTGAAACTTGCTAGAAAGATATATCGGGACACTGCAAGTCACTATGTGAAGTCTCAGGGTCAAATCTGAAGTATAACCCCTCCAAACTGAATAGATCTGAATCTCCAAAATGTCCTCCTTCTCTCCAATTCGTCCCACTGCTCTAGGAAATAATATGAACCATAAAGCTCTCTCAAGAGGCACTAGAAATCATGTCTAAGGCCCTGCAAGTAAAACCCAAATGCTCAAATGTCCAAGAGCCCTCTCAAACTCCTACAACAAACCTTCCCTCAAGAATGGTGCACCCCCCCTTGTTGGAAACCCCCATTGGTGCGCCCCTGTTCCTTCTTGTGCATATGGCTGGTGTAGAACCTTCCTACACTGATGTAGAATCAAACTAGAATGGTGTGGGAGAGTATTTCATCTCCGAGACCAAGCTTGGGACAAGCTAGGTGGAATCTTTCACCACTGAATCGTCCTCTACAGTTTGTTAAGTCAAAACCCTCAAAACCCCCAAGAGATGGGCCCTCTAGCTAGAAGCCAGAAATCCAAAAGATAAACATACATGAATGAATGAGAAGAGGCCCTTGCCTTTCCTTTATACTCTTTTCTCTCCTTGTCCCTCCAAAGTGACTTTCATTTTATTAATAATTAATTAATTAATTAAATCACTTTAATTAACCTTTTGAACTCTGAAAAACACCTTATCTCTCCTTGTGGCTTTCCTGGCCACTGAAAGTCACTTCTCACCATCCCATCCTGTAGTGTTGCTTCTCCCGATTCCAATGAGCTATTACACTGAGAGTGATCCGGATTATTTTCGGCACGAAATGAGAGCGGAGATATAACACAGAAATATTCAAAGATATTGCAAGAGAGACAAAAATATAACAAAGATATAGCATAAATATAACAAGAGCCACAGATATACAGTAATACATGATTTATATTAATGAAATAAATGTACAGAGACTGTAAAAGTACAGAGTGAAAGACTCGCTAGAATGGTGGTAGCTTATCTCTGAGAAGAGATGTGATGGCTACTCGCATGCATGAGAAGATGATTATTACAATGAGGCTTTAAGGGCCTTTTTAACATCAGTAAAATCCAAAACCCTAACCCCGGAAGATGAAAAGCCAAAAGGTTTGTGGGCCCCGATGGGGGTAGTTGATACGTCAACTTCCTAGGGGCGTAACTTTTGCATACGATCTCCGTTTGGGGCTCTCAATAGATCGTTGGAAAGATCTATCCGAGAACTACAAATTTTGGGTGAGCAACATCGATCTATGAATCATGTTGCTCCCTGTTTTCTCAAAAAACATCGTTTAGGGCCTCAAAATGGCCCCGGAAGTTAAAAACTGCTAAAAATAGTAAATTACCAAAATTGCCAGAAACATGTTTTGGGCTAGTTGGAGAAGGTGGGTGGCCACCGATATCCACCTGGATCAATCCTCCCTCCTTAGGAAGCAATGGTCTCCATTGCATTGAGTTCCTAGGGGAGAAGGGAAAGCGATTGCTGAATCTGAATCTTGGTGAGTTGCTTGCCTTGTTGGAACTGTCGCACTGCTTGGTTTGTTGAAGGTAGTCATGAACCTGTGGCTGGAAGGGTTGGACCTTTTTAACCAGTCTAGCTACATGAGATGACTGTGTGTAGAAGGAATCTTTGTGGTTTGTTGCAACCTTGTCGACCTGCTTCTGGTGGATAGAAGGTGCTTGGGATGAGGATGTAGTGGTTGCAGTATCTTTTTGTTCCCCTTTTCAATAGATTGTGGAGAAGATGAATTTTGTAGGATGAGATACTACCTTGCGGCACTGTTTAGGTGGGGCAGTAGTTGGAACTACCTATGGTATCCTGTAGAGATGACCCCCTAGAGTAATAATGACACTACGGGGTTGAGACTCATAGATAACATGGCGTTTCCACATATATGGTTGGCCCAAGAGAACATCATAGACATCCAGTGGGGCAACATCACATAATACCTCATCCTTGAAGGGTTGGATGCCGTATGAAAATCGACACTACTCGCTGACACAAATATCTCGTCCTTGGTGAAGCCACCCGATGTTGTATGGTTGTGGGTGTGGTGTTGTCGACAATCCCAACTGTTTGACGATCTCTGCTGAGATGAGGTTCTTCTGGCTTCCGCTATCAATAATAAAATGCAGCGGGGTCCCCTTCACCCACATCTGTGAATGAAAAAGGCACTCCCCCTCTTCAGGATCTGTTGGTGCTTCTAGTTGAATTGTTGTGGTTGCGAAAATAGCAATGGGGTCTGCGTCGATGATCTTTCTTTTACCATTATTTTCAGAATCAGATTCGAAATCAGGGTTTGGATCATTTTCTTTGATCTCAGTCACCAATGATTGTTTTGAGAGACATTCATCGGTGTTGTGCCAGGGGCTTTTGTGGAAATTGCACCATTTTCCGGTGTCCTTCTTTGTCTTCCCGTGACTCTTCTTTTCCTGTGGCTTGGACTGGTTTTCAGGAGATTGTTTGTTAGGGCCATCTTTGTCATACTTTGGTTGTTGTGGATTTGTAGATCTAAACTCCCATTTGTTTTGGTGCTTAAACTTCTGCTCGATTTTAACAACATACCGATAAGCAGCACCGAGTGATGAGATGTCCAGAAAATCCATTTCAGTTTGGATGTATCTATGTAGAGCCCCACAGTATTTCAGAACCAAATGTCGTTCAGAGTCTTTGATACCCATCTTGGTGTGTAAGGTATGGAAGGTATTGGTGAACTCTGGAACTGCTTGGCCCCTCTCTTGCCACAGTGTGGTCCATCTCATGTACTGGTCCTCATAGTTGCCAACAAGGTAGTACTGTTCCTTTACCGCATCCACAAAAAAATACCAAGTGGGATCGACCCCATATATTCCAGACTCCTCTGTGGAACTCTGCTCCCAGTAAGTTTCCGACCAATGTTTGACATGGGGGAGAGCCTTAAGGAGTGTGAAGGTGATATTTTCCTTGTCAGAAAAATTATGAACAAAGAAATAACCTTCTAGCAGATTTAACCATTTATCTAGGGCATCTGCATCTATTTGACCTTCAAATACAGGAATATCAAAATTAACCTGTACCTTGAAAGTTGAGGTGCCTCCAACGTGGCCTCTTGATGAAGATGTGCTTGATGCTATCGAGAGGCGTTGAAGGATGTGGGAAAAATTATCCATCATTTCGTCCCTCTGTCGCGTGAGAGATTGCTCAAGCAACAGACTGATAGGATCGTCTGCTCCGTCATTTTTATTTTATTCTGCCATTGAGAGTTTCTTGGGTGTGCGAGAGAGGTTGTCCTCAAGAGAGACAAGCTCAAGACCCAACTTTCTATACTCAGACCTCATCGGGGACATGCACTGAAAACGATCAAGAGTAGCCTGCTCTGATACCACTAATCCAGATTATATTCAACATGAAATGATAGTAGAGATATAACACAGAAATATTCAAAGATATTGCAAGAGAGACAACAATATAATAGAGATATAGTGGAAATATAACAAGAGCCACAGATATACAGTAATACACGATTTCTATTAATGAAATAAATGTATAGAGTGAACGACTCGCTAGAATGGTGGTAGCTTATCTCTGAGAAGAGATGCGACAGCTACTCGCATCCGTGAGAAGATGATTATTACAATGAGGCTCTAAGGGCCTTTTTAACATTAGTAAAATCCAAAACCCTAAACCCGGAAGATGAAAAGCCAAAAGGTTTGTGGGCCCCGATGGGGGTAGTTGATACGTCAACTTCCCAGGGGCGTAACTTTTGCATACGATCTCCGTTTGGGGCTCTCAATAGCTCGTTGGAAAGATCTATCAGAGAAATACAACTTTTGGGTGAGCAACATCGATCTACGATCCATGTTGTTCCCCGTTTTCTCAAAAAAACATCATTTAGGGCCTCAAAATGACCCCGGAAGTTAAAAACTGCTAAAAATAGTAAATTACCAAAATTGCCAGAAACATGTTTTGGGCCAGTTGGAGAAGGTGGGTGGCCACCGATATCCACCTGGATTAGAGAGGTTCCTCCAAGTAATGTTCCCAAAATGACCTCTTCATTGAATTCAATTGACTTATAGCTCAAAATAGTCAAAATCATGGAAATCGTCGGAATGCAACGGAACCAAATCCAACCTGTGCGGAATGGCTCATAATGATGGAATATGATGAGAAGTGCGAGATGGACCCCACAATGCCTCTCAATAACCCCTGTACTCTCTATAACATCCATCTGGCTACTCTAGTCATCATAAACCTCTGCACTGTGATGATGTCCCAAAGTGGGGACATTACAGTCCTCCCTGCTAGAAAATTGCTTGTCCTCAAGCAATGACCAAATCCCCCCAAGTAAAATACCAGGATCCCATGTCCACCTATGGGATACATAGTAGAATCCATACAAATATGAACACTCATACACTCTGTCCCCTGGGTGCCATATCAAGTCATGAACTTCTAGCCCCTAGGAAGCATAATCCTGAAATATACCAACTTCAGAAGTCTCCTGCATATGACACATGGCCTCATCTTGGAACAAATCTATCCTCCAAGTCTCTACCAAGATCCATATGGCCTCCAAGAACTGCTCATGCTGATGCACGAATGAGGTGCTGCTAGACCTCCGTGAGACACCTACAAGTGATGCGCTCCTCTCAATACTGAAGCTCAATGGAAAGTTAGAGTAACTTTCCCCTACAATGGTACACTCTCCCCTGTCAGTCAGTGAAATGATCAATCCTGCAATCCCTGGGTCCCATGCTAACCTCTGTCCAAGATCACCCTGTTGGCCCTACACTACTCTGACCATGACTGCCTGCCCCCTGCATACATCCTGAATCCTCCTCTCCTGGGTCCTCCAGCTGAAATACCTATGACCATTGGAACTGATGTCCAGAAACTGTATCGGTAAAGACACCTTTGTCCAAACATCTCCATGCCCTATCATGATGACGAAGAGGGAGAAAAGGTCTCACCCCATAGGACAAGTACCTCCAGGCCCACTCCAAACCAATCCAAGGTGGAGTGTGTGGCTCTCTAGCACCACCCGGGTCGTCATGTAGTGAAACATCCTACTAACCAAGTGAACTCCTGGATCCCATGGAAAACTTGGAAGTTTATCATTTCCAGTCTCCTCTAGCTGCTCCGGTGCTGGATTAATCATTGTAGGAATCCCTCCATGCTCATCTGTCATCACCTAGTCTATGATGCTCACCATCATGCACCAAGTCCCAACTGTATGTCTAACACAATCCATCTCTGACCTGCTGTATGTTGTAAAAGTGCTGCTGTCATGTAGTCTCGGCCTACTCACTCCCCATGCCCTCAGCCATGGCCTATCCCTCCTCATGCTGTTGTTTATGATAAAAGTGTCAGGACAGGCTAATAGAAACATCTGCAGTTGACTGTAGGACTGGGAGGTGTCACATGCTTTGGTCAATCCCAAGGATTTGACCAGAATCTCGTCCATCGATATCCATGATAGATGCTCTCATGTGGTCATCACCGAATCCCAACCATCCAGTACAACTGGAAGTAACTCCTCCAACTGCTGCTCAACCAACCTCCATCTATCATCTCTCATGCAACTGCTGATATGGTGAAGGTGCTCTCTCATATCCATGTGCTGCTACAAAGGAGTGGTATCTGCATGCTCCCCTAAGTGTGTCTCCTCCCTGCAAGTCAATACACCCCTCTGAATCCCATCATACACCTAGGCATGTCTCTGTGAGCTATCACTCATCACTGTATGCTCCGACATATTCATGTCATCTCTCGTAGACTCATGTTGCATCACAGATCCTAGGCGTACTGCTGGATCAACCTCTATATAGAGATCAACCACTCTCAAAACACAAATGGAAGTGTCCTCCATCAACTAGTGCTCCTCTGCTAGATCATCAACATCCTCTATCAACGTGACTGACTGATACATCTGAGTGTCCACTAAGACAGATGAAGTGGATCTCTGACGGATCTCCTCAAGAGACTCATCTGTCGTAGACTCTGATTCTTGAAGGGCAGTCTGTGTGCCTCTCAAGAATCCTCGAGTGCTCTCCAACTCCCGAGTGAGTCAGTCCATCTCTAGCTCCTGCTCCCTCAGATCCTCATGATACAACTCACCCACCCTCAACAGGTCATCTTTGTCAGCCAACAACTGTTGGTAACCGGTCATCATCATAGATACTCTCTCCTTGAGAGTATGAAAGTCATCCATGGAAATCCCCTCATCTGAACTACCATGTGCCACTGATGCTCTCCAACAGTAATCTTCCATCACTGCATGCATGTCATCAATACTTCTAGTGGATTCCATGATCATAGCCTCACTAACTCTCAACTGTGCTGCTAAGTGGTGTGAATGTTGATCATGGTCATGTTGAGGTGCCATCTCAGACTCCTCACTGCTAGTGTCAACTCTGGAGTCCCCAAAGACACTCTTTGCATAAGATAACATGTTGAACTACCCACTGTCTACTGTGCTTCTGGGTACTCCTGTATGCCACTACATCCCATCACTAGATGTTATCTCCCCCTTAATCACACTATATCCTGTATGAGCAACTATATCCTCATGTGCACTCAACCTGCTACTATCATCTGCGTCTGGATCCCATAGAGATGTATCCAGATACATGCTATGGTCATCCTGACTGCTAAAGAGTGCATCCTCATCAATGCAGGCCGATCCTGGAAGTAAGTGCTCCCTCAACCTGTCATCCTCTACAATTTTCTCAACTAATGGAATCTCCAATAGATGTGACTCAATGTCCTCAGGCTTATCTGTATGTGTAAGGTCCCCTGTTTGTACTCCCTGTATCTCCTCCTGGATCGGTGGATCTACATGTTTGTGGTGTGCATCCCTCACACAAGGCTCATCAATCCTATCTGACATGCCACTGACCTCCTCATGTGACGTGGCTATCAAGGGTGTCTAGAAGGATGACATATGTGTCACGGCCATCATAGGAAGCTCATCATCTCTAGGTGCTAACACGTGAAAATCATCACTAGTGTCACCACTCTGTTGAGGTGTAAGGTCATCAATGGTATGTGATATGTATGTTGAGACATTGGTGCTATCGTCATGTCCATCCAGCTGCCTATCCACTATACAAGGGTCATCATCCTCCTCAAGTGTGCTAGTAACATCATCCTCTTTACAAGAGTCACTATCACTAGCCTCTGTGCAAGAGTCACTATCATCATCAGACTGTCCCAAGTCAACATCTATCGCTCCATCCTCACACATCTCATCATCACTGTCATAGTGTGCCTCAATAGTGTGCTTCTAATCCTTACCCTTGCACCTATGATCTGGTTCCCACGACCCCTTGCAATAGTGGCAAGGTTGTGTGCTCCTAATGGGCGTGGGGTCTCTCTATTATTCCCACCATATAACTACTTCTTTTCTCTTTTTATCTGCTATGATGATCCCATGTAAAATATCCTGTTCACTCCAATGGGGATTTCTATAGGCTGCATATTGTGGAAATGTTATTATAGCCTTAGTTTCCTCACTAAGACCGTGATAAATGATCTTCAAACATGATATCTCAAGGCAAATCCTATCCATATCTCCTTATGGCTCTGTATGTATGTGCTAATTCCCACTGGCTAGCATGAATCTAAGCTCTGATACCACTGTAATGATCCCAAGCCATTATGCCAAGAACATCACGGTTTTGGTGTCTTTTTAAAACTTTTTTGGTTGTAGTATTTTGTCAAACACTTTGCTTACAGTTATGCCTAGGGTTTTACTGATGTGTTTATATGTGTGTATGTAGCTATAAACAAGAATACATAACCATGGAACATACCTCAACCATATGCAATATGATAGACAAGCCAAAACATCTCAAATATGCTTTTATTCATGAAATAGAAGAACCTGCTACAGTGAAGATGCCGATCTGGAATGCTCAACAGATGGCTAAGAAAATAGACAATAGAGTTTCTACAAAAAACTCTCGATAATACAAAATAAGACTCCAAAGGCTGGATAAGAGATGAGGACCAATGCCAAGGTAGATCTGGGCTGTATGAAGTGCCAAATCCCCACTGAAAGATGCCACATCCTGCTGGAACTGTCAAACCCTACAATTTTGGCCATATTGTCAAAGACCTCCAAATGCTATGCTGAAGATGTTGAACTGTAGATCGGGATGAGTGGAAACCCCTCCTGAAATATCAGGCCAAAATACCAAGGGAAACTCCTCCAAATGTTGAATCCTCCAATGGAGTTGCACCCTCCTAAAACTGTCAAACGATATAATTTCGGCCCTGATGAAGGAGGCCTCCAAATGCCCTGAAACTTTCTATAAAGATAGATCGGGACACTGCAAGTCACTATGTGAAGTCTCAGGGTCAGATCTGAAGTATAACCCCTCCAAACTGAATATATTTGAATCTCCAAAATGTCCTCCTTCTCTCCAATTCGTCTCACTGATCTAGGAAATAGTTTGAACCATAGATCTCTCTCTAGAGGCACCAGAAATCATGGCTAAGGCCCTGCAAGTAAAACCCAAATGCTCAAATGTCCAAGAGCCCTCTCAAACTCCTACAACGAACCTTCCCTCAAGAATGGTGCGCCCCCCCTTGTTGGAAACCCCCAATGGTGCGCCCCTCTTCCTTCCTATGCCTATGGCTGGTGTAGAACCCTCCTGCACTGATGTAGAACCGAACTAGAATGGTGTGGGAGAGTATTGCATCTCTGAGACCAATCTTGGGACAAGCTAGGTGGAATCTTTCACCACCGAATCGTCCTCTAGGGTTTGTTAAGTCAAAACCCTCAAAACCCCCAAGAGATGGGCCCTCTAGCTACAAGCCAGAAATCCAAAAGATAAACATATATGAATGAATGAGAAGAGGCCCTTGCCTTTCCTTTATAATTTTTGCTCTCCTTGTCCCTCCAAAGTGACTTTCATTTTATTAATATTTAATTAATTAATTAAATCACTTTAATTAATTAATTAACCTTTTTACCTCTGAAAAACACCTTATCTCTCCTTATGGCTTCCTTGGCCATTGAAAGTCACTTCTCACCATCCCATCCTGTAGTGTTGCTTCTCCCGATTCCAATGAGATATTACATTGAGAGGTTCCTCCAAGTAATGTGCCCAAAATGACCTCTTTAGTGAATTCAATTGACTTATAGCTCAAAATAGTCAAAATCATGGAAATCGTCGGAATGCAACGGAACCAAAGCCAGCCTATGTAGAATGGCTCATAATGATGGAATATGATGAACAATGTAAGATGGACCCCACAATGCCTCTCAATAACCCCTGTACTCTCTATAACATCTGTCTAGCTACTCTGGTCATCATAAACCTCTGCACTGTGATGATGTCCCAAAGTGGGGACATTACACCACATACGCATCCCAACAAATGAGCATGCGACAAAAATCAAGGCCGTTATAGTGGATGGAAGGAGTTTGACAAAGCACTTTATCATTCAGATACCCTATCAAAGGAAGGCATCGACACATCATTCTCCACATGATGAGACTTTGCTGATAACCGAACCCCCCATGGAAAAGACAAGAGGTTATGATGCTACCGAATACAATTGGTTTCTATTCCTGGAAGGGCGTCATATGAAGGGTCATTTAACAAAGAACAAGCAATTTCCTAAATTCTAGGGATAATAGTTAGAGGGAAGGGAAACCCAAACGACTCCCTCACCTATATATTTTATCCTTTCAATGTAAGCCAGGTTAGTTGGAAAACTAGTGTAGACAATGAATATTGAATGTAGTTTGATCTGGATCAAAATTTAATGAAAAAGTCCTGAATATTTGATGAAAATATTCTGATTGTAGCATTTGGATGTATTGATTTCTTTCTTTGTGTATGTGCTTCCTGTATTTTTTATTCATATCTATTTTTGTCTAAATCAGAATGTAATTTCTAACCTAGGATTCACTGCGCAACGCCCTGGGATTCGGGCCATTCAGACAAACCGTCTTTCCTCTAAGTTAACTCCGAATTCATCCTCAACGGTGCTCCGAGTTGCTTCATGTGTTATTTCCCCTGGCCACACACAACGATTTTAAACTGAGGATTGTTGCTTACTTAGCCTTTATCCTCTCAATTTCAGTCACAGAGTCATTTGTTTCTATCGTTTTCTTAAATTGACTCCATAGCCCGAGGTCTTACTTTCTTTCGCCAATAGAACCATAGCTTATTATTCAAAGGTGTTAAATCTAACCGACAACTTAAATCCATATCCTGTACCGAGACAAAGTCTCCCGAGAGAGCCCTCTCCAATCCCAAAAGACTAGTTTCAAGTCTCAAAGTGGTTTGTAGGTTGCCTCTGTCATTCGTTTCTTAGTCGAACAAAGTTTACAGAGAGATAACACTTCCCATTCATGTTCACATAGTCGTACATTAGGGTATATGTACTTGTGTCATTGTGTGATCGCTTCAGCCACACCCCTTACCCGGAGATATGTGAACCCCGCTTGGCTTATCACCACCTTTAGAGGCTTGATCATGTATGTCACGGTGGCGTAGTGTTATGATAAGGTTGGTGCCATTTTCATATTTCTCCGCCTTAAATGCCGCCATATCATCCGTCTCATCTAGCACTCAATCGAGCTAATTGTCATTGAACGCTTCAAAAATTGGTGCTTGTCCACATTCTTTTCCATCCCATCCACTTGACACTAGACCTCCCAAGCGGCTTCTACACCAGATCTATGACACCTTGTGTAACTCCTCTTCGGGGAAAACATGCAAAACATATGTCAATTTACGCTCTAAATTATCCAGCTAGTTCTCTTGTGCATCCTTCTTATCTAAGTAACATTTCATGTACAAGCTACAATCCACAGTCAAAATCATCTAGTCCTTGGTTCCCTACCAATTCTCTAATGTGCCTTTCCAATTATCCATTGCATCGACTACTTCAGGTTGCTCCAGGTTTTCACTAAGTCCATCAAGTGGTTTGATAGACCCTACGTCCATGGTCGTAAATTTGACCCTGATTGCTCTCGTCTTGTCCACGACCACTCCATCCTCGATTGCAGTTTCCCCATCTGTGGCCACTCCGTCGCTTGTGCCATATGCAACCACTTCGTCCTTGACTATGCCGATAGTTGCTTCTCATCATAGCAGAGCGGAGGGGAGCCCTTGCTCCCACCCGTAAGGGCTCCCCTCTTCTCTTCCTCTTCTCTTCTGGAAAATTGAGGAAGTGTCATTCAATGTCTCTTCTTCCTCTTCTCTTCTGGAAAACCCTTTCAGAGAAATGGATGAGAAATATTGAGAGCAAAGATATCAATCCTGAGGAAATCCCATTCACCTAGAATCTGTCCAACGAGCATACACTCTTCTCTTCAGGAAAATCTACTCACCCAAAAAATAATGAACACAACCTCCTCATCATGTGGCTCTTCTCAAGCCCCTTCTCCCTCTGTGCACGTAGACCATCTTCCCTTTGGCTCTCACAAGCATTCACTTGACCTCGAATTTGATACCACTAGTTGGGATCAAACCCACAAACACCTATATTAAAGAAAAGATAAAATAATGAAGATACATACATCACACAACACAAATGAACAAAGGGACAATGATATTCTTTACTGCTCGGTCAATGGGGAAATGAATACACAAGTCTAATTGAAGAACTTCACAAGCTTCTACATTTAAACAAAAAATACTTAATCATTTTTCAAGCATATGGAAAGACAAACGCTTGAGGAACCAACCATGAAATATAACTGATATGTATGTGTTGTCACCACCCAACAACAATAACTTCTCACCAAGTACAAACTTCATACTTTTAAAACTTTATTTTGAGTTGTAAAATTGTTACTAACACTAGCATATAACCATATAAATCCAAGTTAAACATTGAAGATGCTATATAAAAATCCTCAACATAAAAGAACATTATTTTTTTTTTTCTATTTTGTATTAAAATTACGATTTAGATCAAAGAGATTTTCATTGGAAAGTTTTTTAATTCCTTTTAATACTAAATAAATTGTGTGTAAAGATGAAACTATACTAGTTTCCATTTTCAATGCATACTATGGTCTACATATAGTCACAAGCACACTAGTTCTCTTGGTTTTAGTTGATGTGGGTCTCTCTAAATGGATAGATATGGGGCCAATATCTAAGGTTTGGTTTGATAGTGTAATAGGACAAAATGCACCCAACATGACTTACATTTACCAAGTTGTTTGGAATGGTGCATGAGCTGCAGATATCCACAAAAATATTCTCAGATGTTGAGCTATATGTGAGGTGGGTTGGAGATGAAGCTGGGGTTGTTGGATTAACCTCTTGGTCGACCATCAATGGATCTTCCTTGAAGATCAGTGATGTTGATTTTGTTGGGCGAGTCCAAAATTTTACATCAAAATAAAAAAATAAACTTTGTGAAAGGTTTACTATACCGAACCTATCAAAACCTAGGCCCAATAATGCATCTGATTGCAAAATTGTAAGTTTCATATCTGCAATTCCAATATTTGATAAGTCTCCTATTTGTGATATTTTAAAATGTGATCTATTTTTGTGAACTAGAGGTTGAGTTTATATGGATCATTTCTTAGGATTGACTTTGAAATCTTAAATTTTGTAAGTACATCTGAAATTTTAACAAATGTCAAGGACATTGTATCTCATTGCAAACACCATTAATAGATACCTTTATATTCAAATTGTCACAAAGAAGAACTTATAGTTAGTGGGTATCATTACAACGTTGTTAGCTTGCAAATATGAAGAAATATGGGCTCTAGAGGTACGATGACTTATTGAATACTAACATCCATAAGGATGTTTATAGGTAGAACTTCACTGTATATATCTTATTAATGAAAGACCTAGTTGGATCATGATTAGTGCATACACACTCTATTAATAAGGTGAAAAACAATCTCTACTCCTAGAGAAGAATACCCTCTGTGTCAACATCAACACAAAAAATTATTGCATAATAGCTTATAGAATATTGTTGTAAGAAAAAATAAATTGTACTGGGCTACATGTCAATGATTTTGTGCACATCTCAACGAAAGAATGCACACTAGAATAGTTAGTAGCCACAATAATTAGTTCTAACCAATATCTTTTTTTGTTGGATTATGACACAGTCTCCAAAGATGTAACTTGATTGATAATAATACTTAGTAATAGCATACAATATTAAATCAATTGAAATTCAATATTTTCCCATTCCATATGTGTTCATCATGATATTTATTGGTTTTGACAAAGAGGTAAAGATCTAAAACCCACCATTTTTATATTGTTGGAATAATCCTCTACTTCACCAATCAAATATACTTTCGTTATGCCTCTTGTTAACACTCTGTAAATTTTGTTTGGCTGGTAGACAAACGACAGAGGTAACTGTTTCAACCTACTTTAGAGCTGGAGAACTAGCCTGTTCAACTCAGAGAGGGCTCTCTTGTGTCACTTGATATTTCGTTCGAAATCAACGACTAGATTTGGTTTTTTTGGGGGGGTTTTAATAAAGTTGTTGGCAAGGAAGGGGAGGAACGCTCAGGGCTATGGAGTCAAAATTCTGAAATTGAATGAAAACAATGATCAGTCGGTAGAACTCTCCAGAGGATAAAGGCTAAATGAGGTGATGACTCTGAGTTATATTTGAATTTAAGTAGAGTATAGGAATATAGAGAAAACAAATAACTGCATCAGAGCATTACTAAAATGAATTTTGAATTCGTTAAGAAGAAAATTACAAAGTCTAAATTGCTTAAGCCAAGAGCATCATAAGATGGATTCTGGGCCTTTAAGTCTCCAATTTAAACATAAGAAAATGCAAATGGAATAAAGGAACACATGAAATACATACAATGAAGGAAGACAAAGCTCATATCACCACCATTAGAATCTTTTCATAGAGACTTCAAAATATTCTACATATATATTCAATTCAGCTTCAGAAAGTTACAATAGAGTTTGAAAAAACCAAAAAGGTTCCCTTGCACTTCTGCCAACATTATTTCATTCAAAACTCCTAGTACTTATACAGTTTGATTACAATGGTTGAAACTAAAGTGTTTAAGTGTCTAAAAACTTACTACAATAATTACAAGCCAACGGTTTCGGTAGGTAAACCGATTTACAATGATTTAACCCAAAAAACATTACATAAACTAGGGACGGATCTCTTGGACTGCTCGTCTTCCTCTGTGCCATCTGTCTCGCTCTGATATCCTATCGAATTTTCTGGTTTGGTGACACCTGGAGGTTACTTACTGATTCCCAGAAAACTACATTTCGTGCTGCCCAACCACACTATTTCCTTCCACTGTGAGTCAGAAGGAATCTCATAATCCATCATTTCTTTTATCAGAATATCTAGGTCAATGCAAGTAGCATAAGACATAGTCGACAGCTTGGTCTTCACTGTTTTGAACAAATTCAAAGTTTCAAAGTTTGCGGCCAAGTGTTCCACCAAACTGGGTCCCTTCAGGCTCTCTTCCAGGTCTTCAAATCTTGAATGATCCATTATGCAATGAGTGAGGAGAGAATTGTATTCTTCTTGATTGTATAATTTCCATTTACCATCCCAAAATGGTGGGAGGCCCTTGATAAAGAATTGTTCAAATGTATCCTTAAACTCTTGTATACTTTGTTCCATCTGCACAACTTTGGTTTGAACCTGTTAACTCCCAAAACGAAACCGTCCTTTCCGCCGAGTTTTGGGTGGATATCATAGCTTTCAGTAGTAGCTTCAAGTCATTTTTGAGTTTTTTCAGTTCAGAAAAATTTTGGTTTTTGGTGTGTCTTAGGAAATAATCGAAAATAAAGTCTTCTATTTCGAAAATATGACTGTTTGCTTTCAACAGCTAACGTCATGTTTCAGGGCCTATTGTGTGTTGTGGAATGCGATAGCTTTCAACAGCTAACAGCGCTGTTTCATCAGTTCAAAGTGCCGTGGAAAGTAACGAGGCGCGAAAAGCTCGACAGACAGTTCGCACGTGGCACGATACGGAGAGTACTGGCTTTCGCACTAAGAAACGTTTTTTAATGATGTGGCACGTTGTTTTGCTTTCCGCAGCTAAAGTGAGTTTTCATATCAAAGGGTGCGCTGTGGAAAGTATTCACTTTCCGCAGCTAACAGGGGTTTCCGAAGAGTTCGCGTGCTGTGGAAAGTAGCAAGCGAGCCTGA
>ML777276.1:291513-304453 GCA_009831015.1 Picea engelmannii | reverse complement strand
GACCTAATTCCTCATTATGCATTGTTATGATTTGATGTTGAGAGTTCCCAGAGGAGGAGGAGAGTCGACCTTACTATTTTGTGGATTTCTGGAGGAAACCACCACCATTGATCGGTTTCGGTGTTGAGAGACACACCCTAGCCCATCAGAGATACCATCTAGGTATTTCACCATACTTTTCAGGAGTATCCATTGCAGAGTGCGTAGCTCAGCCAATGAGGGCGCAAGTTAGTTTGAGGGTTTGGAGAGCTGCACAAGATTCGTATCCAGATTGTAGATTCCTTCCAACCCATTTGAGATCCAGCCAGGGTGCTTCTATTAAGACATCTCTCATCAGATTCTGACGGTGGAATCTTGCATATCGACTCATTCATCCATTTAGGGCGCAACTCTTCCGGACAAACATTTGGTGTTGCATGCAGAGTTTCAGAGCAGATCCGGACAAATCCTTCCGACCCATTTCCTTATTTGGCAAGATGATTGTTTTGAGCCATATAGCAGCATATTCCATTGTTGTAATACTTTGGGGCACATCCAGTGCTCCAGGAGGTGCAAAAACTACCCAGGGGTCCAGATCCAGTGCCTTAGAGACCAGATTTGAGATCTGACACTCACCCATTTCAGTCTAGAGGCCAGGGCATTTCTTTTGGAGTAGTTTCCAGCGTATTTCGATGGTCTGAACTTCCAGATGCATTTTCCAGCTGGTAGCGGTTACCGTACTTCACTGGAATCGCATATTTTTGCCAATTTATCCATGCATGCATCAGATCTTCTATCATCTTCTGATCATAGGTATTTTTATGTTATTTGATTCTATTCCAGTACTGATCCATGAGATCTGGCTGACATTTATATTCTATATTTTCAGTAGGCTATTGTATTTCCATGCTCGAACCGTATTATACATGATATTGGGCAGTTGATGTTCTTTACTTCTGCATGCATCCATTATATGTTGTTTAAACCATAAATATGCAACATGCACATGAAATAACCCACATGCACATGAAATAACCATCAAGATCTCAAACATACAACTGAAACACATCCAGAAACCCCCAGTGTATCCGATCTGCAAGACATAATAATAGATCAGTAACAAATATATCGATCAGCGGGATCAGGGATATTTCAGTGGTATCAGAGGTTTAGTCCTTCCAGCCTGTGACTAAAGACAATGAATACAATAGAATAACCAGATGGCTGTGAGCACGTAGGTGATGAATATGTCACTTACAACAGGCATAGGGAAAGAAGGGATAGGCCTAACTTTCCTCCTTTCTCTCCTAGTTCAGAGGAAGAGGAAGAGACACACAGAGAAGTAGAGAGAAGAGCAGAGTGCGAGGCCGAGCGCAAAGCAGAGAGGAGGCTAGGTGACAGATATGAGTGACCAGAGGGAAGTGGTAAGGCGCCCGAGGATCCAGACGTAGCCTTCATGCAGGTTATCAATGATATGCTAGCTAGTCAGCGGACCATGTCTTAGTCTTTGGCTCAGGTAGTAGATAGACTGGCTATGGTAGACATCCTGGACACACAAGCCCCACATGCAACACATGGGAACTTAGGAGCAGGCAGTAGGCCCCAATCACCCACTCACACATATACCTCTGCAAGTAGGATTCCACGTTCGTTGTTTCCCAATTTCTAGAGGGCATCCCCGGTAATAGCACAGATACTGATAGCACAAAGACCGCCCACTCATGTAGAGGACATTGCAGAGTATCGAAGAGAGTATGCAGCCTTGGGCCATGACTTTCACTAGGATATGACCTTAGTCAAATATTGTGGACTCAGACTCAAGAACTGTCCTAAAGAGCCACATAGGGGAGGGTAGTAGCAGCAGGGGAATAACATTGACTTCATCCGAAAAGTTGGTAAACTCACCATACCTTCTTTTGATGAATCATCCAAATGCACCGCCAGATCTTGGGTACAGAAACTAGACACCTACTACAAACTCAACCAAATGACCAAGTCAGAGGCCATCCGTTTCACCACCCTACACTTGGAGGGTGAGGCACACGAGTGGTGGTATCACGGATTGGTGACATTGGGTCACAATCGCATCATCTCCTATAGAGAGTTCACAGAGAGACTCATGGATAGATTTGATAGGAGGGATCCAGAGATCCATTTTATAGATCTAGCCCAGTTGAGACAAACTGGCACAATAGAGGCATTCATCTCAGAGTTTCAGAGGGTAGCAGTGTCAGTGACAGACATATCTGAGCCTCGATTGGTCATGCTGTTCACAGAAGGGCTCACAGAACCCTTGAGAGGATGGGTGAAGGCCTACTAGATTCATACCTTGCAGGATGCCATCCGACGCACTAGAGATTTGGCGGATTCAGTGCCAAAAACTAAACCCTTCACCAAACCCTTTGTACCATAGAGAGACAAGGATCAGAAGAATCATCTAAGGGAATGGAAGGGCAAGCCCAAGTTGGATGATGATACGCGACGGGAATTGATGAGGAAGAAGCTTTTCTTCTCCTGTAGAGAACCTTGGTTCCCCTGGCATAGATGCATGGGGAAGGGACAAATCCACTATATTGAAGTGGAATCAGGCAGTGAGGAGGAGGATGAGGATATTCAGGCACTCACAGACAGTGATTCAGAGACTGATACCACTCATGAGCCAGAGCAATAACCTAAGAAACATCAGATACCAGCAAGGGCACATCCCTAGGAGGAGGCAAAACCTCGTAGAGAGGTGAAAGGGGGAACCATACCCACCCTTTCAGGAGTACCCAGGTACAACACTCTCAGGGTCAAGGGCCTTGTACAAGGGAAACACATGACAAATTTAGTTGATGGTGGGGCCACCCACAACTTCATAGATGCATCCTTAGTAGCCAGGAGGGGGTTACACATAGAGGAGTTTGAGGGATTCCATGTGGCAGTGGCTGATGTATACACGATGACATGCTTGGACATGATCCCTGACTTAGAGGTCAAACTAGGAAACTACACCTTGACTGACACATTCTATGTAGTTGACCTATCAGATATTGATGTCGTGTTAGGGGTACAATGGTTATATTCATTGGAAGATATTGGGTTCAACTATTAGACGTTGACCATGAGCTTCAGATACACAAGTGGATCAAGAGTTGTGCTGCGAGGCATGTCTACAGGGGCACCTTGAGCAGTATCGGCAAAGAGGATGGAGTGGATATTTCGTCATGGTGATGTGGCATATGCATCAAAGTGTTTGATCACCACGCGAAAGGACTCAGAGGGTAGGGAGCAGTACCATCCATAGATTAGAGAGCTTCTGGGATGTTATGAGCCAGTATTTGGGCCGATACCACTAGGGATACTGCCATACAAGGGTTTTGAGCACATGATTGAGTTAGAGGCAGGGGCTACACTGGTGATTACAACACCCTATTGGCACCCCAAGAAATTTAATGACGAAATTGAGAAATCAATCAAAGAATTTCTCGCTATGGGGCACATCAGGCCCAACATGAGTCCTTTTGCATCTTCAGTTGTCCTGGTACTGAAGAAGGATGGCACGTTACAGAAGTGCATCGATTACAGAGCGCTCAATAAGAAAATGATCAAGAATCGTTACCCCATTCCACGCATAGATGATCTAATGGATGAGTTACATGGGGCAGTCTTCTTCACTAAGATTGATCTACGCTCAGGATACCATCATATCAACATCAGGGAGAAAGACATTGAGAAGACAACGTTCCGATGCCATTTCAAACACTTTGAGTTCTTGGTCATGCTGTTTGGACTGACCAACGCACCAACCACTTTCCAGTCTTGCATGAACCATATCTTTAGAGGATAGTTGAGGAAGTAACTTTTGGTATTCTTCGACGATATATTGATCTACAACAAGAAATGGGATGAGCATTTAGCACATTTGGGGAAGGTCTTGGATATTATGCAGGCATAATCTTTATATGCCAAGGAATCCAAATGTGAATTTGGCATGAGGGAACTACTGTGCTTGGGGCATATCATCAGTGGGAAGGGAGTACAGGTTCACTAGGAAAAGATCAGGGCCATTGTGGATTGGCCAATTCCCAAGAATCTCACGGAGCTGAGAGGATTCTTTGGGTTATGCAGTTACTACAGGTGGTTCGTCAAGGGTTTTTCATAGTTGGGAGCACCACTCACAGAATTGACCAAGAAGGGTGCTTTTCATTGGATAGAGGAGTCACAACAAACATTCAACAAAATGAAGGAGGTTATGAGCACATGCCCTGTTCTAGCCCTTCCAGACTTTTCGCAACCGTTTGTCTTAGAGTGCAACGCATCAGGGGTGGGGATTGGAGCAGTCTTGATGTAGGGGGGGCACCCCATTGTGTTTGAGAGAAGAAATCTCAATGAGTCAGAGAGACTCTATCCTATTTACGACAAGGAGATGCTAGTGATCATGCATGACTTAACCAAATTCAGGTAGTATCTGGTTGGCAACAGGTTTGTAGTGAAGACTGATCATAACAGTCTCAAGTATTTTCTTGATCAGAAAGACCTCAGTGAGAGGAAGAAGAAGTGGGTCTCAAAGATCCAAGCCTTTGACTTTGACATTGAGTATGTCAAGGGAAAAAGGAATATCATGGTAGATGCCTTGTCTAGGAGGCCAGCAGGATGTTCGATGATGGACATTTGTATAGATTGGAAAGCTCATTTGTTGGTGGAATACTCCAAAAACAAATTTTATTGTGAGGTGATGGACGGACAAGTGATTGATGATAGATAATGGGTTCTTGATGATGTCATTTTCTATAAGGACCGAATCTACTTGGTTCCAGAATCCACCTTGAAGGGGAAAATTCTAAAGGTATTTCATGATTCGCCTATAGCAGGGCATCAGGGGTACTTCAAAACATATAGGAAGATCAGGGAGAGATTATCATGGAAGGATCTCAAAGATGATGTGCTGAAACACATACGAGAGTGCACGATTTGTCAGTAGAACAAGTCCGAGCAGACACACCCTGCAGGGCTATTACAACCTCTACACATTCCATAGTAGAAATGGGAGAGCATTTCCATGGATTTCATTACAGGCCTCCCTAGAGTGCAGGGCAAGGATTGTATATTTGTGGTGGTCGGCAGACTGACCAAATTTGCACATTTCTTCACCATACCCACAGACTACAAGGCCATATAGGTAGCATAGTTGTTTTTTAGGGAGGTATTTCAGTTGCATGGGTTACCTAGGAAGATAGTTAGTGATAGGGATGGGTGCTTCATCAACGCATTTTGGCAGGATCTTTTCAGATTGACAGGCACAGAGCTATCCACGAGTACCATCTATCACCCACACATAGATGGGCATACAAAGATCATCAACAAATGGGTGGAAGGGTATCTGAGGAAATATGTGGGGGGGAAGCAACGAACTGGGGTGAGATGGTTACATATGGGTGAGTATTGCTACAACACAACTTACCATATGTCTATCAGGATGTCAACGTTCAGGGAATTGTGTGGATACGATGCACCCTCCTTTATAGAGACTATGTTTGGGGACAACAGGGTCCCGGGGGCCAAGGATTGGGTGGAGGAGAGTTAGAGGATTCTTCAATAAGTAAGGGAGAACTTGCAGTCAGCTCAAAATCAACAGAAGTTATATATAGACCGACACAGAGTTGAGTGCAGTTTTGAGGTAGGGGATTTGTTTTTTTTGTGATTACAACCATACCGAAAATCCTCCTTGAAGAGGAGCGAAGCAGAGAAGCTGAAGCCAAAGTTCTATGGGCCATACAGAGTCATCAGGAGGACAGGTGAGGTGGCATATGAGCTATATCTACTAGAAGGTAGCAAGATTCATAACGTCGTTCACATCTCTTTCCTTAAAAAGGCTATGGGACAACAGGTTAGCATTTCAGAGGAGTTGCCACCCTTGGACGAGGAGGGTCAGTTGGAGCTAGTGCTAGATGAGGTATTAGAGCAGAGAGAGCGCAGATTGAGGAGCAGGATCATCAAAGAATTCTTGGTTAGATGGAGAGGTCTTCCAGTGGAGGATGCCACATGGGAGGGAGAGCATATCTTACGGCACCCGAGATTGATGTTGCTTGAGGACAAGTAATCTTGGGAAGGGAGGACTGTGATGTCCCGTTCCAAAAAGTAGGCCAGCAGGGAGTGACTTAGTAGTCTATATGTTCCCGTAGACTATAGTCAGGCACAAACAGGGAACAAGATGGAGAAATAAGGAGGAATTGATGGCTAAATGATGAATTAATCCAAAATACTTAGGAAAAGTCACTTAAGCCTAAGTCAACGAAGAATTAGAATGAAAAGGTGTTAAAGGGGGAATTAATTAATTAATTAATCAATTTAGGAGGAAAAGTGCCTAGCTTAAGTGAGGTCAATGGTGAATTACATTGGGAAAGGTATAAAGGGAGGAATTTGACCTAATTCCTCATTATGCATTGTTATGATTTGATGTTGAGAGTTCCCAAAGGAGGAGGAGAGACAACCTTACTGTTTTGTGGATTTCTGGAGGAAACCACCACCATTGATTGGTTTCGGTGTTGAGAGACACACCCTAGCCCATCAAAGATACCATCCAGGTATTTCACTGTACTTTTGAGGAGTATCCATTGTAGAGTGCGCAACTCAATCAGTGAGGGCGCAAGTCAGTTTGAGGGTTTGGAGAGATGCACGAGATCCGTATCCAGATTGTAGATTCCTTCCAACCCATTTGAGATCCATCCAGGGTGCTTCTATTGATCCATCTATAGTCAGATTCTGACGGTGGAATCTTGCAGATCGACTCATTCATCCATTTAGGGTGCAACTCTTTCGGACAAACATTTGGTGTTTCATGTAGAGTTTCAGAGTAGATCCAGACAAATCCTTTCGACCCATTTCCTTATTTGGCGAGACGATCGTTTTGAGCCATATAGCAGTAGATTTTGTTGCTGGAATCCTTTGGGGAAAATCTAGTTCTCCAGGAGGTGCACAAACCCCCTAGGGGTCCAGATCTAGTGCCTTAGAGACTAGATTCGAGATCCAACACTCACCCATTTCAGTATAGAGGCTAGGGCAGTTCTTTTGGAGCAGTTTCCAATGTATTCCAACGGTCTGAACTTCCAGACGATTTTTCCAGCTGGTAGCGGTTACCGTACTTCGCCGGAATCACATATTTTCATCGATCTATCTGTGCATGCATTAGATCTGCTATCATCTTCTGATCACGGGTATTTTTATGTTATTTGATTGTATTCCAGTACTGATCCATGAGATCTGGCTGACGTTTATATTCTATATTTCTACTAGGCTATTGTATTTCCATGCTCAAACTGTATTATACATGATATTGGGCAGTTGATGTTCTTTACTTCTGCATGCGTCCCTTATATGTTGTTTAAACCATAAATATGCAACATGCACATGCAATAACCAACATGCACATGAAATATCCCACATGCACATGCAATAACCATCAAGATCTCAAGCATACAACTGAAACGCATCCAGAAACCCCAAGTGTATCTGATCTGCAAGACAAAATAATAGATGAGTAGCAAATATCTCGATCAGTGGGATCAAGGATATTTCATCCTCCTGGACCAAATGATCAGTGTAGTTTTGTCCTTTACCCCAATGGTCTGAAGATCGGCAGTGAGCACAAAATTTAGCAAATCAATAGTGTTCTAGGCCCATTCCGAGGGCTTTTTCGCCAATGTCTCATTCACAACCGTACATCTGCTTCGAGCAGTGAGAGCCACACTGTCTCTGTCATTTATAAAATTCAGATAAACCCTGATCTCAACAGCTTCAGCAACAAAAACATCTCAGATCACATGTTTATCCCCTTGCAACAATGCTTTTCCCTTCAACCTTAGTTTCAACTTGTTCACCCTTTCTTGCAAATCTTGATTTTGTTTTTGGAATTGGGCCATCTTTTCATTTTTCATTTTCATCTCTTGTTGCATCTTTTCTATGACCTCCTTAAGGTTCTTGATCTCCCCTATCTTTATACTTACTTGGGACATAGCCTGAACCAGTCCATCAGTGCTTGATCCAACTTCTATATTGGGAGGTACAATAAAAACCATATCTAATGTTGCTACTTGTCCTTGTAACCAATTCTCTTTCTCTTTTTCTAGCTGCAACACTTTAGCTTTGTAATTTAGTGCTTCTTGTCTGAATGTCTCCTTCTCTTGCTCTAGAGCAACTAGCTCTGCTGTCTGTGGATGTTCTGTGGAGGAATTTTTAGCTTCTTCTTTAGGCTTTGGATCATCTCTCTTTCTCATCTAAAGAAGCCTTTACCCCTTGAGGGCCTTCAGATTCCAATCTTTTGACCCGTGTTTGCTAGGCTTTGCTGGATGCTTTCTCCTGCTTCAATTGTCCATCTAATTTGAGTGCATGTATTGTCAATCTCAAAACCCTCAGACCTAAAATCAGGTAGTCTAAATATAGCATGTCACTAACATTCTTGTGGAACTTTACTTTGTTTAGGGCACCAAAATTTTCATATTGCATCTTGATTTCAGACACTTTATCATCATCTGCCACTGTTATGTTAAATGTTTTTCTTTCCACATCCCTAACTGAGAGAAAGGAAGCCTTATGCTAGGAGATCTTATCTACCTTGGGAAACAACTCTCTTATTTCACTATTGGCCATACTTCCCTTCACAACATATTGGTTCATTAAGTCTTCTTTGGACTAATAAATTTCCCCAGGTGTCTTTCTATATACATGTTTCTTGCTGCTGAAAGCCCTTGAGATGATTTCCCTTTGTGGAACGCTTCCTGTACCAACCTATTCGTTCTTGGTTGCACTTTCCACCATCTCCATGCTAGTTTTCTCTTTAGGTTCTTCTTCTTCCAGGTCTACTATCTGAGAAGATGGTGTGATTTTCGTTTTCTTGAGAATATTTTGTTGACTACTGGCACCCAGTGCCTCTGAACTACTCCTCTTGTTATAAACGCTCATCTTTGGAGCCTTAATAATCAACTTTGGAGAAGTTTTATGTGTTTGTATCTGCTGAGGGGAAGACTCTATTTGTTATGTATGATCAAGCTTCAAAGTGACTTCCATATCTGCATAGGCTCCCAAGTTTTCCAATTTATTGAATTCTTCAACTTGCTCATGCTCGTAGGGGCCTTGTCTCTTCATCAATCTTCTTTTAGATATGATCTGGTGTGGGTCATATCTCCTCCCTTGTAACTTTGTAAACCCAAATTCACTGAGTTTGGATTGGATCTGAGGTAAACAGGACCTGTTCTTTACCACAAATGGACCTATCATGAAAGAAAATTTTAAGTTAGATGCCTTGTGCGTTTTCAGAAAATGCTCCATCTCTAAAATGATCCTTTTTCTGATGAACTATAAGGAAAACACTCTGGGAGTAAAAAATAATGGTAAAAGGTAAGGTCCTTCTTGATAACCATATACCCAAATTACAGTAGATTGTATGAACAACATCCAATCTCCCACCCTTTTCTCTGGATTTGGTTGTAAAGAGCTTTTCATTTCATCCAAAATCCTTGGTAGGTCTGTGCCGAAGATGAGACTATAAACCCTGGACATGATCTTGTTTATGAAAATAAGTATGGTGATCCTTTTGCATTCAGTCTAGATGAATGTTGCTTCAGGGAATTCAGTCTTATTTGATTCCAATAACATTCTCAGCAAGTGCATGTAGTACCTAAAGTGTCTCAATGAATTGAAATTTACCAGCTGTTGGTGCATATTGTTAGCGATGAACTTGTCAAAACTTATACAAACTGACTGACTAGACTCTAACATAAAAAAGGTCAACAGGAAACCCAACATGACTTCTACTACAAACTTGTCGTTATCCAATCCTAAAATTTGACTAAGTAGGGAACAAGCCCACTGGACCTCAATAACCATGACGTTTACATTGATAGGTAATGACATACTCTTAGAATGGTGTTTAGGTTTAACAATGGTTTGCAGAAATAAGGTTTTTAATTCGGGGGGACATTCTCTGTAGACTGTGATCATTTTCTCTTCCTCGAAGGGCTTTGACACTATGGTGGAAGGCTCTGGTATACTGAGGGTGTGTCGAATTGACGAGCTGTCTACTTCGCATCAGACCTTTGACCCTAACTTATTCAAAATGACCTTTTCTTCCTGCGAATACTGTTCTGCACACCAGCTTATGAACTCCGGGAAAGGGAAAATGACTTCTACGATGTAAGGGGTAATGGAGGCTTGGGCCACTTCGAGGAAGGGTATCTATTTTCCAACATTGTCCAACAAATTGGATCTCGACACAGAAATGGGTGAAACTGTAATTTCTGTGTCAAATACTTTAGAATCCCTGTTAATTAGGGCTTCTTCTTTAGAGGCGGAGTCTTTCTCTTTCACGGATAAAATGAGAGGGTTGGTGGCAATGATGAAAAATACTTGTAAATCGACGAAGAATGTGCGAAACAGGTTCACTATTGAGCTTTCATTTTGAATGGAGGGTTTGCACCAATTTTCAAATGTTCGAGTGCTTTGAAATATCATAAAATAATGATCAGGGTCCTCCTTTTATATGCGCCTTTCAATATCGGGGGTTGGAAAAAATAGTTTTGGGTAGATCACTTTTTTCCCTGATATGCCTCAGATGGTGCCACATTTCCACGAAATGAAACCATGGTATTTTCCTCGGCCCACCCTCAAACAATTATCCTCCGTGCTACTTCATTGCCCGATATGTGTCTTGGTCGTTGATCTGGGCCGCTTCAAGATCTACGGTCTACTGGGTCCCATCAAATTCCGATATCGGGGGTTGGAAAAAATGGTTTTGAGTAGACCTCTTTTCGCCCCGATGTACCTCTAGTGTCATCACGTGTCCATGAAACGAAACCATGGTATTTTTCCTGACCCACTCTCACATAATTAAAACTCTTGCTATTTCACCGCCCTATATGGGTCTTGGCTGTTGATTTGGGCCACTTCAAGATATATGGTCCGCCAGGCCCCACCTTTTGTGCCTCCACTATATTGGCCCTTCTTCACCAGATGTAGCCTGGTCCTCCAAATCATGCCATATCTCTACACTACTTTATCCCTCTGCTTAATTTGAAATTTGTAGTCCATATCGAATTGTTATGGTGATAACACCTCTAAAGGATATATTTTCTTCATTGTATTCCTGATCCAGATTATTTTAGGAACGATATGAAGGCAGAGATATAACAAAGATATAACAAGGAACACAATAATACATTAAAGCTTATATTCTATTAATAATTGTATGAAATACAAAGGACTGTAAAATGCAAAAGCACACAAGCTAGCTAGAATGGTGGTAGCTTATCTCTGAGAAGATATGTGTCGGCTATGCTCATTCGCAAGAAGCCGATTAAAATGAGGCTCCAAAGACATTTTTAAGATAAATCATAAATCAGAAAACCCTAACATCCAAAAACCTAACCCTAGGACATGAAGCACCAAAAGTCATGTGGGCCTCGATGGGGTAAGTTGGTACATCAACTTCTCGAGGTCATAACTTTTGCATACTATCTTTGGTTTAGGTGAAAAATAGCCTATTGGAGAGGTATATCTGAGGATTACAAATTTTTTTGTCACACTCTGACTTCATCTACAATGTGATTGTATTGGGCCCAAAAAACATTGTTTAGGGCCTCAAAACGACCCCAGAAGTTTAGGACCCGAAAACCTAGAAAAAAACTGCCAAAATGGAAATTGGGCTTTGAGCCAGTGGAATAGGTGGGTGGCCACCGATATCCACCTGGATCATTACTCTCCCCTTAGGAAGAAATGGTCTCCATTGCATCAAGTGCTTGCATCAGATGAGGAAACTTCTGCTGAACCTTACTCCTGGTGAGCCACTTTCCCCGATGAAGAAATTGCCCTGCTTTGATGACCCGATAGAGTTTGATAGTTTGCTAGTGGGTGTCCTTTGTCTTGGTATCCATGATACAATCAAATTTCACTTTTTCTATGCAGGAAGGATTGATTTTTGTAGGGTACAAGTGCTCAGCCTCTGAAGTGTCCAGGAGAGGTGGAAAATATGGTCGCAACAATTCCAAATTAAATACCAAGTGCAATCCAAGAAAGGACGAATACTTAATTCAAAATAATTCTCACCAACAACCTTGGTTAAGGTGTAAGGCTCGTATTAGAGTGGGAATGAATTTCGATGGGGTCATGTGAGGCACTCTTTTTGAAAATGCAACCAGACCTTATCTCCCACAAGAAATTTGTGCAGTACCCAATGTTGATTGTGGCGCTACTTGTACTTGGAATTGGATTTATACACAATATCATGAACTTGTTTTTGAATTTGCTCAACAAATTTGGATGCCTGATCAGCCTCTGTATGAGCATGGGAGGACTCTTCTTGTGTGACTGCAATGGGAAGGGATACATCAATGGGGGTCAATGGTTGAAACCCCAAGCACACCTGAAAAGGGCTATGGCCAATAGAGCTATGGAGGGTTCTGTTGTAGCTATGTTGAACATAGGGAATGATTTCATCGCATGTGCATGGATGTTTGGAATTATACATGCACATGATATGTACAATCATCATGTTGACTACCTCTATTTGTCCATTAGTCTATGGGTGGAAGGAAATCGATTTGGTCAGCTTGGTCAGGAAGGAAATCAATAGAAGTTGTCATCGCCTATTCGAAGACAACTTTTTGGTGTTTATGTAGTTAAACCGACGCATCAAAAGAAGTTGTCGTCGCCTATTTGACAACAATTTTTCGATGTTTATATAGCAAAACCATCGCATCGATAAAAATTTCTGTCGGATATGTGACGACCAAAATTTATTTAGAAAAAAAATAAAAAAATATTTTGGGCATCAATTTTGATATTAATATTAATATTAAATCCCAAAGGGTATTGCATGAGCCCCATATTGATTTCACAAAGCCTTGGGACTTCTTTGATGGAGCTTATCAAGGCTCTCCAAAAATGTGTGGGGATGGAGTCATACTCTTTTTAGATCATTACCACTTCT
>ML777276.1:213239-264682 GCA_009831015.1 Picea engelmannii | reverse complement strand
ACCTAACAATCTACAACATAACAAACAACTAGTTAATGTAAGAATATTAATCGTAAAAAATGCATTCTTATTTTACACATTAATTAACACTAAAAAAAAATATAAAAAAATCAACATTTATGTACAGTATGAGATGAAACATATTACATACCTTAGTATATGTGTCATACAAGTGTTCGACAAATTATTCATAACCTTTAAGTTCACCAACAACAATGTAGTGGAGAGAAGATTTGCTCTTGATCCTTCATAAAATCATTTATTTGCCTTTTCTAATAGAGGTTCATCATAAATACTAGCATTTTCCCCATCCTCATCCAGCTGCGAAAACAAATCTTGGATCATTTGATTTGTCCCATCATCTTCTTCCATGGGATCATTAACTTGATTTGTCCCATCATCTTCTTCCATGAGATCCTCATTTGCTTGGTCATGATGATGTTCTTCAGCTTGTACAACATCATTTCTACTAATACTTGGTGCAATATTCTGCGTAAAGTTAGAGGGAAACTCTAACTTTATAATTACAAACAATAATTTCAAACAATATAACAAACATTCAAACAATATATATACATATATATAATTTTATATAAAATTGACAAAATAAAAAAAGATAATAAATATATAGATAATTACCATGGTACGATATTCATTCGATCTGCCATCAATGTGACCATATTTTCTACAATGTTTTGTAGTTGTTGCTTTTAAAATTCTTATGGGATATCTGAGGCAACATTTTTTACAAGGGAAATAACATCTACCATCACCCTTTTCACCCGCTTTACTTTTTTCCCCACCTCTAACAACATTCTGTGACATTTTTCTGCACAAAAATACCCTTTTCGGAACTGTCGTTGTTATAGCAAGATTGTCGCAACATCTTCAAATCGTCAAATATTTATAGGCCAATTTTAGGTCACGCTCGTCGCAATTGTGATGATAGTGACCTAAATATATATATATATATATATATATATATATATATATATTTTACAGTTATTTATTTTAGGTCATTTTCAACGGTAAAGTTTGACTAAATTATTATGGTCAACTATCATCGCTTATGTGACGACCAATCTAAAGTTGTCTCTTATGAGACGAACATTGACCATTACAGTTCAGTCAAACTGTAGGCGTCGAAATTGCGATGAACATGGGGTAGATTTAGAAAAAAAAAACTTTTTCTCTTGCATGTTGCGACGAAAGAGTACTTTCGTCGCAAAGTTTTCAATATGTAGTAGTGAAAAATGCTTCTGCATTACTTCCACTATCTTTTGTACACCAAAATGTTTCTCTTCCTGAATGTAATGAGATTTTCGGATCAAATTTGCACGCTCACTTGAAGGAACACAAAGGTGGCTCAGATGGCACAATAACCCATCCTGGAGATGAAAGTTGGTAAAAAAAAAATCCTGCCCTCAATGTCTGACAGGCAGTAGCAAAGTCAGATTCATTATTGTATAATTGTGGCCATCCAAATGTCTTATGTCCATATGAGTTGAGAACTATGGTTAGCGTTTCCATTGAGGGTCGACTGAGGAAATCTGTGAAATTGTTGGTGCTACCCCTTTTTATTTGATATTCAAGTGGAATTGATGTAGGTATGTGGACCACTTCTGATGGCGGTAATTTTGTAACTTTACTTATGTCTGAATAGATTGCAGAGGCCTATGATCAATGTGGATGATTGTTTCCTTCCCCAAAATGTAATGCTTCCACTGTCGACATGAATGCACAATGGAGTACATCTCTTTTTCATAGGTGGGGTATCTTCGAAAAACATCAGAGAGATTTTCACCATGATAGGTTAATAAATTCCCATGTTGAGTGAGGACTGCACTATGAGGAATCTATCTCAGTATCAAATGGTTGTTGTAGGTATGGTAGAATGAAGAATGGTGTGGAGTAGAGGCATAATTTCAGATCGTCGAATGATTTGTGTTGGGGCACGAAACAAAAAAACTTGGCCTTCTTGCCACCCTTGGTCACTTGGCTTAGGGACCAAGCGAAATGAGAGAACCCCAACACAAACTACCGATAAAAGTTAGCAAGGCCCAAGAATTTGTAGATCTTGGTTTTTTTTTCAGGGCCGACCAATCGCACATGACTTGGATCTTGGCTAGATCCACATGTACACCATGTGCATCCATGATGTATCCCAAATATTGGATTCTCTACATGCCGAAGGAAAACTTCTCCAAGTCGGCATATAACTTGTGTTAATGCAGGGTACCCAATACCTGCTGAATATTCTCCAAATGTTCCTCCTAAGTTTTGTTGAAGATGAGGATGTGATCCAAATATACAACAACAAAGGAGTTTATGAATGGTCATAATATATCATCCATCATTCACATGAATGTGGTTGGGGAATTAGTCAATTCAAAAGGCACGACCAACCACTCAAAGAGGCCTTCTTTGGACTTGAAGTACGTATTCCACACATCGATTTTCTCAATCGACACCTGGTGGTAACTTGACTTCAGAGCAATTTTACTGAAACATTTAGCTCCCTTGAGTTGATTGAGAAGATCATCGATCCAGGGAATTAGGTACCAGTTCTTGTCTATGATATTGTTTAGGGATTTGTAATGAATACAAAGTCACCATGTTTTGTCCTTCTTCTATATTAGAACAATTGGGCTCTCGCAAGGTGAGGAGTTGGGTTTGATGTGGGCGTTTGATTTCTTCATTCTCTAGAATAGAACGTCTATATACATGGCCGCTAGGTGGAGGAGCACCAGGTGTCATATCAATTAGGTGCTTTACTTGACATCGCACAAGCACCCTAATAGGCGAGGTGAATATGTCTCTGTACTCCTCGACTATTACATCCACTTATTGCTGATGGAAAGAGAGAACCCGTGCATATGTTTTGGCAGTTGCAGTGACCTTTCGGTCACCTTCCTATTAAACCATACAAAGGACAAATATAATGGTCTGAGAAATCAACTTTCTTCATTGCTTCATAGAGTTCAAAGAGACCACAATATTTGGGATTGCCTCCGGTACCCTGTAGAGTTGATCTCCCAAAGTAATACTAACACTACGAGGCTAGATTCATAAACAAAATTACATTTCCACATGTATGGTTGTCCTAGAAAAATATCACAAAATTCAAGTGGGGAAATATCACACAATACCTCATCTTTGAAGGGTTTGATGTTGTAGTACAATCGACATTGTTGGCTAACGTAGATGTCCCATCCCTAGATGATCCAATTGATGGTGTATGACTAGGGATGTGGTGTCGTTTTCAAGTTCAAACTCTTGACAACCTATGATAAGATAAGGTTCTTCTGGATACCTCTGTCAACAATGAAATGGAGTGGGGTTCCCTTCACCCACATATGTGAGTGGAAAAGATGCTCCCCTTCTTCAGGCTCCTTCAGTTCCTTTGGATGGACTTTTGTGGTAGTGATGGTGACACTAGGTTATACATCAATGATACATCTTCCCTTTTCTGGCTCAGAATTAGAGTCTGATTCAACATCCAACCCTAGGGATTTCGTCTCAGCCAACAACGACTATTTGGAGCAACACTCATTAGTATTGTGCCAAGGGATTTTGTGGAACTCACACCATTTTATAGTGTCCTTCTTCAACTTCCCATTACCCTTCTTTGTTGGGGGATTGGGATGGTTATCCTAGGGTTGGCTATCCTTGCTCTATACTTTGGTCTAGGAGTTAGGCCCCCCCTTACCATACTTTGGTTGTTTCGGATTTGCAGATCTGAACTCCCTTTTGTTCTACTGCTTGATTTTGATAGCATATTGATAAATGACTCCCAAGGAAGAGATTTCCAGAAACTCCATTTCAATTTGGATGTATTGATGTAGATCCCCATGGTATTTTAGGACCATATGTCGCTCAGAGTATTTTATACCCATCTTGGTGCGCAAGGTATGGAAATTATTTGTGAACTCCAACACCATTTGGCCCCTCTCTTCGCACAGTGTGGTCCATCTCGTGTACTGGTCATCATAAACTTCAATAGGGTAATATTTTCCTTAAGGGCATCAACAAAATCCTCCCAAGTGGGTCTTGGCCAAAAATTCTAGACTCATCCTCGACATGTTGCTCACAGTAAGTATCCTACCAATCTCTTGTTAGAAAAATAGGATCACAAAGCAATAAAATAAAAACAAATGCAGAAATAAAACACATAATATAGACAATACAATAGAGACACAAATATACGTGGTTCACCCAATGTGGGCTATGTCCAATAGATAAATTGTCAGATCCTTCATTTTTATTATCCAACAAATGAAGAGATACAACCTACAACACACCCACTGTAACTTCCTCTTCTTTCTCTCACAATATCCTATTTCAGAATACAATATTCATAATGATACATAGATGCAATACATTTCCCTCATAAAAGAGGGTTTCCTTCTAGGGAAAAAATCCCTAATATAACTTCTATCGTAAGATCTGCTACCTTATAATGAATGGTCCAAATTTACTATGAAATTACAATATACATTTACAAGGAATTTTTCCTTCGAGGGCTTCTCCCCCAAACCCCCATCAGGGAACATTGTCCCCCGAACCCCCACTGGAGACTCGCTTTCCCCCAGACCCCCCGGTCGGGGGGATCATCCCCCTGGACCCCATGGGGGGGAAATCATCCCCTACAACTCCCCCACGTGGAGGGGTGTATAGTCTTCCAAGTTGTAAAGTATTCATGGGGTATAAACACCACTGAAAACAAAAACCTATGAATTAGGAAGATAATCAGGCTCCACAAACAACAATCTCCCACTTGGAGACTAATCTAAAGAAATCCATCGTTGTTGTATCTACTGGAATATGATCCTTCTTGGAACTGGAAAATTTCTCATCTTCACCTTCATGCTTGAAGACCAACTGAAACTAAGTAGGAACTCAGTTTCTCCCTGGTTACACTTTTTGTTAACATGTCTGTAGGATTGTGGCTAGTGTGTATCTTTTCCAACTTCAAATGTCCATCTTCCAAGATGGATCGTATGAAATGGTAAATGAGTTGTATATTCTTAGTATTCAAATGGAAGGATGATTCTTTGCAAGATGAATGACACTCTCTATGTCATAGTACAACCTTCTATTCTCTTACTTCTTTCCCATTTCCTCCATAAATCTCTATAACCAAATCATCTCTTTACTAGCCTCTTTAGCAACACCATATTCTGCCTCTTTTGTTGAAAGTGCAACAACCTTTTGCAGTTTTGAAATCCAACTTACTACTATTCCAACTACAGTAAAAACATACCCTATGGTGCTCCTCCTACTATCTTTATCACTTTCCATATCTGAATGAACATATCCCTATAGAACAATGTCTGAACCTCCAAAACATAATGCACGAGTAGCAGTACCTTTCAAATACTTGAGAATCAACTTTACTACCTCCCAATGTTCTTTACCTGTATTGTTCATATACCTACTCACAAATCCCACTTCATGTGCAATATCTGGTCTTGTGCAAACCATCGCATACATCAAGTTGCCAACTACTAATGAATAAGGGACCCTGGACATGTATTCTATCTCCTCATGTTTCTTGGGACACATTTTATTGGTTAATTTGAAATTGCTGGCCAAAGGTGTACTAATTGGTTTTTCATTATGCATTCTAAACCTCTCCAACACCTTCTTTATGTACTCACCCCGAGACAATGTCAATTTGTGATTTTTCTCGTCTCTTCTTATTCTCATGCCAAGGATTTTATTTGCAGCACCCAAATCCTTCATCGCAAATGAATTAGATAATTTATTATTGAGCACATTTATATCCTACATATTAGAACCTACAACAAGCATGTCATCTACATACAATAGAAAGATAATATAGCTTCCATTTTCTATCCTTTTAAAATAAACACAATGATCAGAATGACATCTACTATAACCTTATTCTGTCATAAACCTGTCAAACTTCAAATACCACTTCCTTGGATCTTTCTTTATGACATACAATCTCTTCTTCAACTTACATACCAAATTTTCCTTCCCTTTTACCTCATACGCCTGTGGCTGCTTCATATAAATCTCTTCCTCCAAATCCCCATGGAAAAAAGCTATTTTTACGTCTAACTATTCAAGATGAAAATATTTTACTACCACAAGACTTAAAATAGTCCTAATTGAAGTCATTTTAACATCAGGAGAAAATATTTCATCAAAATCTATACATTTGTTTTGTGCAAACCCCTTTACAACAAGTCTATACTTGTACCATTTTTTGCCTCCATCTTCTTCCTTCAACTTGTAAACCCATTTATTCTGCAATGTTATTTTTCCCATAGGAAACTAAACCAAATCCCAAGTCTGGTTATTTTCTAGGGAATCCATTTCTTCTTTCATGCCTTGCTCCCGCTTCTTTTTAGTGTCTACCTGCATTGCCTCTTCATAACATTTTGGTTCACCAAAATAAATCAACAATAAATAACACAATGAAGGAGAGTATCATTGAGGGGGTCTACTTAACCTGGCATATCTTCTAACAACACTTGCAGGAGTTTTAGGTACCTGTTGGTTTTGTTGTTGTACAATTTGATTTTCTCGTACATTTGGAATTTCGTTTTTAGTGATCTCATCAAGCACTATGTATTATGGTTTTTCTTTTTCTTGTTTCTTTCCCTACAACTGATCTTTGTACATGACCTTCTCATTGAATATGACATCTCTACTCCTAATGATTTTGTGATTTTCATAATCCCATAAGCAATAAGGTACACTTCTTGGATTTTTTTCTCAAGCTTTGTTCTATTTTCTTTATCAATATGGACAAATGTTTCACAACCGGAAGTCTTCAAAAAATAATAGTTTACCTTTTTACCTTTCCATGCCTCCTCTATAATTCCACCAACTTCAAGGTCTTCTGTTTATTAATTAAACAACAATATCTACAACATATGCCCATAACTGTAAGGGAAAATCAACATGCAATCTCATACTCCTTGCACGCTCCATGATTGTCCTGTTCATCCTTTCTGACACACCTTTTTCTTGTGGTGTTCCTGGAATTGTCTTCTCTCTATGAATCCCATGGTATGAACACTAATTATCAAACTCCTTGCTGCAATATTCACCTCCATTTTCTGATATGAGACACTTCAACCTTTTTCCTGTCTCATTCTCAACCAAAGCTTTCCATTTATTAAAAGTATCAAAAACATCATATTTTTGTCGAATGCAATAAACCTAAGTTTTTCTAGTTCCATCATCAATAAAAGTAACATAATAATGAGAGCCACCAAGAGATGATACTTGAGTTGGTCCCCATACATCTATATGCACAAGATCTAACCTTTCACTCTTCTTTTCTTTTATGAATCTGAGAAATTTGACTCTCTTCTGTTTTCCATAAACACAATGCTCACAGAAATCCAACTCAATTTGTTTAAGATATGGAAACAAATTTATTTTTTGAAGTATCTACATCCCCTTCCCACTCATGTGTCCAAGCCTATGATTCCACAGTGCTAGATCCAATCCTGTAGAAGATAAAGAGATAGAATAGTCAATATTACCAGTACATAAATACAATGTACCTACCTTCTCTCCTTTTGCTATCACTAGTGATCCTTTGGTGACCTTCCACACCTTATCTATAAATATGGATATACAACCTTCAATTGAAAACTGCCTTGTTGAAATTATATTTTTCCTTATATCTGGAACATGTCTTACCTCTTTCAACAACCATTGGTTTCCATTCATTTTCTTTATTTTTCCCTTTCCCATTCCAAATATTTGCATGGTGCATCATCACCCAAATGAACCTGTCCAAAATAACTTGAACTTAATCTAGAAAATGTTACCTATGGGGTGTGGCATGAAATGAAGCCCCTGAATATACTACCTAAGACTCAGAAAAATTATGTATAGAAAGAATCAAAGCATCTTGTAACACATCACCTATTACATTTGCTTCCTGATTTTTCTACTTCTTTCCATCTCTTTGTTTCTTTGGAGCTCTGCAGTATTTCTTCAGATGTCATTTCTTCCCACAATTATAGCACTCTATCTTTCCCAGTTTGGATTTGGATCTTCCCTTCCTAGAATTATCGTGGTTCCCTGAGCCCTTTCCTCTATCCTTTTGTCTTCCCTTGTTCTCCATGTTTATCGCATTACTTGATGTCTCACTTGTGATTTTTTGTCGCATTTCCTCCCTAAGGATAACATCAACAACATCATCAAATTTTAAAGTGTTTGAACCACAAACAAAGTTACTTACATCCATGACCAAGCCATTCCAACTTTTTAGCAATGAGCACAATATTAGAAGAGCCCTGACCTCATCATTAATGTCCACCTTTACAAAACTTAGTTGATCAGTAATCGTATTAAATTCATTTAAGTGATCTGCAACAAACCCACCTTATGACATCTTCATATTAAATAACATCTTCACTAGAAATACCTTATTGGATGCCGAGGTTTTTTCATACATTTTATCCAATGAATCCATCAACCCCTTCATTTTCTTTTCTTTCGAAATATTGAAAGCCATCGACGCTGCCAGACTTAGCCATATTGTTCCGATTGCTTTTCCATCAAGAATGTCCCATTCTTCTTCCTTAATGGTCGTCAAATTATTTGCTATTCCAACCAATGTTAGGAATATATCCTTTTGATATAAATAATCTTCCATATGCATATTCCATAACTGGTAGTTTTGGCTGTTAAATTTCTCGACCCTAAAATTTCCATCTTCCGCCATTGCTCCCACTCGAACCAGGAACCCTCTTTTCCTACAAGTTACCTTTTTCTCTGATACCAGTTTTTAGAAGAAAAGGATCATGGAGAAATAAAATAAAAATATGGAAATAAAACACAAAAGATACAAAATACAATAGAGACACGGATATACATGGTTCACCTAGTGTGGGATACGTCCACCAGAGAAATTTCTAGTTCCTTCCTTTTTGTTATCCAACAAATGAAGGGATATAACCTACAACACACCCATTGTAACTTCCTCTTCATTCTCTCACAGTATCCTATCTTAGAATACAATATTCACAATGATACATAGCCACAATACATTTCCCTCATAAAATAAGGTTTCCTTCTAGCGAAAAAAACCCTAACATAACTTCTACCATTAGATCTGCGATCTTATAACGAATGGTTCATATTTAATATGAAATCAAAATATACATTTACAAGGAAATGTTTCCTTCGAGGGCTTATCCCCCAAACCCCCATCGTGGAACATTGTCCCCCTAACACCCACTTTCCCCCAGATCCGCAAGGGGGCAATCCCCCCCTACAACTCCCCTGCGTGGATGGTGTTAGCACTAGAAGTCGCACCTAGATTGTTGTAGGTGTAAGGCTAGTACCCATAGGAATATAAATGGATTAAACTGGTTTTATTAGGTGGATCAACAAGACTGGGAAATAAAAGGAGAGGGCAACAAAATGTCTGCAAAGGCATTCCATTGGGCATGGAGTCATAACATCCTATAGATCAAAGACAATCAAACTGTATATCAAACAAAAGGGTTATATAATGATGAATAGAATCATAGTGAATATGAAAAAAGGAAGAACATCCATTGTACATAGATACTTTTTCTAACATATTAAATATTTCTTAAACAATGAACAATGATTTAATGGGTAAGCTACAACAAATCCTTTGTTGTTCATGAATCCATAAATCAATGGAAACTATGATCCTTAGAACCTGCAATATATTCAAGCAATAAGATAACAAATAAATGGGAAAACAAATAAAACAACATGATAACATCTCTGATGAATATTTAATGGCATAAAATGTCATTACAAATAGGCCCTCAGGCTTACAAATGAGCATCTAAAATTGCTCGTCCATCTCTCTCCTCTCTTGGCTCATGAATCCAACCCTTTCCTTCTCAAAATAAATTTCATTTATATTGAATGATCTCTATATACCCTAAGGAGGTCGAATCCAAGGAGATACATAGGATCCTCCTCCATTTAGGAGTCTTGTTACAAAATATTCCAACCAAAACCTAACAAATTCCTATTTTTCGGGATCTTTCCTATTGTGATAAATGCCTTTTGAAACAGGTCATTCTGCTTGATCTGGAGATGGAACACATGTCCCTCATGTCCAAATAACTCCTAGGATACCATTCAAACCTTCCCTGATAGCTGGAAGCCCTCCCATAGCTCTAATGTTTTAGACTATTAGAGTTCGCAATGCCTGTGACAACATGCACTACGAACTTTCCTGTAGGTGATGTTTTTATCTTTTCTCCAAAAATACGAAGTGGGTCAGGGTGAATTTTTTTCAGCAAGTCAAAAACACCATGTTCAAATTTCATAGGAAACCAGATTGGAATTCAAAAGTTATGATCAAAACAATCCTTTGTTGTGTGCTAAATGCTTACAAATTGTCATAATTACTAGTTTGCAGCGCCAACGCTGCAAACTTTCCTGTAGCATCTTGTTTCACTTTACCAAAGTGGTTAATCATCCCAAAAACTATATCAAGTATCCAAAAGTTTTGTAAGCTTTATGATGGTAATAATATGATTAAAATACAATGCCCAAATGATAATCATGGTTGGAGAAACATGGTAATCACACAAAAATGTGTCTAAGGTATAAAACATGAACTTGACAAAATTTGGTGTAGGATTTGAAGGCTGAACATATTTATTTATTGATTCTAGAGCTCCTCCTAGTATCATCCTTGGCCAACACATATAATCATTTCTTGGCTTCTTTCTGCCATTTGTTAAGACAATTGGTGTGTGAAAGTGACCTCTATGTCAAAACAAGGTTTTTGTTAATGAAAATATCAGTTAACAACATGTGAAATCTTAAAAACTGGTTTACATTTGATCAACCACATATTTCAAGTGTGAGAGGGGTGTATATTCATTCTTTAAAAGTTGATTTTGTAAAGATGCAAGAAACAAAAGCTTCAACAATGCTGGAACAGAGGGTTCACAATGCCCTATTCACAATGCCTAGTTTATCCAGTTCACAACGCTGGGTGAAATTGATGGGAGTAGGTAAATTATGAGGAGCAGGGAAGATGAAAGAGGTCAAGAGGTGGCCTGGTGTAGTGGGCATGGTTAAAAATATATTTTAGGTGAACTTTTCAAACTAGTAGCAAGAAAGTTGACAATTCACAGCGCCAACAAATACATCAGTAAAAGGACCTCCTCTCAATCTTCAAATAACATGAAATCTCTCATGGAGCACTTGGTGGACTTGGGCTTGATGTTGATGTCTTTGATTTTTCATAGGGATGTTTGAAATCTATCCAAACTCCAAATCTCCTCTTCAACTAGTTCAAAATTCCTAGCTCAAACACAATTTTCACACTTGGAGGAAGCTGTTAGAAACTTTTATGACACAATCCCTGAGAATTTGTTTAAAATACAATCTCTGAAAACAATACGATCTTATTTTTCATGATTCTTTAACTGTAATAATAACAATTGAATGCGTGAGGTACTTATGAGTACTCTGTGAACTCTCGTAATGAGTTGGTAGCAAATACAACTGTCTTTAACTTGACATTTAAATAAATGGATGATGACAAAGATAACATTTTGTACAATTGAGAGGTGACATGTCATGGTAATGATGTAAGGATAAAAGGTGTGACTAAAAACCAAAACCAAAGTGATTCTTTTTTACCCCTACAATTCTATGTGCTAACATCTGGCTCCACAGGGGATGACATGCTCCTTGTGAGGTTCCAATAACATGTAGTTCCAGTGCCTTATCCATTCCATCTGTGTCCACAAAACTTGTATGCCTGAGAGAACATCCACTCCTTATTGAAAACTGAGAACATTCAAACACTAGAAACAAAAACCACTGCAAACCAAATGAAAAATGAGGGTTGCATTCAAATTGAAAACCAAATGCTTGCATGGAAAACTTATTTATATACATTCCTACTCCTAATTGCTAAAAAACTGAACCTTCAAATATATACAAATTTCCTTAGTAACCATACAAATAAATTTCTGACTGAATGATATTCATCCTCATCTATACAACTGAGCACTAAGTAACAATAGAGACATAATGAAATCCACACAAACTTCCTTGAAAAATCATACTTACAATCCAGGAACTTTATTCTTATGATGACAACAACTGAAAATATATTGCTGCAAAACATCTCCATGTAGATTGCAACAGGATATTGAAATCCATGCAAAACTTTATGTGGCTCATCAATGAATTCCTCCTTGGCTAATTCAAGCATGGGATGGCTTGAAAAATGTTGCAATATATTTCCACTCTTTTCACCAATTTCTAGTGAATATGGGTGAATATGAAATGGGATCACAAGATCGATAGTTGGGACTAGATCATTTTTACATTTGTAATAATTAAGCTGAAAATGAGAGTTGTGAACAAGTAGTGTATTAGAGACATGTCTATCTGCTTCTAGTCCATTTTCTTGTGAAGGCATGTCATAATGAAGATCATTCAAAACCTCTTGATCATCATGAAAAGTACTTTCTTCTATGGAAAATTCTTCATCACAAGTATGCTTTTCGTTATAAGCAAAGTCTTTACAAAGTAAAGAAAACTCATCACAACATTTTTCATAAATATGTTCAGCAGAAAAATACTTCTTACAAAAAAAATTTAAAAGAAGCATGAAAACATGTGAAAGAGTTGATACTGGCAACTAGAAGAGATCGCCACCAGTCACGAGTTATTCCCTCTAATGAGTACTTAAGAAACTTGATATGAAAATCCTCATGCACGATATGAAGTCGATGAATAAAATCATGGAAATATTGAAAGTGTTCAACTGGTACTTCCCATTCTTCTCCTCTAAATATGGGAAGTCAACCTTCCCATTCATCTCTACTAGGCACTATATTTGGAAAACCGACTATCCTTGAAAAATCATGGAAAACATACCTATGAGCTAGAATCTTATACATTTCAAAAGAGTCACCATGATGAAAGTAAGAAGTCTAAAAGTGTCTATCTTTAGTTCACCATCCAAAGCTAGATCTAATAATCATAGTTCACCTAGGGAAGGTGTCTTCATTGTCATCCTCGGCAATAGCGCCAAAAATGTTAGCACTAGAAGTCACACCTAGACTATTGTAGGTGTAATCCTAGTACCCATCAAAATATAAATGGATTAAAATGGGTTGAGTAGGTGGATCAACAATACTGGGAAAGAAAGGGAAGGGGAAGAAAAATGTCTACAGAGGCGTTCCATTGGACATGGAGTCCTAACATCCTACAGATCAAAGGAAATCAAATTGTATATCAGAAAAAAGGGATATATAATGATGAATAGAATCATAGTGAATATGAAAAAAGGAATAACATCCATCGTACAGACATCCTTTCTACAACAAATTAAAGATTGTTCAAATAGTGAACAACAATTTAATGGGAAAGCTACAACAAATCCTCCGTTGTTCATGAATCCATCAATCAATGGAAGCTATGATCCTCAGAACCTACAATATATTCAAGCAAGAAGATAAAAAATAAATGGGATAAAAAATAAGACAATATGATAACATCTCTCATGAAACTTTAATGGCATAAAATGCCATTACAAACATGCCCTCGGGCTTACAAATGAGCAACTAAAACTGCTCCTCCAACTCTCTCCTCTCTTGGCTTATGAATCCAACCATTTCCTTCTCAAAATCCATTTCATTTATAGTGAATGATGTCTATATACCCTAAAGAGGTATAAAACAAGGAGATACATAGGATCCTCCTCCATTTAGGAGTCTTGTTACAAAAGATTCCAACCAAAACCTAACAAATTCCTATTTTTCAGGATGTTGCATATTGTGATAAATGTCTTTTGATACAAGTCATTCTGCTTGATCTAGAGATGGAACACATGTCCCTCATGTCCAAATAACTCCTAGGAGACCATTTGAACCTTCCCTGACAACTTCAAGCCGTCCCATAACTTGAATTTTTCAGACTGTTAGAGTTTGCAACGCTTGTGACAACATGCGTTGCGAACTTTCCTGTAGGTTATGTTTTTAGATTTTCTCCAAAACTGCGAAGTGGGTTAGGCTGAATTTTTGTTAGAAAGTAAAAAAAGCCATGTTCTTCCTCCACACAAAATTTCAGAGGAACCCAGATGAGAATTCAAAAGTTATGAGAAAACAAATCCTCTATTGTGTGCTAATTGCTTAAAAAATGTCATAATTACTAGTTCATAGCGCCGACGTTGCGAACTTTCTTCTAGCAGCTTGTTTCACTTGAACAAAGTTTTTAATCAGACAAAAACTTATATCAAGTATGAAGAAGTTTTTTAATCCTTATGATGGTAATAATATGATTAAAATACATCACCCAAATGATAATCATGGTTGGAAAAACATGATAATCACCCAGAAATGTGTCAAAGGTATAAAACATGAACTTGACAAAATTTGATGAAGGATCTGAAGGATGAACATATTTATTTATTGATTCTAGAGCTCATCCTGGTAGCATCCTTGGCCAATAGGTATAATCATTGCTTGGCTGCTTTCTTTCATTTTTTATGACAATTGGTGTGTGAAAGTGAACTCTCTGTCAAAATAGGGTTTTTATCAATGCAAATATCAGTTAACAACATGTGCAATCTTAAAGCCTGGTTTACATCTGATCAACCACATATTTTAAGCATGATCAGGGTGTAGATTCACTCTTTAAAAGTTGAGCTTGTAAAGATGCAGAAAACAAAAGCTTCAACAATGATGGAACAAAGGGTTCACAACGCCATGTTCACAACACCTAGTTTAGACAATTCACAACGCTAGGTGAAACTGATGGGAACAAGTAAATTCTGAGCAGTGGGGAAGATGAAAGAGGTCAAGAGGTGGCCTGGTCTAGTGGGCACGGTTAAAAAAATATTTTAGGTGAACTTTTCAAACTGGTAGCAAGAAAATTGACAGTTCATAGCGCCAACAGATACATCAGTAAACATACCTCCTGTCAATCTTCAAATATAATGAAAACTCTCATGGAGCACCTAGTGGACCTAGGCTTGATGTTGATGTCTTTGAATTTGGACAAGTATGTTTGCAATTTTTCCAACCTCCAAATCTCCTATTCATCCAGTTCACAGCGCCAGTTCAGAACGCTTAGCTCAAACACAATTTGCACACTTGGAGGAAGTTGTTAGAAATTTTTATGACATAATCCGTGAGAATTTTTTTAAAATACAATCTCTAAAAATAATAATATATTATTTGTCATGATTCTTTAACTGCAATGATAACAATTGAATGCGTGAGGTACTTATGAGTACGCTGCAAACTCTCCTAGTGAGTTGGAAGCACATACAACTGTCTTTAACTTGACATTTAAACAGTTGGATGATGTCAAAGAGAACATTTTGTACAACTGATATGTGACATGTCATGGTAATGATGTAAGGATCAAATGTGTGACTTAAAAAAACAAAACCAAAGTGATTCTTTTTTACCCCTACAATTGTATGTGCTAACAGAGGGTTGTACAGTCTTCTGGGGTGTAAAGTATTCATCGGGTATAAACATGGCTAAAAACAAAAGCCTCTGAATCAGGAAGATAATCAAGCTCCACAATCAACATCTCTGACATGGGAAAGGGCCTTAAGGAGTGCGAAGGTGATCTTTTCACTATGGGGAAAATTGTTGAAAGAGAAATAATCCTTTAGTAGATTTAACCAATTTTCCAAAGCATCAACATCTATTTGGCCTTCAAATAAATGAATGTCAAAGTTAACTTGTACCTTGAAAGGTGTCGCACCTCTGAAGTGATTTATAGTAGAAGGTGCCTTCGTCATTGCCGACATCCGTTGAAGGACCTGGGTGAAACTATCCATCATCTCGTTTCTTTGTCATGCGAGGGCTTCCTCGAGCAACAATTTGAAAGGATCTCCTATCCTTTCATCTGTCTTTTCTTCTTCCATCGAAGGTCTCTTGGGCATGCGAGAGCAGTTTTCCTCAAGAGATACAAGCTCGAGATCCAACTCTTTATACCCTGACCTCGTCAGGGACATGCACTGAGGACGACAAGGAGAAGACCACTTTGATACCACTGATCCAAATTATTTTAGGAATGATATGAAGGCAGATATATAACATAGATGTAACAAGGAACACAATAATACAGTAAACATCAGATTATATTAATAACTGTTTGAAATACAAACGACTGTAAAATGAAAAAGCACACAAGCTAGCTAGAATGCTGGTAGCTTATCTCTGAGTAGAGAAGTGTCGGCTATGCTCATTTGCAAGAATCCAGTTATAATGAGGCTCCAAAGGCCTTTTTAACATAAAGAATAAATGAAAAAACCCTAACATCGAAAAATCTAACCCTAGGAGATGAAGCACCAAAAGTCATGTGAGCTCTGATGGGGTAAGTTGGTACATCAACTTCTCAGTGTCATAACATTTTCATACAATCTCCATTTTAGGCACACGATAGCACATTGGAAAGGTCTTTTTATGTCGCACTCTGACTTTGTCTATAGTGTGACTGTGGTGGGCCCAAAAAACATTGTTTAGTGCCTCAAAACGACCCCATAAGTTTAGGAACCCAAAAAGATAGAAAAAACTGCCAAAATGGAAATTGGGCTTTGAGCCAGTGGAATAGGTGGGTGGCCACCGATATCCTCCTGAATCAATTCCTAACAATCCTATGCTATACTAACAAGTCAAAATGCCTTGGATGGAAAATTTGGCATTCTTATTGGTTGATCAATGTTTTCTTCATTACATAATGATCAAATACAATCCATAATTCTTATTGATGATGTTGTATACACTGCTCAATGCACTTTGAAGAATGGTTCACCTTATACCAAAACACTTGACATAGGATACTTTGAAGTAGACCTCAAGTAAGATTTCTAGTTTTTAACGTATCATGCTTTTAGTGAGTTTAGCTTTCTAAAGGTTTCCTATTCCTAGATATCATAGGTATCTTAATTAATTATAGGTAGCCAATTTGTATACTATAGTGATCATCGTTGACCACCTCCAAGAAAAATATTGTGTATTGATCACTATATGTTGAAAATTTTAGCACTATCTACTCATATCCTATCCTAATGTTACACATCAAATTGTCCTAGGTGTCTATTCGGGACTTGGTGTTTATGTACATTTTTTTGTTGTTGTGTTGCCTTTTTTTTCAAGCCCTATAAAACTCATTAACATTGAACAATTATTATTCAATAGCCTAATGAATGCCAAAGCTTTTGAATTGTGTTGTTTAACTGAAATAGTTTGGTAACATCCTTAGAATTTTGAATTTCTAACCAATATGATTTTTTTAGCAAATAAATTTGGTTAAATTCCATCAGGATGTTGGAGGATGTAAGATGAGTGTTGCTCATAAGAAGTATTCATTTCCATTTTTTTGGTCGTGTTGATTTTTTAAGTCCCACAAACTTACCAGTTGATGATAGTTGTAGCTCCAAGAATTGATGAGTATGCAAATCATAATTACTTTAGGAAGCCTAATTGAAAATTTCCCATTCTTATGTAAATATCCCTTGACAAGACATTTAAATTTGTAGTTGAGTTTTTACATATAGGGTTTCTTTTCTTGCTGAAGCATTTAGATATGTTTACATTCTTTAACCTTGTTTAAGGTCAATCTTTTACTATTACAAAAAATGTTCCCATGTTGGTAGATAGGCTTGAAGAGATTGAATAATTATGTTATGAGAATTAGGTATTCTCATGCAACACTACACTCACGGAGTAAATCCATTTTTCCAGATTAATTTTTCCAAAGGCTTTGCAAGGAGCAACAATTTTGAAGGAAAAAAATATGAAGGATGTATGGAATAATGCATATGTATTCTATATAAGAAGGGGGCTAGTTTGTCTCCATAATATTGTAAATCTACTGGTAGAGACCAATGTCCTATAGGTCCACAAAGTAGGAAATGGCATATGATTCTAGTTAGAATTGTGCTTGTTAGTTGTCTATTAGAGCATGGTTTTGAGGATTTTATTGGATCCCTCTACTTAGCCATTCCTTTATAGATAATACAATGATGAAAAGTAATGCTCAAATTGTAAATGAATAACTAGCTCATGCAAAATGACATCCTCAAAATGTGTGTTATGGTCAGAGATCAATTGTTTTGAGACACTGAATCAAGTGATCACATGGTTGAATAAAAAATGAATAATTATGGTTGTAGTATTATTGAATTCTGCATGGCTTCTTTTCACTTGGTAAAGTAGTCGATGGCTACAATAATGTACTTATGACTTGTGACCAACATAGGTTTACATTCCATAAAATATATGCCCCACTTGAAAAAGGAACTTAGCAAAATTAGAGGGTGAAGAGGGCTTGGGGGAGCCCTTTCCTAGAGGGAAAATACTATTAAGTACCAAAGATATGCATACAAAAACACTACAATAGATCCAAGAAACAATATAGAAGAAACCCACTCTTTATTATTATGAAAACCCTTAGGGTAGAGAAACACCATACACTAGATCCTATTATAGAAGGGATCCACTCCTGTTCACCTTCTTCTTTGAGGGAGAAACCTCCTAATGAGTTACCACTCCAAATAAAATACTTATTAACTTCCCCATTACATTTCTTGAACCCCTTTATATAGTTATACCAACCACCTAAGAACATTCTAGAGGAGGAAACTTCTAGAAGTGGAACCTTCTAGTAAGTCCTCTTACAATTATTACATTCACACTATGCCTTACTTATTAAAAGTGGCATTTATACATAACAATACTTATCTTCGATTATTCCCCTTGGGTACCTCCCTAGGTATGCCATATTATTCCCCCTAGATACACTACAACAATAGAGGGTTTTGGTTTTAAAAATGAACAAATAGAGTTATGAAAATATGTAAAATGATAAAATACAAACTCCACAATTTGAATCACTCAATTTGAAGGTCATATGAGTCCTAGGCATGCATTTTACAGTAAGACAATTTTACCCTCCATTTTACAAAAAATCTTGAATCTTGGTTCGGGGAAGAAGTCCCTTTTCATTTGAAAATGTACTCTGGAGATACAGATAGATTTAGAATGTTATTAAATTCACCCAAAAACTTAGATCACTAAATTTGGAGCTATATAGAAGCATGGATGTGCATTTCCATTAGGTCACTTTCTACTGTTCTGGTCTCTCAATTTACAAGGAAAATTTTGCCTCTTTTACACAATAGCCACATTTATGTTTTCAAATGAAAATATAAATATGTAGATAGGTTTAAAATTATCTAAGACACCCTCAAAAACTTGAATCACTTAAATTGGAGGTATTTTAAGACCCAAGTGTGCATTTTTGTGAAGTCTAGCATGCATTTTGCACAAGGGCATAAATTACAGTTTAAAAGAAAAACATGTATTTCTTAAGTGTGAGTGTGGATTTTTAGATGTGGAGGCTCTAACAAGCTTGAATTAAAGTTTTATACAACAACAAAAACCCAAATCCTATTTTTTTATGAAACAATAGAAACCCTAATCCTAATCGTTGATGCCATCATATGTCGAGAACATTGTCATCTACATCTGACTCAACTTCTCCAAATTTTTTGTCTAACACATCTACCTGCTCCTCTACATCATCTTCTTCTTAAACATTATCTTGGTCCAGATATATTTTACATAGTGATGCCAACCCATAACTTTAGTATCTCGTTGATAAGAGGCTCAATATATACATTATTATATTTAACTTGGTACTAACCTAATTGATTGAAAATACACATAATTACTACTTTATGTGTCTATGTATGTGTGTAAGAAGTTATGTAATGAACAAGAAAAATGAAATGTATTATCCCACTCTTAGAGGAGGAATGGATAAGAAAGGATATTAAATCATCAAACAATGTGTCAATAATGTGGAATTATATTCTACAATCCTTTTGTTATTTGGCAATTGGTTAGCATGAAAAATCACTAAGGGAAACAATATGAGGATTGGATGGGTGGGAAATTGTAACATCTCCATCCTACAATAAGGCATAAAATATTTTATGCCTTGGGCTTGCATTTTAGAGGACATAATGGGCAGTTAATATCTAGGCCAGAAGGAGTAAACTACTTATGACTTGGTTTCCATATCTTTTTGTGTAATACAATGCTACCTTTGTTCTTTGATAGAAGGATAAATGGATATAATGTAAAACTTCAAAGTTGTGCTTACTCTCATATTTTTCCAGGATTTACTAAAGTAATTTAGTATTTGCTTCATTAAAGTTTAACATAATGAGGGTAAATCCATATGCCACGAGGGGCAATTTTTAGTGGTGGAATCAAGCACTTAAAATGGTATACAACAAGACATGTATAGAAAATGCATGTTCCTCCAAACCAATTAGGATCGCTATTTCCAATGCATCATAAGCATGAATTTTAGTGTACAACATCAATTTAATTTTTTCTTAAATTTATTTTACTCATGTTAGATTTCTGAAATGAATAATCAATGCCAAATATCCAATGGATAATTCCTCCAGCATGATGATGCTCCGATGATACTTCAACAGACTGTTGCTTCCCCATCGTTGCAAATCTAAGGACATTTTATCACCATAGCGCCACCCATCTGGTTCGAAAACACATGTATTCCAACAAAGGACAAACACCTTTAGTACCTACTCACACAACCATATCAAATATCAACACATCGATGTTTTTACATGGTAAAACCCATGTGGGGAAACATCCATGGCCCCATCCAACATGACCACTTTGAGAAATTTATTAATGCAAAAGAAAAAAATTACAAGAGAGTTACAAAAGAGTTTCTCACAATCGATCATTGACAAATGACCCCCCATTCTCTTAAAATAGAGATCATGGAACAATCAAGTGTTAAGACATGGATCAATGTAGTCATTAAGATCGAAGAGAGTATGGGTTGTTGGATCACTCTATGTCGGGAACATATCATGATCATCAAATTACCTAACTACAAATGCATACTAAAGAAACACACTAAAAAACACACTTTAAACTAACGACACATTAGACTAAGTTGATCTTAATTAAATCCTAAGTGTCTAAATATCCTAACATCCCCCCTTAGGATCAACTTGGGATAGGATTGAATAATTTACAGAGGTGACACAATAGGAGAAGGAAAGAGGAATTAGAGAATATACCCCCTTAATGACAACTTCCTGAATTCCTAACATAGATCGAAGTTTGGAAAACTTCACTTCTGTAAGAGACTTTGTGAAAATGTCTACAACTTGATCTTCTATAGGGAAAAATAAAACTTCAATAACTCGATCATGAATGAGTTTTATGATGAAGTGCATGTGTAGATTGATGTGTTTTCTATGCTGATGTTGAATTGGATATTTGGCAAGCTTAATGACATTATGATTTCCACACCAAAGGGTGGTTGGATGCTGCTACTGGAAGACAAACTCTGAAAGGATCTGTCGAAGCCACAAGGCTTCTTGAATTGCATAAACTTGTGCTTGATACTCTACTTCTACTAAAGATAGAGAAATAACCTATTATTTCTTACAGGCCCAAGTGACAAGTTCTTAACCAAGGTTGAAAACATAACTTGCAGTAGACTTTCGATCATTAGGGTTGTTGGCCCAAATTGAATTAGTGAAACCAACCAATAAAGGAGTCCCCCCTCAGCTGTAATGTATCCCGAACTGAACTGTACTATGGAAATACCAAAGTATCCTTTTATTTACTTTTCAATGCCTTTCATGGGGTGTTTACATATACCTGGAAACAAGACCAACAACAAAGGAAATATCATGATGGGTATGATTCAAATATAAGAGGCTACCAACTAACTAACGATACAAAGTGACATACAAAGTGACATAAAATTTGGGAGAAGTACAAGTGGAAACAAGTTTGAATCCATACTGGAAGGGAGAAGTGGCTGGTTTAGAATCATCCACATGAAATTGGAAAAGAAGGTCGCAAGAATACTTAGACTGAGAAAGAACAATTATTTCCTTGGTTTGCAAAACTTGGAGGCCAAGAAAATAGTGCAAATAACCTAAGTTGGTCATTTCAAATTTTTTCGTAAGGCTAGTTTTTACATGGTTTAAAATTTTAGGGTCACTACCAGTGAGGATATGGTCATCAACATAAAGAACACATATTATGATATGGCTTCCTACTTTATTGTTATAGACATTAGGGTCATAATGGCATCTAAAAAAGCCAATATCAAGAAGAAAGTTTTCCATTTTGGAATACCAAGATACAGGGGCTTGCTTAAGACCATAAAGAGATTTCTCAAGGCAGAAAATAAGGCTCGTGTCATTTTGGACATAGCTTGTAAGATCCCCAAGTGGTTCTATGAGAATTTTTCTAGTTTTAATGTTTTTCTGGTTGAAGAGTTTTGTCAAACAATTTGCACCTGTAGCTTATCGAGCTTGTGTTTGGGTTTATTTTTTGGTTTGATAGCAAAAATAGTTTGCAATGATATAATTGAGCTTTAAACAACAGTAAAACACATAGAAACAACAACAAGAATATCCACAAACTCATATCTTTATTTTATTTAATATATGTACTTGACCTCGGTTGATGACACCTCTAAGATACAATAGTGGAGAGATATTGGCTTTCCCCAAGCCTCCACTATCTTTATACAAAAGATCTAGAAGATCAATCTCTTTCCCTTATTTTAACTGTTATGTCTTTTGGATGAGTTGTGCCCTTCTCTAGATGGAACTTCCCTTGGAAATTTGGATTCACTAAATATGCTCCTCAAACCCCAAAATAATGATGATCTCTTGAAGAACAGAGGATGGCTATCACATATGATGAATTTCCTTGGTTGTAGATGCATATCTAACCTCTAATTCACTAGATCTCTAATTCCAAGTGTGCCCCTCCTTAGTAAACATGCCCTTATATGATAATAAATAGATATGGAGAGGGAAACTCCCAAATAATGACAAGGAAGGTCGCTCCAAGGATGGTCAATGCCTCCAATTTTAGATCTCCTCAAGATCCCACTTTTAGAAGCCAAATCAAACTCCTTCCTATTGTACAATGCACCCCTCTCTACATAAACCCCTCAATAGTGCACCCTTCTTAACAACTGATAGCTGAAATGATTTTGAACTAGATAGAATAGTGAGGGTGGAATATTTCACCACCTTTGACAATCTTGGACCAGGAAAAGAGGGATATTTCACCTCTGTGTTGATATCTAGGGTTTGTCTAGTCAAAACCCTCAAAACACCCAAGCTTCTAGAGCTCAAAGTTGCAATAGAAAAATGATCAAGAATGAGGAAGTGAGGCACCCTCATCCTCTTTATACTCCAACATTCTAATTCTCACTTAAATTATTAATTGGATTTTTGAAGCCTTTTTCTTACTTATCTCCTATTATCCAATTAACTTATTTTTCCTTGTTATCCAATGTCACTTTAATAATATGACTTTATCATCCTCCATGACATGTTTGGCCATCTTAGTCCCCTTTTTAGTGATACTATAGCCTAGGGGAACAACTAGGCTACTAAGTCCTTCAGTTCTTTGGTCACATGGAAGGGTATCTTACAGTCTCCCCTACCTGAAATTGCTTTCCCACAAGAAACTTTGAATCTATGTGCTGCAATATTTTTTCACCATCCCATGAAGCATCTTCAATTGGTAGATTCTTCCATTTAATCAGATACTCCTTAATACTCCTATTTCTCAACCTTTTCTCCCCAACCTCCAAGACATCTTCTGTAATTAAAATTAATTGGCCCTCCTCATCAAGTGGTGGAAGCTCGTCTGTAACTGTCACTTGTTGATCCAATGCCTTCTTCAAGAAAGACACATGGAATACATTGTGGATTTTTCTCCTTGGTGGCAATTCAATCTCATATGCTACCTCCCTAACTCTTCTACTCACCCTGTATGGACCATAGAAACGAGGCTTGAGTTTTTCCACACAATTTCTCTTGATGGATGTCTGGAGATATGGATGTAACCTCAAATAAGCCAAGTCTCCCACCTCAAAACTGTGCTCCATCCCATTTTTGTATGCATATAAATTTTTTTGGTTTTGAGCCCTCTACAAATGATCCTTAAGCTCCCTAATAATTTCTTGACTTTCTTGGACCCAATCCTTAGCCATAGGAGCCATGTTTTCGCCAAGTTAAACTTCCATTAAGGTGACTAAATCATAGCCATATAATGAACTGAAAGGTGTCATTCCAATGGACCTATGATGGGTAGTGTTATAGCAATATTCCCCTAAAAGAAACCACTTGACCCATGCTCTATGTTGTCCTGCCACACAATTATTGAGATATCCTTCCACCCATTTATTTACTATTTTTGTTTTTCCATCATTCTGAGGGTGGTATCTCATGATAGGATTCAATCGATGCCAACAAGTCTGAATAACTCCTGCCAGAAAGTGCTCATGAACCTATTATACCTCTCACTTAAAATATTATTTGGAAACCCATGTAACCTGGAAACTTCTTTGAAGAAAAATTCTGCTACCTGAGATGCACTATACTCCACAGATATGGAAAAAAAATGTGCAAACTTGGTCAAGAGATCCACAACTACAAAAATTCCATCCTTTCCATGCACTTTAGGAAACCCTGTGATGAAATCCATAGATATAATTTCCCATTTATGAGCTGGAATAGGAAGTGGCTACAACAAACCTTCTAGATGGGTATGATTAAACTTGTTGTTCTAATAAGTTGTGCATTCTCTAACATAGCACATACCACCTTCCTTGAGGCCCCTCCATGTAAATCTCTCTCTAATCTTCCTGTAAATTTTGTGGAATCATTGGTGCCCTGCTAGTGGTGAATCATGGAATTCCCTTAACACCCTTTCCTTGAATTTGGATTCTGGAACCACATAAATTCTTCCCTTATATGTCATCCAAAATCCTAAACCGTTCATCCTAAATTTTCCCATCCATTAGCTCACATGCAAATTATTTTGGAGTACTCCACTAACATATGTGATTTCCATTTAACCAAAATTTCTGAGAAGGCATAAGCTGGAGGCCTCCTAGACAAGGAATGTTCTACAACATTATTCTTCCATTTGAAAAACTCTATGTCAATATCATAGGCCTGGATTTTTCTTACCCATTTATGTTTCCTTTCATTGAGGTCTTTTTGTTCCAAAAATTATTTGAGGTTGTTTTGATTTGTTTTAACTATAAACCTGACACCCACCAAGTATTGTCTAAACTTAGCTAGTGCATGCATGATAGCTAGCATCCCCTAGTCATATATACTGTATAATAACTTAGGCCCTCTTATTTTTCTACTTTCAAAAGTAATTAGATGCATGTTATACATAAGGACAACCCCAATTCCTTCCCCCGATGTGTCACACTCCAGTATGAATGGCTGAGAAAAATATGGTAATGCCAGTATCAGACAAGTGCTCATGACCTTCTTCATTTTGTCAAAAGTTTGTTGGTTTTCTTCAGTCCAATTGAATGCATCTTTCCTGGTTATATCAATCAAGGGTGCACAAATTTGTGAAAACCCTTTAACAAATCTCCTATAATAGGTGAAAATACCAAGAAATCCTTGCAACTTTGTGATGTTACTGGGTGTTGGCCGATAAAATATGGTTTGTATCTTCTCTCGATGAACCTGTACTCCCTTTTCTCCAATGATATGCCCAAAATATAATAATTCTATCATTCCAAACTCACATTTATACTCCCTCCCAAGTTTTTATATATATTAGCAGATCATCAAAGAAAACCAAGAGATACTTCCTCAACTATTTATTGAATATGTGGTTCATGCAAGAATGAAGTGTAGCTGGTGCATTAGTTATCCCAAAAGGCATAACTAAAAACTCATAATGGCCATAATGGCACTTGAAGGCCGTTTTGTGGATATTCTATTCTCTTATCCGAATATGATGGTATCCTGAACGAAGATCAATCTTCAAAAAGTACATTGCGTTGTGGATCTCATCAAGCAAATAAAAAATCATGGGAATTGGATACCTGTTTTTAATTGTTTTATTGTTTAATTCCCTATAGTCAATGCACATTCTCATTGTGCCATATTTCTTCTTAAACGACAAAAATGAAGATGCAATTGGGATTGAGCTAGGACTAATGTGACCCATGTCCAATAACTCCTTGATTTCATTTTCAATTTCATCCTTGAACCTTTTTAGGTGTCGGTAAGGTGTGGTGATGACCGGTTTATCTCCTTCTTCTAGCTCAATGGTGTGCTCAAAACTCCTATCAAGTGGTTTCCCTGGAGGAATTTTCCCAAATACCTTTTCATTCTTTCCAAGTATCTTATGTATGTCTTGTGAATAGTGTTTTCTCCCTTCCTGAGTGGTTTTCATAAAAAATAAACACTTTTTTTCATAATCCACACCCTCACATCTGAATATAGCCTCCATGTGCCTTTCTGATGCCACCCTAGGAGAATTCTTTGTCATCCCCTCTAATGTCACTCTATTTCCTTCTTCAAAGTTGAAGGACATCTCCATAGTTTTGTAATTTGTAGTGATAGGAACTAAGGTTCTAAGCCACTGAACCCCAAGTTTAACATTAGTTTCTGGTAAGTCCATAACATAGAGATCTTGTATCAAATTGTACTTTCCCAAGGTGAGACTCATCTGTGGAATATATCTATCACATAGCATGGTGTGTCACCCTGCTACCTCCACTAAGAATCCCTCAAACTCAACAATAGGGAGGTGTCTCTTTTTTACCAAGGAAACATCAATAAATTTGTGGGAAGACCCACCATCAATAAGTACTGTGATCCTTTGTTCTTGGAGGACTCCTCTCATCCTAGAAGTGTTGAATTTTGGTACCTCATTGATGGATGTAATAACAACCTTCTTAATCCCTACATGATTGTGCATTGGCTCTTATTATTCTTCCCCATGCATGGGATCCTCTTCTGTTTGGATCACTTCAATCTTTTGAATGTGCCCCACATCATCTTCCTCTTCACTATTGGAAATAACCTCAACGTAGTGAATCTTCCTTTTTCTCATGCATATATTCCATGGTTCCCATGGTTCTTTACAAGTGTAGCATAGTTGTTTTCTTCTCAACTCCCTTCTGTTAGCTTCATCCAATTTCCCTTTATGTCTATCTATAGTCCTTTGATCCTTTCCCCTTAGAGAAATTGGTGGCCTTGGAACACATTTGTTTTTTGAAACTACACCTTCCAAGTCCCTAGTCTTCCAAATCGCATCATGAATGGTATTGGGATTAAAATCCTTGACCCATCCATGTAATGGATCTATTAGACCCTTAGAAAAGAGCATCATCAAATTATATTCTAACACATATGGAACCACAAACTCTATCCTATGAAACTCTTCAATGAATGCCTCAACTGTGCCCATCTGCTTAAGTTGGGTGAGATCATGGAAATGAAGTTCTAGGTCTCCCTGATCAAAATTCATATGAAGTAATGTGTGCATGTCCCAAAGTATTCATCCCATGGTACCACCACTCTTGGGAATTTCCTTCTAGGTATAAGGTGGTAAATTTTATGGCATCCATCTCCATCATGGGATTTAACTACATATAAGCATCCAATTTATGTACCCATGCCTTTGTGGAATATTTGGATGCTCCATCAAAAGGGGGAATCTCCATTTTTCCTGATTTGCATCCTAGATCATTATTACCCCTGTGAAAATATTTAGGTCTGCCTCTATATTTTATTCCACAATACTCTCCTAAAGAAACCTATCTCATGAACCTTGCACTCAAAGTTTCATACCCCCTCTCATATTATTCAAATTTGTCCTCTATATCCATACGCCCTAGGACATTGGAATCTTGTTTTTGTGTGTCTAGGAAACATGGCATGTCAGGCCTAGGTGTGACTCTACTACTCACTGGTATCTTGTTGGTTATGCCCCCAAATAGGATTTTCCCTTCAGTATGGATTCCATGACTAGTCTCTGTGTGATACCTCTCCCCTCCATGAGATCCACTAGCCCCATTGTTCCCTTCATTATTTTGTGTCTCCTTGTTATGTACCATCTGTATGAGAAGATGTACAATCTGGTCCTGCCTTGCTTCCAAAGTGTTAACTAAGTGCTCTTGTCCCTGTTTAATAGATTTCAAGGCTAATTTAATATCATCGTGTACTTTGGATAAGCGCTCATGTATATCATCCAAATGATGTTGCATGATCAACTATGTATTGTCAATGGAATGTTATAGATCATGTGTTAGTCTTGCAAATTCAATGGGCACCTACTTATCATTACCATCTCCTATTTCCTGTTTTCCCCCCATCTTTGTTTCTGGTTCCTTAATACCCTTATCATTCTTCTTGTTGTTTTACCCTCTCATCAACAAATCTCCACAATATAGGAGGATTCAAAGCTATGATACCACTATAAGATCCCCAAGTGGATCTATGAGGAATTTTTCAGTTTTAATGTTTTTCTAGTTGAAGGGTTTTGTCAAACAATTCACACCTATAACTTATCAAGATTGTGTTTGGATTTATTGTTTGGTTTGATAGCAATTTTTTTTTTCAATGATAGACTTTATATTTAAACAACAATAAAAAACATAAAAACAACAACAAGAATAGCCACAAACTTAGATATGTATTTTTTTTAATATATATAGCTGACCTCAGTACAAGAGAAGAGAAAATATGGAAATATATAAGATGTGTCTGATTGCACCTCCAATATATAATAGAATATATTAGCTTTCCCAAGCCTCCACTATATGCATGCAAAATATCTAGAAGGTCAATCTCTTTCCCTTCTTCTAAATTCTATGTCTTCTGGCTGAGTTGTGCCCTTCTCTGGCTGGAACTTCCCTTGGAAATTCGTCCTCACTAAATTTGGCCTTCAAAAACCAAAATAATGATGATATAATAAATAAGAGTGTATGGCTATCAAATATGATTAATTTCCTTGGCTGTAGATGAAAATCTAACCTCCAATGCACTAGATCTCTAATTCCAAGTGTAACCCTCCTCAGTAAACACACCTAGATTTTAAAATAAATATATATGGAGAGGGAAAATCCAAAATAATGATAAGAAAGGTCACTATAGGGATTTACAATGCCTCCAACTTTAGATATCCTCAAGATCCCACTTCTAGAAGCCAAATCAAACTCCTTCCTATTGGACAATGTGCCCTCTCTGCAGAAACTCCTCAATAGTGTGCCCTTCTTGACAATTGATAGATAAAATTATTTTGAACTAGATAGAATGGAAAGGGTGGAATATTTCACCACCTTGGATAATATTGGACTAGGAAAGGAGGGATCTTTCACCTCCATGATGATCTCTAGGGTTTGTCTAGTCAAAACCCTCAAAACACCCAAGCTGCCAGAGCTCAACGTTGCAATATAAAAATGATAAATATTGAGGAAGTGAGGCACCCTCATCCTATTTATACTCCAACATTCTAATTCTCACTTAAATTATTAATTGGATTTCTAAATTTTGTTTTCTTACTTATCTCTTATTATCCAATTAACTTATTTTTCCTTGTTAGCCAATGTCACTTTAATAATATGACTTTAGCATCCTCCATGACATGTTTGGCCATATTAGTCCCATTTTTTTGTGAGACTATATCCTAGGGGAATAAATAGGCTACTAAGTCCTTCAGTTCTTTGGTCATATGGAAGGGGATATTACATAGCTAGGAGGTTGTTCCATGTAGATTTCTTCTTGAAAATCCCCATATAAAAAATCATATTTGACATCCATTTGATGGACCTCCCATTTATGTGAGGTTGCAAGGGATAGAACAAGGTGGATGGAATTCATTTTGATGATGAGGGAAAATGTTTCATTATAGTCAATGCCTTGAACTTGAGAGAACCCTTTGGAAACTAACCAAGCCTTGTGTCTTTCAACACTTTCTGATGTATACTTAGTCTTGTACAAGAATTTACATCTGACAAGTTTTTTTCCTTTCAGAAGAGGTACAAGATCCAAAGTATTGTTCACCTTTAAAGGGAGATACTATTCATTTATTATTGTGTCCCACTCTAGATGACCTGAAGCTTCTACAAATGTTTATGGATCATGAATCTCTGAAACTTGAGCTAAAATATAAGAGGCTCACTAGAACTGTGAACGTGTTTGACGTTGATTTGAAGAATCACTAGTAAGATCACTAACTGCTTCTCGAGTTGAACTGACCCATCCAGGAAGGTGTGGTGTTGGTGTAAGTTCATGTTCAATGAACTCATACTAAGGAAGGTGAGCAGGCAAAGGTGAATTTTCATCCTCACTTTCATCGTTTGAGGAAGAAGAAAATAGAATAGGAATATAAGATGGAACAAACGATGAAGATGGCTCGTAGGCTGAAGAAGGCACAAACATTGAATTAGTCTTGCAGGCCAAGAGATTTTCATCAAATTTAACATCTCTTCTAATAGTAATTTCATTAGAATGAGGTTAAATGAGTATGTAACCTTTGATATCTTCAAAATATCCAACAAAATAACACTTCTCACTTTTAGGCTATAAAGCTTTCCTTTTCTCATTAGGAATGTGAGCCCATGCTACACTGCCAAATACATAGAAGTGGCTTTCATCTAGCTTAATTTTATTCCATGCTTCTTCCAATGTTATATTTTTTAGATCCTTTATGAGAGTGTTATTTACTATGTAATTTTCATAGTTAATGGATTCTACTCAATAATTAAGACTTAATCCCTTAGATTGGATCACACAATTAGCCATTTCCTTTAATGTGTGATTATTTCTCTCAACAACAATTTTTTTTTGTGGTGTATATGGAACATTTTGTTTCATTTGGATTCCCTATGCAGCGAAGTAACTTGTAAAATTGTTGTTCACATATTCTCCTCCATTATTTGTTCTTAACCTTTTAAGTTGATGTCTAGATTGTTTTTGTCCAAGGCCCTTGTAGGCCAAAAAATTCACTCTTAAGTTTTAATAAGTAAACCCAAGTGCGCCTTGAGAAGTCATTAATGAAATTTAATAAATACTTGCACCCAAAAAAAGGAGGAGGAGAAAATGGACCATACAATTCACTGTGAACAAGCTGTAAAGAGACCAAGGTGTGCCAAGGGGCATGGTTTTCAAAACTGTCTTGATGATGTTTGTTGAGAAGACAACCAATACAAACATCATCTCTACAATAAACAAGAGCAATACTATTCACCCTCCGTTGATTACAAAATTGTTGCAATGAGAAATAGTTTATATTACCAAATCACTCATGCCAAAGTATTCTCAAGTCATCGCTATGAGCAACAAAAACTAATGGAAAATATGATGACCCAAAATTTTCAAACTTGTACAACCTAGTAATATCATTAGCAATTCCAGTTGCAAGGACATGCTTAAGATCTTTTAAATCCTTAATTACAACTTGGTGAGGTGAAAAACTCTACTATTTTACCTTCACATGAATGAGTGATTTGATATACTGATAGAAGGTTGCATTAAATACTTAGAACACATAATACATCATTGAAATGACCATTATCTACCTGAACTGTTATAGACCCTACAACACTAAGATATTTATCATCACTAACAAATATTCTCTTTTTGTTACATTCTTTTAGAGCCAAAAATACGACTTAATCCTTATCCATATGATAAGATTATCCAAAATCAATAAGACACTCATCAAAAAAATAATTAGAAGTTGCATTGAAGGAGAAACCATAAGAAGAAAATTCATGTCCATGAGAAGAAGAAGAATAAAAAGAAGAAGAAGAAGAATCAATATTGATATTGTTCTTCTTCATCACTTCTTCTAAGGCTTCCATCTTTTTAAAACATTTATAATCCATATGACCATATTTCCCACAAAAGTTGCAATCTCTGTCAGTCTTCTTACTTTTGGATTTTTCTCCTTTGTCACCATTCAGAGAAGAAGCTGGCAGAGAAGGTTTGGGACCCTTGTTTTTCTACTTGTTGTGGTGATGATGTTGCTTCTTGGGATCCTTGGATTTATGTTTCTACTGAGCCACTAAATATTTTTTGGATGTTCTTGCAGTGTTGATCAATGCAAGTTTCACAAGCTTATCTTTCTATCAAATTAGAGCATCACAAAAGGACTCAAGAGAGGGTTGTTTATAAGCACTCCATAGAGATTCTCTAGTGGAATAAAAGGTAGATATAAAAATAGAATATGCACTACCAATATTATAAATAATAACATATATGCATTGATCTTCCTTTAGATATCGTTGGAACTCTATACACAAAAGTATAAGTGTTTTGAACTTAGATAAGTAATATTTATTGTAAGGAAAAAAAATTGGACTTAAAGATATTAACTGATTTTCCAACTGGTGGGCTCAAATAATATTGTGTTTACCAAACACAACTTCAATCTTTTCCCTACCTTAATTTGGGCCATCAATTCCTTGAAGGTGAAACCTTAAATTATGAGAGATGGAAATTCCAATTAGTTCATGTTCTTCATCATTCCTATTAGCCCCTTTGGCATACTTTTCATCATCAATGGGTTCTTGTTCTTTTCCCAAGGTAATCCGATACAATCTGTTAGTTCTTAGTACATCCTCTATATGGGATTTCCATGAGAAGTAGTTGGTACTAGTAAGCAAAATATATTCGGGAGAAGCCATATTAAAATATGAAGAGAATATAGATTTACAAGATGAAATTGATGGTCTGGATGGAAAACTCTAAAAAAAATAGGTGGTTTTAAAAAAATGGCACTAAAAGAAAATTTTAGATATGAAAGTTATGCCCTTTTTAAAAAAGGTGTAAATGGTAACCAAAGAGCCTAGTGGAAAGTAAAATTTGGTCCATGTGGTGATGCTCCTCCTAACTATGCCTATAAGATCACTTTTAAATAAGTTACTTATGAGGTGACCCAGTTTTATAGAATAAGTGAGAATCACTTTTACAATGAAGTTACTTTGTAAATGAAACTTGCATGCAAAAAGTAACTTAAAATAAAATATTAAAGTTATTTAATAGTTATTCACTATTATAATTAAGTGAAATGCATTTTACAATGAATGCATGAACTTTTCAAAAAAAGTAACAAAAGAGAGACTTGAGCTCAATACCTCTTACTAAGTAAAGTAACTTTCAACCAAGTGAGCTAGTGGAAAACACATTATAGTCTTAAGAAGGAGGATTAGGGGTGTTGTTGTTATCATTGTTGTGGTGGAAGGTGACCTTGGAGTATGTGATCAATAATTTTTTTTTTTCATACATTCACATAAACAATTTTTTTTTCTTCTTGACAACAATAAGAGTTATATCTTGATTAGCTTACCTGGAAAATGAAAATTTTCCCTCTATGTCTGATTTACCAAGATCACACAGAGCACATGGAAACAAACATACATAGATAGGAAAATTGTTATGAGGAAAATCACTCGATAGCATGGGGTAAACCACAACAGAAAGAATGACTGTAGAAATCATCTCTAATACCAAGTATGCTATATAAATGTAAATGCCAACAAGACAAGATAAAGAACCTACCTTGTCCAGGTGTTCAATGAAGACCACAATTGAGCATGCAAATGAAATCTTTATACCTACAAATTTTACTCAACAACCAAGATACACAAGCATATGGTGATAATATATAAATTTAGCACATACAATAGCATAATCCATTAACATTCATAACAAATACACTCACATAATAATAATTCCAATATTTGCAAGACATCAATTGGATGAGAAAATAGTATTTCTATTAAAATATGATCAACAAAAGTATACAAGTGACAAACTTCTGTGTCAGGATGTCTCAGAAACGAGAAACCAAGTCCCTTCCAGCTGGGCCTCCGCCACTTCAATCCTCCACTAAAGGAAATCTCATATAAGAGAGACAATGAGATTCTCCATCAAGGAGGGAAGATCTTGGGGGATGAATAATGTGTTCAGACTTTAAAGGACAAAGGGATGTAGACTCAATATGAAATGAAAATTTCTCTAGAGTATCTTTGCTCTCAAAAGTTGAATTCTCTCCTCTTCCACGATTTGGATATGGCCCATTTATAGCCTTCAAATGGAAGTGAAGGGCCGAGTTAGAGCGTTTCCAATATATGGAAGGTCAATGATCATGGATCTTGTGAGGCGACATGGAAACTCAACACAATTTTTAATTTTGAGCACCAAACTCGATGTACGTAGGCTGTAGTGGTGCAACCTGTGTATACGCATGTTGTCTAATTTGCAGGGCGCATATATGTGAAAAAATATTATTTTTTGGCTCTGGGAAGTGAAAAGGGGGACTTAAAGTATGTATAGGAAAATGGAAAAGGCCTTCTGAGCAAGTTGCACAGGGTGAGGAAAATCTTGCTATAACAAAAACCCTTTCCGCTCTATTTCTAATTTTCCGAGATTGAAAAGAGTGCAGGGAAAAGAGAATACACATATCGAAAAGAGTAGCAACCTGGAAATAAAAAATAGAAAACCACAATAAAACTGAAATATTAACTTTGTAAAAATTTAAAAGGGAATATTCATGTTTATACCTTCGGATCTGACTGAAATGGTCATTTTTTTGGAAAACATAAATCTTTTCGAGTGAAACGAAAAGTGTTTCTAGATGAAAGAAGCATTCCATATGCAATGTAATATTCCTCTCCACCCCAAAATGTATGGAAATAGAAGAAAACAAAGATGCAACAACCCATCTTCAATATCTTGATCAACGACGGGAGTGGGTCTTGAAATGCGCTCTGATACCATGTTCAACAAGACATGTATTTCAATAGAGGACAAACACCTTCAACAACCACTCATACAACTAGATCAAATATCAACACACTATTGAAATTATGTTTATACTAAGACGGGGGGTGAATCAATATAATATAATTTTTACTTTAATTGAGCATTCATCAATCATTCATTAACTTTAAAACATTAAATGCATGTAAAGTAAGATCACAGTACAAAATGTTAAACTTGGAAACCCTTGTAGGATAAAACCACAAAAACTTATCTTAATAAATGTTTGTAGGCACCAACCTACTATTACAAATATTGTAGGCACCCATGGTGTCTCCACTCAATGAACCTATGACATAGTGTGTTCGTAGGTGGGATATAAAAGAATACCCCTTGTTATCGCACAAACTGTAGGTTGGGAAAATCCTGATCCAATCCAATGGATGAAAATAATGGTGGGAGAGCTTACCCACTGTCACCTTAGATAAACCCTCCCTCTCTTATGTGAAGGAGGAATCCAACACAAGGGGGAGTCTCGGATGACCCTAGGGGGAAATGAAGTGGAAAATGAGAGTATGGAAGTGAAACCCCTATAGGTCAAGATACCAAGTGAGAAATAGATTGATAATGAGTCTTGAATAAGGTTTATTGTGACACCCCTAACCACCCAATCTGGGGCATGCTACCACCTAACTGCTAAAAATCGAGCTCTACAACCAAAACGTGACATACCCAACCATAGACCTACTAGGCTATGACACACAAAGAATCTTGCAGAACATCATACATTGTAACATACCCGGCCTTACATGACGGTCATGCCAACTCCATAAAAATAAAAATACCATCTGTATATATATTAAACATGAAACAAACAACATATTTTTCTTTTATACATAGATTAATGTAGAAATAAAAGTAATCCTATACATACAACATATACAGGCAATACTCATCAATATAAACATGTACAAATACATAGCATGTAAATGAACAGATAAATAGTACTTATATTTTCTATATGACCACCAATTACATGCAGACCTTCCACAAACCTCCCAACCATAGGCCACGATGCTCATCACTCTTAGTGGTGGGTCACCCCGAGCCGAGAGTAAACTCCACCCAGGTAAAGGGATTCCTAGGATAGGATGAGACAATGGGCTATAACAAAGTCAACCAGGAACAATTCCCTCCCAGGAGCCAACTTACACACACAACTCACAGCCTATCATTCACCACATGCATGTCCCACCCCGGGAAGTATACACTTTCATTGTTCAACAATCCATCAACTGCTCCACTCCCCTTCCAGGGCTTCAAAAACAGGTCGGACATAAATTCTCAGAGCATTATAGCTGCTGCTGGGATTCCTCTAGAAGAAATCACTTCCCCAACAAACTCTTTTACCTGAAGAGAGTTTATCACATGTATGACACCCTGCCTCTTCATTCTACGGGCCTCACAACCCACCTCTTCACTCCTGCTCCTAGATATCAAGTAACGGGCTCAAGTGAGAACAACCACAAATTTCAGCTAACACACAGGTGATGGCAGTAATAAGACTCATTATGGACATAGACAATGGCATCAAGCCACACTCAGTCCATGAATTACATTGGCAACAAAAACAAACCGTTAAGACACAACATGGGCTCAGGAAAATACAGGTGTGTCAGAATTGACATGAAATACACAGGATAAATCAACATAGCTCCGAGTTCCAGAGGTGTGTGCATTCTCAGAGGTCAATAATGGATATCATGGCTCAGTGCTTGAGTGCATGCGTGCATGGGAAGAATGGAAAGAATGACAAGAACCCCAAAAAAGGATGCTTTTTCCAAATATAACTGCATGTCCCTAATGATACACTTCTCCTCATGAAGCTGCATGAGCCCCACTTAACATTCCTTCCCTTCCCACAGGAACTTCAAATAACATAGGTTATGCCCATCCTTATTCTTTAGGAAATAATAATATAATATTATTCCCATATAGATAAGCCCTCAAGCTTAGCCCTTTCCCTAGTCTCATAGCCCCATCCCTTTCCCTATCTAGTGTATCTTAGTCCCCCATAAATCTTTCTTCGTGGTCAATATACATGCAACGATGTATTTATATTATTGATATGAGTGTTTACATATACACAAATAGGCTCATTGGCCTTTAGCATCTAGGCTCTCTAGCCTAATCATCATATAAGCCTCCTAGCTTACTTTAACTTGGCTCACCAGCCTATAACATATGTTACATTTATAATTACAACTGGGGTTCAACTTGGGATATTACAATCCCCTCCCCTTATATTTTCACTGTCCTCAGTGCAACTTGTTTACATATTACCTTCAATATTTTAAAAAATCTTCAAAAACCTCCAAGATTTAGCTATTGGAAGCTTGTTATCGATCTGGTGATTTAATTTCAAGCACCATTTTATTTATTCATACTATAGCTGGAATTCATTTTCTTTGTTCCATAGAGTTTCTTTATTAAAATAATTCAACTCATTATTCTTTATTACATGCTTCAATTAAACCTCATTGAAAGCATCAACTGGCTGCAGATCCTCAACGTTCCACCCAACTTTATATCTCACCGCTGATAAATTCTCAACAACGTATCATCCTCGAGCAGGGATATGACTCCACCAGAGAAATGGCTTCCCAATACAACCATGGTCCACAATTAATACCAACATGGTCTAGGCCAAGGTACCAAACCTCAAAAACACTCCAACCAACAATCTCTCATTCCCCACATGCCTATACAACCCAAGGTAGTGTGATCCTTCTCTTCTCATCAGTCCTTTGACTGCACCCCTACCCCTTTTGGCTCTGGCATAGGCCATACATGAAGCCTCAGAGCATCGTGGCTTCAGGAGTTCTATCTACCCTCAGAGGTCTCCAGGTACCCTCCAAGTCTCATACTGGGGAACCTATCCCCACACTTATCCCTCCAGGGCTCTAGTCTTCACCAAGAAAACCCAAGGATAAGTGTACACACAACCATATCCACTTGGGATCCAGAGGGTAAGATCCATTGTCTCCAATCAACATCTTCCCCAGAGCTACTCTTTGAAATTAACATTCCAACTTTAATCAATATTTTCTCATTTGTATCAAACACATACAATTTTCATGAGAGAAAATTATAACATTCCATTTTAGAAATAAAAGTAATTTCATAAGGAATTCAACTTTTCCCCAAAATATGAAATTCTGTTTCATAATTTTTCATTGTTGTTGCAATAATAGGATGCAGTCTTCCTTCTGGCTTTCAACAAGCATCATGTTGAATACCATTTTTCCTGTAACGATTATATCTTGCATTCAACCAAAAAATTGTTAGTATTTCTTATATGTTGTCCCTTGACCAGGTTTTGAGGAAACATTGGTCATGTTTGACCATTTTTGGGACTTCGATAGGTTGGTCGAAGACGGAGTGCCCAGGCGAAGTGGGGATCGTGGCCTTTTGAAGGCTTTTTGGGTTTAGGGCTTATGTAACGGGTATGGGATGTTGACCCATGGGTTTACCCATGTTTATAACCCTTTTTTAATGCATAAATAGATAGCTAAGCGATGTAAGAAGTAGTAGTTAGATCTATGTGATTGAATTGGCTTAGTACATGACCGGTTGGATTTGTGTCAAGACTGTGCTAAGAATTGCAAAGTTAAGTGCAAGTGATTGTAAGAGATTGTGTAAGGCTTTGTGTCTGGACCGAACTCAGAAGGAGGATCTGGTGAGGTGTGCGCAGATCTACTGTTCTATGCAGAGTTGGCTTTGTGGCTCTGTGTATGTAAGAAGATTGGAAGAAGCTAATAAAAGAGGAGAAGAGTTGGTGGACGTAGCCCCACGCTGGGGGTGAACCATGTATATCTTGTGTTGTGGTTTCTTTGTGTGATGTGGTTGATATGTTATTGATGTGATTTATGCTTAGTCTTGTAATATTTATGTATGTTAGATGCATCTGATGTAGTAGCTTAGTTCTTAATAATATAAATGAAGGTTAGCTCTACTTTGATGCTATGTGTTGAATGGTTAGATGTGATTGGATCTTGATGAATACTGCATTGTTCTGTAATTAGGGTTTTAACCTGTGATGTGAATAAGGGTTAAAGACTAATGAATGTTAATTTCTAAGTGTTCTATTAAGTATTGTAATCACAGATCTGTGTCCCAGCAAGGTCGTAGACACTTGAGTCCTGCAACCCCCCCTGCCTCTACCTTGGGTGAAACTTCATTTGCTTCGCAGGTGTTGCCAAAAGGGCTGATAGTTAGGGTTTTATTGGTGCATTGAACCCTGGGTCTTCCCCTGTGCCAACAAATGGTTTTGTTGCTGAAACCCGAAGCTGTGATTGCTAGGAATTGAAGAAAAGAGAAAGCTCTGTGCATAGATCTATTGTTGTAGTACGCAGTATTCTACCTGACTTGTGAAGCTCTGTGCTAAAAAGGGAACCAGATCTGAAGAAAAGAGGTAAGATTTTAAATCTTTGTGCTCTGATAAAGGTAAGATAAGTGGAAATTTTTGTTTCGAAAGAATGGATCTAGGTATGTTTGATAGATTTTGTCCTAGTCTGAAAACTACGACACAACTAGAAGAAAGAAGATTTGATATGAATAGATTTGATAAATATAGTGAAAGATATGTTATCCCTATGCATAGAAAGAATTTTTGGACTAACAAGTGGATGCAGGATCCTAGAAAGAATTTGTTGCAGGTCCATCACTGTGATCCTAGTGCGCAGTACTGGAAAGGTTGGGGATCGTTCAAGAGAAAGAGAGTATCAACTCTTTGTTATAGTTGCAGAAAACCAGGACATCTTGCTAAGGAATTCCCTGGTAGAGGTCCTATCTGTCTTTGTTGTAAATATGTTGGTCATGAAGTTTTGTATTTCCCTAGAATGATTGCTAAAGTTGAGAAGATGAACATGAGACAAGAAAACCATGACGAAGGTCAAGAGACTAAGGATATGCTAGAACATTAGAAAGAATTAGAGAATATATTATTGCAGATGAAAGAAACATTGAATGATCACAAAGACATCAATTTACCAGAGATCTTAAAAGAGAAGGAGTGCATAGAAACAAGAATAGGAGACTTCGACATAGACTGTGTATTGGATGCAGAAACACAGGTGAATATCATGACATAAAGTACTTAGGAAATTTTGGGAAAGCCTAGTATGATTCCTTCATTAGGAGGAATAATATTTTTTAAAGGAAAGATGATAACCCTATGTGGAAGACTTACTCATGTACCAATGCTTGTTCATGGAACATCGACAGAATAAGAATTCGAAGTCATTAAGTTTGTTGAGAACATTGCTCCTTTTTCACTTTTGTTAGGAAGGACTTGGATTGAGAAAGATCAAATCTGAAGGAAGGAAGAAGATGAAGCTATAGAACAGAAAAGAAAGAATTAAGGGATTTCATGGGCAGGAGAATAACACGCTTAATAGAAGAACAAGAGGAAAATTTGAAGAAACTGAGGGCCAAAGACCTAGCTGTCGAAGTTGAAAGAACGTAGGAAGACTTGAAAATCCTATCCATGCAGGAGAGAAGAGCATCTACCCCAGAAACAGTAAGAGAAGAAGTATCACCCTCGAACCCTGTGAAAGACCCTTAGTAGTGCGAATTTACTATACTAAGAGAAGATAAGAACAAAAATGGAAAGAGGAACCCAGTGACTCAGATCACAGGAAAGAAGGCTAGAAAGCTCAGTAAGAAAAAAACAAAGTTATAAAAATTGCAGGAAGTTCCAGAAAAGACTTCGCGGAATGAAGGCTTGCAGAACTTGAACCTCGCCAGAATAACAGAACAACGCAGATTGACACTTCTCCATGACGAAGAAATATGACCGTTGGAGGCGTCCCGACCGTTAGAATGACACTCTAGAAAGGCCAGAAACACAGTTATTGTCGAAAAGTTTTCCATTGGACCATTGGGACCATGCCATAACGGATGGAATCATATCGATTGAGGCATTCCTTCCTGTTGGAGGAGTTCGTTATGACATTGTCTATTTAATCCATCAAATGTATCACCGGGGACACTTTTGAAAATTGTGATTATCCGAGCCCATAGAGAACTGATTGCTATCGCGCTGTGCTTATTGAGACCTCACCACTCATTTTTCTTACCTTGAGTGTTTGTCTGCCTACCTGAGATATATATCTCTAGTGTGTATGTCAGGAGAATGTAGCATAGTAGAGAAGGCTGTGGAGGAGATCCTAATAGACCTTATGGTTGAGAAGGTCATGTCGGCATGAGTGTAGGCCTCATCGATGAGAGGATTGCAAGCATCCCCATTGACTGCATGTTGATCTGGGCCATCCCGAACTGCGACAGAGAAAAGAAGCAAGAACAGCGACAACCTGACGAATGTGAAGCTCATCACGTCGGTCTTTCCTGACTACATCCCACCTCTGGCTGGCATGGTTAGTCGTGAAAACATCCCGAGAGATTTTGAATACACCGTCATCACTGCGTACCTCCCGAAGGGGATACACACAGTTGGAAAATAACTAGGATTGATCCCTGATCTCAATATTAGTGACTTTAACCTAGGAGATAGGAAGAAGTATGTGTTGCTCACACCACATAAGTACTTGACAAAGACAACAGGGAAGAAGCTGAATATAGTCCCCCAACCATGGACTAAGGAGATCACGAGGTACACCATCCTTAACGTGATGAATATACCCCACTTCAGCCGACATCAAGAGGTTAACATGTGCATTAAACTCCTCCTATGGTGCTACCATGGAGGTTATCTATGGTTATACAAGCGCATTACTGTGGATCTGGAGCTGATCCACAAGATCACTGGAATAAGCATGTAGGGACCGAACCCTAAAAAATTCTACCCAGAGAAGGCTGCAGATCTCACCCTGGCGCAACGAATAAAGGACACCTACGATGATGTAGAGAAGGGGAAGTGGGGCTACAAGGTAGCCTCCATCCAATATGGTGTAGTGTGCCTAGCTTTCCATTTGATCATTGGTAAGCTCGTCAGGAAGAAAAAACCAACGCAAGTCATGGGGTTCATTGTCGACCTCGCAGGAAAGTGCATTGAAGGGATGCAGATGAACTAGGTGAGCTACCTCATCAACCAGTTGGAGAAGGATTGTCGTGAAGCATAGGACTAGGGCTACGAGTTTCACTTCAGCTGGTTGCTAATTCTCACTGACTTTGTCGCTTGGGAGATGCCAGAAGGAGTGACCTTCCCTGAAGTCAAGCTGTCTGAACCATTGGCCGCAAGGTTCACCACCTTGTGGTATTAAAGAGATATGGAGAAGCAGTGGAAGTCGAATGTTGTCTTCCACATTTACTACTTACATCTCACGTGAGCCATTGAGTCATTCCTCCGAATGACTCCAAATGCATTTCATACTTATAGGCCAATAGTGAAGTTCCACGCAGACAGGCACTTCATTTACATCACTGTGTGTCGGGATGAAAGAAAGGAGGAGTTGCAGTCATACTACAAATTAACTGATGAATACATGGAGGATATAACCAAGGAATGGTTGGCTTAATTCCTTGTACCAGTCGAGAAGACAGAGCTCTCCAACCCTGATATCATCGGAAGTCCTATGGTCACCTGGGAAGAGTATGATGGACCCAACAACACCAAGAAGAAAAAAAAGGAAGAGGAGGTGATGAAGTAAACCAAGAGGAGAAAGGGAAAGAAGACAAACGGGAACAGGGTGAAGTGACACCACCTAAAGATCCCCCTACATAAGTCGAGACGTCAAATAAAATAAAGGTTTCTCTATTGGCCCAGGGGCAGACCCAGGGTTCAACGTTGCAACAGTGCACCAACAAAACCTTAACTACTGGCCCTTTCAGAAACACTTGCGAAGCAGATGAAGTCTCACCTGAGGTAGATGCAGGGGTGGTTGCAAGAATCAAGTGTCTGCAACCTTAGCTGGGACACAGATTTGTGATTATAATATTTAATACAACTCTTAGCACCGTTAGTTCCTTAATATAAAATCACTATTCACTTCGATGATATAACAAAGCTTTGCAGTATTCACACCAATCTACAATATTCAAGCACTTAGCATATACAAATGGATCAGAATGAGCATATCAAGCACTAAGCACGACTATATAGATCAGATCTAACATTCTCACATATGATAAGCACAAAGCAAGTGGATATATCTAAACATATCATAGCACTTAGCATATAACATATGAACACATCAAGACAAAGCACAAAGCACACAACACAATGTTTCCATGGTTCACCCCTCTTCTGAGGTTACATCCACCAAATCTTCTTCTTTATATTATTCAATCAATCGGTTACAAGAACAAATCCATCAAAACCCTTACTCTACATAGGACAGAAGATCTGCACAACTTGCTAGATCCTTCTTCCTTGCGCTACAACACAAAGCCTTCTACATTCTCTCATAGGGACTTGCACTCAGCTCTGCAAGTCTTACACAAAATGCACAAAGCCTTGATCACACAAATTAAAATCTTCGCACTTATCCTACATCACATAGATGCCAATTTCACTACTCCTCTATATGGCCTAGACATCTATATATATATATATATATATATATATATATATATATATACACAAAATAGGCCTAAACATGGGTAAACCCATGGGCCGACATCCCCTTCCCGTTAAATATTCCCAAAAACCCAAAAAGGGGCCTAAAAGGGGGCCGAGATCTCTTGATCTCCACTTCGTCTTGTGCTCCTCCTTCGACAGGCTTTCAAAGTCCCAAAATAGGTCAACATGACCAAGAAACTCCCAAAACTTGGTCAAGGGCCAACAGACCCCCATCACTCACCTGTGACTCATCCTGAGTCACTCCGGTCTAATCAATTCTGCCTCGAACACGTTGAGATTGGCTCGTGCTACTTTGACTTGCCGCTTTGTTGTGGCCTCTTGTTCAATGAACTCCTGGGTCACTGCGTCATTCACTGGCCCTTCTAGGCGTTGTTTTGTTGTGACAGCGAGCTATTCTAGCTCTTCTCCTTGGCTCTTGACCTCTGTAAACAACATGCATGCCTTATATTGCACAAGTTGAAGCTATTGGGTGACTTCTATCACTTTGCTTTGAAGCATATGGATCTGCTGCTGCATTGTACATTGTTCATAGACCTCTTCATTCGGTCTATAGCTGACAGGGCCTTTAGCTACGCCTGTAGTGTATCTGCGTGATGCTTTGCTTCATGGAGTTGCAACTCCAATTCCTGTAACTTCAGGTTCTCAGTGAGGTTTTCATATGTCTGAGCACTATGGTTACTCAACTGCTTGCACTCCAAGGCAAGAGATTTTAATCTGTCAACTGCACCGCAGGAAGTTGCCTCCCTTTGGTCTCGTACATCTTGAGGGGTCTTGGGCACAGTGTGGAGCTCCAAGTCAGCTATGCACTGCTGGAGCTATTGGATTACGTCTTTGAGTTGTGCCATCTGTTGTGGAACTCATTCTTCAGCCTTTACTTCAATGACTTTCACAGAGTGAAGTTCTCTATGGACCATCTCTTATACTTTGAGTTGCTCTGCGAGCAACTGTTCATTTTCTTTATACAATTGGGCTTTTTATTCATTTAACTTCTCTTGTAGATTAATCTTCTCACGTTCGGCAGTACTACGCTGCTCTATAAGGTCTTCTTGTGCTTGTGCCAAATCCTGGGTGGCTTGCGCTATATCCTCTTGTTCTCATCAAAGGAGAGCTTCGATTGTATCAATGATCCGGTGGAGTTGAGTTGTCTCATCTCCTATTTCTGGTGTTCCTGCTGATAGAGGCACAATAGAACCTATGTGGCTGGACTATAGTGCCTGCTACACTTCTTGAAGTTCAACCTTGATACAACTAAACAACTCCTCTTGCTTAGCTTCCTTCTTCTCTGTTATCTCCAACGAAGCATCATTCAGTGTTGTGACGATGAAGTCGAAGTCATCTGAGGTGAGGGTGGTCTCAAACTTAGTCCTAGTTGCTTTCAATTTATTCCTTGTGGAAGGTTTCAGGGGGGGAAACCTTCCTTTTCTTCGAGGGGTCCTCCTCATCTCTAGGTAGTGTAACTTCGACGTTCTTTTGTTCCACTTCTGTGCCATCTATCTCTTTGTCATCACCTCCTTGCTCAGGTAAGATAGAAGCATTCTTCGCCGAGGTACTATGGACATCTTGGGCTTCTTCATTTTTCTTAGTCTTGCTCAGTCCAGGTGTATCATGCGCTATTTCTGGACTGTCGATATCAGATAGCTCCACAGGGTCTGCTGGGATGAGGAGGTATGCCGAACATTCCTTGGTAATTTCCTCTAAATCCTCCTCCCTCAACTTGTAGTATGACTACAACTTTTGTTTATGATCATCAGCGCACGCTGTGATATAGATGAAATGGAAATCTGCATTGAATTTCATCAATGGCCTAAACTTATGGAGTGTGTTCGGGGTTATGCGAGGTTTAGACTAGATAGAAGTCTTTAGATGGTTGTAATAAGTGTGGAAGATGACATTTGATTTCCATTTCTTGTTCATGTCGCTGGAGTACCACAACGTACTGAACTTCGCGGACAATGGTTCAAAGGGCTCGATGTCCGGGAAGGTCATGCCTTATAGCATCTCCCATGCGATGAACGCGATTAATATGAGAATCCAACTGAAGTGGAACTCATATCCTTGGTCTTACGCTTCCCTGTAGTCCAATTCTAACTGGTTCACCAAGTACTTCACCCAATTCATGTGTAGCCCCTCCACGCACTTCCCTGCGAGGTCGACTACAAATATGGTTACTTGGGTGGGCCGATTCTTGCGAACTAATTTCCCTGCGATCAGTTGATAGGCCAGGCGCACTACGCCACTTTGGATAGAGGCTAACTTGTAGCCTCGCATTCCCTTCTCTACATCTCAGTAAGTATCCTTTATCCTCTGGGAAAGAGCGTGATCCACGGTCTTTCCCGGGTAGAAATCCTATCGGTCGGGGCCTTGCATGCTTAGCCCTGTGATCCGATTGATCAATGCTTGATCCACTGTGATGCGACAGTTAAACCACAAATAACCTCCATGATAGCAAGACAACAGTAATTTGACGCATGCATTCACCTATCGGTGTTGCTCGAAGTATGGAATCTTCATAACATTCAGTAGGGTGGACTGCGCGAGGTTTTGGGTCCATGATTGAGGGGTAATATTTGAGTTATTTCCTTTGGTTCTCATCAGATACATATGCGAGGAAAGCATGTTGTAAACCTTCCTGTCGTCAAGGTTGAAGTCACTAAATTTCAATGCTGCAAGCTTATTCTGGTCAGCACGAACTGTATGCATCTCTTTTGGAAGGTACGCAGTGACCAACGTATATTCAAAGTCTTTGGCACACTGTCTCAATTTATTGCGCCACTCAGAAGTGGTAGATAGGCAGGTAGGATGCTCAGGATCAGTTTATCATTTGCGATGTCGTCTATGTGCTTCATTTGTTTCTCATCGGCTAGTCGGGATGGTCTAGCTTGAGCTATGGACAGAGAGGCCTGTAGTCCTCTCGTCGAAGATGCTTATACACCTATAGACATTCCTCTCTCCGACATGACTCTTTCAGTCATCAAGTCGAGGAGGAATTATGTCACTGATTCTTCAACTGCGGTGAGCTCGTCGGACATATGTGATTGGGATTAAGATTATCGGGTTCATGATGGAATTAGACACTGCACTGGAATAATAGCAAGGTCACAATGATCATTGTATGCAATTCGTTCAGACTGCGGGCTTCAAATTCTCAGTTAGCAAAAGTGTTCTCCGTGCAGGGCACGAAGGGATAGGTAGGCAACTTGGAAATAGTTCATTTACAATGGTTATGAGCCCCTATTAACTCTTGTTCGATCTATTATGGCACGTTGCAATGGTCTGATGACAAACCTTTATTTCTTTTCTGTCCAATCAGGGTGGAAGTCGAATGGATATATCGGCCCCAACGACTATATTGCTTTGCCATGGCGAAGTACCATGTGTCGCTGTTTTGATATCCCGAAGAAGCTCCAATTTTATGAATTTTCTTTTTGCGAATCTCCCTCTGGAACCTTCTACAACTTATCTCTCTTCTTACTTTGTTTCCTTGCCTTCTTTCCAGTGAGCTTCGTCTCGGTAGTTCTTTTTCCATTCTAATTCTTGTCTTCTTTTAACATAGTTACTACGCGTTGTTGAGATTCTTTCCTAGGATTCAAGGTTAATACCTTTTCTTTATCTGGAGTAATTACTTCAGTCTTCTGTGGGTCTCCTAATGTTTTTGCAGCTTTGACATCAATGTTTCTAGTGACAACTAGCTTTGATCTGTTCTCTTGTTCTTCAATCAATTGTCCGATCCTTCTAGCCATAAAATATTTTAAGTCTTGTTTCTTCTACTCCAAAGCTTCTTCTTCTTCCTTTCCTCTGGCTTGAGCTCTGTCAATCCAAGGTTTTCCTATTAGCATGGTAAACGGGGCCCTGTCTTCAATAAACTTAATAATCTCAAAATCTTCCTCTGTCGAAGTTCCATTAACGTTCATAGGTATCTGAGCGAGTCTCCCGCATAAGTTTACCATATTTCCTCTGAATAAACCTATCCCTCCTAGTGATGGGATAATAACAAGCCTTCCTATAGCTTCCCAAGTTATTTCTGTCATGATATTCACTTGTGTTTCCTCATCTAGAACACAGCCAATGTCGAGGTCCCATATTTTTGCTTCAATGCATTCTTTGTCTTTCAAAATATCTGAAAGTATAACATGTTGATGGTCATTCAAGGTTTCTTTTACTGTAGTAATATCTTCTCCAATTCTTTTTGGGGTTCTGCTGTAGCCTTAGTTTCTGGATCTGCCTTAAGGTTCTCCTGGTTCATAGTCATTCTTTCAAGCTTAGCAATCATTCTAGGGAAATCCAACACTTCATGGTCCATAGCCTTACAACAAAGACAACTAGGTCTTCTTCCAGGGCATTCCTTAGCCATATGTCTCAGTCTTCTGCAACTATAATAGAGGGTTAATCCTCTCTTTCTTTTAAATGATCCCCAACCTCTTCTGTACTGCGTGATAGGATCGTATGAGCTAACCTGCAACAAATTCTTTCTAGGATCCTACATCTATTTGTTAGTCCAAACATCTTTTCTATGCATAGGTATAACATATCTTTTATGATTCTTATCAGATCTATTCATATCAAACCTTCTTTCATCTATTAGTGCCCTAGTTTTTAAGCTAGGACAAAATCTATCAATCATACCTAGATCCATACTCTAGAAACAAAAATTTCTACTTATCTTACTTTTATAGAGCACAAAGCTTTCAGATCTAAAACTTTTTTAACTATTATTACCTTTATCAGAGCATGGAGATTATAGATCTTACCTCTTTTATTCTTACCTTTCTCAGAGTGCCAAGCATTCAGATCTCGCCTCTTTCCCTCAGATCTGATCTTCTTTCTTTAGATCGGGTTTCTTTCTTTCATATATGACCTTATTTCTTTAGCACAGAGATTATAAGTCAAGTAGAATACTGCACACTAGGGCACATATCTACGCAGAGAAATTTAAGAGTTTAGGGGTGGATCTTTGTGCAAAGATTCTTCTTTCTCAATTCCCAGCAATCACAGTTTCATGTCCGGAAAACAGAACCATTTGTTGGCACAGGGGCAGACCCAAGGTTCAACGCTACAATGACACACCAACAAAACCCTAACTACAGGCCTTTTCGGCAACACCTGCGAAGAAGATGAAGTCTCACTTGAGGTAGAGGCAGGGGTGGTTGCAGGACTTAAGTGTATGCAACCTTAGCTGGGACACATATCTATGATTATAATACTTAATACATCTCTTAGGACTGTCAATTCCTTAATATATGATCACTATTCACTTCGTTGATATAATAAAGCTTTGCAGTATTCACACCAATCTATAGTATTCAAGAACTTAGCATATACAAATGGATCAGAATGAGCATATCAAGAACTAAGCATGACTATCTAGATCATATCTAACATTCTCACATATGATAAGCACAAAGCAAGTAGATCTATCTAAACACATCAGAGCACTTACCATATAACATATGAACACATCAAGACAAATCAAAAAGAACACAACACAATGTTTACATGGTTCACCCCTCTCCTGGGGCTACGTCCACCAACTCTTCTTCTTTATATTATTCATTCAATCGGTTACAAGCATAGATCCATCAAAACCCTTACTCTGCACATGACAAACGATCTGCGCATCTCGCTATATCCTTCATCCTTGCGCTACAACACAAAGCCTTCTACAGTCTCTCACAGGGACTTGCACTCAGCTCTGCAAGTCTTACACAAAATGCACAAAGCCTTGATAATATAGATTCAACTCTTGTCACTTAGCCTACATCACATAGATTCCAATTTCACTAATCCTCTATAGGGCATAGACATCTATATATATATACAAAATAGGCCTAAACATGGGTAAACCCATGGGTCGACATCGCCTTCCCATTACATATTCCCAAAAACCCAAAAAGGGGCCCAAAAGGGGGTCGAGATCCTGTGATCTCCGCTTCGTCTTGCGCTCCTCCTTTGACAGGCTGTTAAAGTCCCAAAATAGGTCAACATGACCAAGAAACTCCAAAAACTTCGTCAAGGGCCAACATTCTCCAATGATCCGTAGGATCTTTTCAATGATTATGGTTGAGTTTTAAACTTGCATGAATAATTTAACCATTTGAGAATTTAATGAAAGAATGAGGAAAGAAGAGGATTATGACATTCACAACAAATATGCAGATCTGAAAAGAATAATTAACAGCAAACCATAAGAACGCAGGTTGATAACGGAGTTCGGCACAATGTTTGCCTACGTCTCCGGGCCTTTTTCCTGTGGGGGAGGCTTCTTTATTTCTTCTCAAGTGCTCAAAATTACATCTCAGCAATGCCTATTGGCTACAAGACTGATCTGGTCTTGTTGTCCCAGATCTCAAGAACCCTGCAAAAGAAACGGCATGCAAAACTGATGCTCCAAGCTCCCAGAAACGATCCGACAGCGTCTCCACCTCAAAGGCTTCACTGCATCAAACTGACTTTGGCTTGGCTTTCCTTCAGCATAAATCTACTCTGAATGACTGTTCATTGGCCTCAAACAGGCCTGGTTTATATAGCAAAGGAGTTGGTTTCACATCCCCAACTTCCTCCAAGAATTTGGCCTCCAAAAATGCCCAATATCCCCCAAAAATGGAGTAAATCTGCCAATATTAGGCATAATTAATTAAAAACAACCAAATTCTTAACTAAAAACCCACTTTATAATGTTTATTGGGCCGCAGCCCCCGATCCCTGGGCGCGCGCCCCTTTGGTTGGTCACATGGCGGCCATGTGGCCAAGCGCATGGCGCTGGCCACCCCACTCTCGCAGCTCTGCTCCTAGTCTTTTGGCCTATCCATAGGACCCGGGCCTAACGGCTAAAACAACCCCTAATATAGCGTGCTTGCTCCCGGTCTTATGGAGTATAAATAGAACCGTGGGTATTTGAAACTGTCTGCGCTTTTCAGTGGTTAGCTCCGGGTCTTTGTCATGGTTCTCGCGCCGACCGTTGAACCGTGGGCTAATCCAAAACTAACCCGCCAAACGCCGCGCTCCTGGTTCTATGTGTTCAGTCATATGTATATGTCGAGGGCCGGGGCTAAGCCCCGGCCCTTTTCCCGCCGATTGAAACGTTGTAACAATTTAAATTTTGTATTTCCCGTTTACATAACAATTAACGCCCGTCGGCGGGCCGGCTAGCCCAACATTCTCGGTCCTTTCACCCACCGGAGGTCGTGGGTTCGACCCCCGACGACGCCACAACAAAATTTTACAAAGAACCTTTAAACCAATGACGGGGTTCCACGTGGCAGCCCAGGATTGGGCCACGTGGCACCCTTACCAACCAATGATATTATGCCACGTGTCGACCTGTGGTTGGTCCACGTCATACAACCGTACGCCACCTATCTCTCTGCCATGCTGCCACGTGTCCCCGCCGTACTGCCCAACCGACCTGCTGCGTCAGCTGCCACGTCATCATGCTGACATCATCATGCCATGTGTCACCCTGTGAGTGGTGACATGTGTCACCTCATAACTGGTCCGATCGTACGCCAAAAGTTCCAAATTCACCTGACACGTGTCGCGTCCTGGTGATGCCATGTGTCCTCCGTACGGTCTGCCACATGTCGCCTCCTGGTTGGACCACATCAGCTGTACGGACATGCCACGTCAGTTGTACGGACCTGCCACGTCAGCTGTACGGACGTGCCACGTGGACTGTACGGACTGTACAGTCATCCCCTTTTTTTTACCTGTTTGACTTTTCAGACAGAACGCGATATCTTCTCCATACGGACTCCGTTTGACGAAGTAAATATACTACCGGAATCAGGAAGACGAGACGGACGCAATGGCACAAGTTTCGTCGCATTCCAAGCACTTTCATTTTTGAGCATTTTTCAAGCCCTATCAGGCTTCTGGATCCGTTTTCGGATCACACCTCCCCACAAAAAGACCTTTTGGTCCCCAAAAGGTTACTGACCAGTTAACAAGCTCGGGATAGGCCACCCGACTTGTCCTCTGTCTCTGAACTCTGTCATGTGCACCTGTCTCATCAAGATCAGTTGTAATACAATTATAACAACTGAAAGTACATTATTAGTCATTGCAATCCTGTTACATTTTACTGAAGCCACTATCATCCATGTACTGAACATTGCTAATGATAACATCAGAAAAACGACTGCAAATGAACTGATATACTTGAAGTATTTGCACGACATAAGTTTATCTTGAAGCAATTTATGATTAATTTTCCACTCAATAATCATATCTTGTTCTTGC
>ML777276.1:170331-211959 GCA_009831015.1 Picea engelmannii | reverse complement strand
CATGTTTATGCTTATGTACATTTTTCTTCTCATTAGATTTTGAACTTGAACTTGAAGAAGAAGGAGAAGAAGGAGGTGTTGATGGAGGTGAAGGAGGAATGTGAGGATGTTCCTCTTCCTCTTCACTTTTGCCTTTTGAATTATTACCCAAAACCGGTCGTGTCCGTTCCAAATAATCTTCATACAAAACTGTCACCATCTCCGACATAGCATGGAATGTTTTCCGGAAATCTTTATCTTCTTGAGAAATCCCTTCGTCCGATGCCATCTTATCTTTGAAAGAAGCTCTCTTTCTCAATCCAATTAATGGATTCTCTGCAACAAGCTCGCCTTCACCACGCTGTAGCTTTTCCCTGGTTATCATGCAACTCAAATCCAAACATCAACTAGCTCTGATACCACTTGATCCGTAGGATCTTTTTAATGATTATGGTTGAGTTTTAAACTTGCATGAATAATTTAACCATTTGAGAATTTAATGAAAGAATGAGGAAAGCAGAGGATTATGACATTCAAAACACATATGCAGATCTGAAAAGAATAATGAACAACAAACCATAAGAACGCAGGTTGATAACGGAGTTCGGCACAATGTTTGCCTACGTCTCCGGGCCTTTTTCCTGTGGGGGAGGCTTCTTTATTTCTGCTCAAGTGCTCAAAATTACATCTCAGCAATGCCTATTGGCTACAAGACTGATCTGGTCTTGTTTTCCCAGATCTCAAGAACCCTGCAAAAGAAACGGCATGCAAAACTGATGCTCCAAGCTCCCAGAAACGATCCGACAACGTCTCCACCTCAAAGGCTTCACTGCATCAAACTGACTTTGTCTTGGCTTTCCTTCAGCATAACTCTGCTCTGAATGACTGTTCATTGGCCTCAAACAGGCCTGGTTTATATAGCAAAGGAGTTGGTTTCACATCCCCAACTTCCTCCAAGAATCTGGCCTCCAAAAATGCCCAATATCCCCCAAAAATGGAGTAAATCTGCCAATATTAGGCATAATTAATTAAAAACAACCAAATTCTTAACTAAAAACCCACTTTATAATGTTTATTGGGCCGCAGCCCCCGGTCCCTGGGCGCGCGCCCCTTTGGTTGGTCACATGGCGGCCATGTGGCCAAGCGCATGGCGCTGGCCACCCCACTCTCGCAGCTCTGCTCCTAGTCTTTTGGCCTATCCATAGGACCCGGGCCTAACGGCTAAAACAACCCCTAATATAGCGCGCCTGCTCCCGGTCTTATGGAGTATAAATAGAACCGTGGGTATTTGAAACTGTCCGCTCTTTTCAGTGGTTAGCTCTGGGTCTTTGTCATGGTTCTCGCGCCGACCGTTGAACCGTGGGCTAATCCAAAACTAACCCGCCAAACATCGCGCTCCTGGTTCTATGTGTTCGGTCATATGTATATGTCGAGGGCCGGGGCTAAGCCCCGGCCCTTTTCCCGCTGATTGAAACATTGTAACAATTTAAATTTTGTATTTCCTGTTTACATAACAATTAACGCCCGCCGGCGGGCCGGCTAGCCCAACATTCTCGGTCCTTTCACCCACCGGAGGTCGCGGGTTCGACCCCCGACGACGCCACAACAAAATTTTACAAAGAACCTTTAAACCAATGACGGGGTGCCACGTGGCAGCCCAGGATTGGGCCACGTGGCACCCTTACCAACCAATGATATTATGCCACGTGTCGACCTGTGGTTGGTCCATGTCATACAACCGTACGCCACCTGTCTCTCTGCCATGCTGCCACGTGTCCCCGCCGTACTGCCCAGTCGACCTGCTGCGTCAGCTGCCACGTCATCATGCTGATGTCATCATGCCACGTGTCACCTTGTGAGTGGTGACACGTGTCACCTCATAACTGGTCCGATCGTACACCAAAAGTGCCAAATTCACCTGACACGTGTCGCGTCCTGGTGATGCCACGTGTCCTCCGTACGGTCTGCCACGTGTCACCTCCTGGTTGGCCCACGTCAGCTGTTCGGACATGCCACGTCATATGTACGGCCCTGCCACGTCAGTTGTACGGACGTGCCACGTGGACTGTACGAACTGTACAATCATCCCCTTTTTTTTGCCTGTTTGACTTTTCGGACAGAACACAATATCTTCTCCATACGGACTCCGTTTGACGAAGTAAATATACCACCGGAATCAGGAAGACGAGACGGACGCAATGGCACAGTTTTCGTCGCATTCCGAGCACTTTCATTTTTGAGCATTTTTCAAGCCCTATCAGGCTTCTGGATCCGTTTTCGGATCATCCAAATAAACCCTCAACGCGGAAGAAGACACGAGCCAATAAGCCTCAGTCACATATTGTACTTACAGTGGATAATATTGACCTCATCATCGCAGATGTATTAGACACTTTGGAGGATATTTTTCAATGAAACAAAGAAAAGTAGGAGACAATGTATGACCAGATCAAAGAAGAGCTAAAAGGGGTAAAACAAGCCCTCTATTCGAGCCATGTAGCCTCTATTGCGCCATCGCCAACAGAAGGTATAAAATTGGGAGTTGAGCCTGGCCAACTACGTAAATTAGCATATGTGACAGAGGCTTGCCTTCGATAAGTATAGGAATAAAAATAACAGGCCACAGAGGTCTTGAAGAAAGCAAAGCAGGAATCCCTAGAGAAACGTCAGGTTGCGCACTAAGAGAAAGATGACCTCCAAGAGAAGTTTAAAGAGGACATAGAGAAGATCCAAAGAGAGAAACATCAGCTGCTCGCAGAGAAGATTGGAGTTAGAGAAGGAGTCACTCGAGCACTTTGCTCCATGCTGATACTGGCACCAATGAAAGAAGAGACAACTGAGAGCCAAGTGGGGAAGCTCACTAAAGCCATTCAACAACTCCAAGTAAGAGTAGAAGAACTGGTATTGCAAGCAGTTCCGAGCACTTCGCAAGAAGTGAGAGATCAGAGGGAAGAAACTGCCAGGAGTGCAGTCAAAAGAATCAAGGAATTGGTGTTAGAATGAAAGCAACTTAGTAACCAAAGTGCGCAGACCTATGAGCACCTCGCAGAGGACCCATAACTAATAACATTGGAGTCACAACTCCAGGAGGCGAAGAAAAAAGCATCGATAGTGCAAGCGCAGTTGAAACTTCTTTTAGCGGTCGAGAAGATGAAAAGGTCATAGGAACAACGCGCGGTTCATCAACAGGTCCATGCCATCCAGAGTAGAGTCATGGAAGTAGCCTAGAGACTCTAGCTAGTACAGGACGAAGCCTACACACTTTTTGAGGATATCAAGGGACAACGTGCATAGCTGGAACAAGTTGTCACCACAATGGAATAGCGCTTGGAAGGGCCTGTCACCGAGAAAGTCATTCAGGAGTTCGTCAAGCAGGAGGCTCTGGAAAAGCAGCAAGTCGAGGCATCTCAATCCAAGCTCGAGGCCTTCGAAGCAGAATTTCCAAGATCAGAGTGACTCGGGATGAGTCATAGGTGAGTGTTGGGGGCCTATTGGCCCTTGACCAGGTTTTGAGAAAGAACTCGTCATGTTTGACCATTTTTGGGACTTCGACAGGCTATTCGAAGACAGAGCGCCCATGCGAAGCAGAGATCATGGGATCTCGCCCCCTTATGCAGGATTTTTGTCTTTAGGAATTATTTAATAGGTATGGGATGTTGTCCCATGGGTTTACCCATGTTTAGGCCCCTTTTGTAATGCATAAATAGATAGCTAAGCGATGTAAAAAGTAGTAGTTGGATCTATGTGATTGAATTGGCTTAGTGCATGACTGGTTGGATTTGTGCCAAGACTGTGTTAAGACTTACATAGCTAAGTGCAAGTGATTGTAAGAGATTGTAAGAGATTGTGTAAGGCTTTGTTCCTGGACCGAACTCAGAAGGAGGATCTGGCGAGGTGCACGCAGATCTCCTATCCTATGTGAAGTTGGCTTTGTAGCTCTGTGCATGTAAGAATATTGGAAGAAGCTAATAAAAGTGGAGAAGAGTTGGTGGAAGTAGCCCCATGCTAGGGGTGAACCACGTATATAATCTTGGAAGAAGCTAATAAAAGAGGAGAAGAGTTGGTGGATGTAGCCCCACGCTGGGGGTGAACCGCGCATATCTTGTGTTGTGGTTTCTTTGTGCAATGTGGTTGATATGTTATTGATGTGATTTATTCTTAGTGTTGTAATCTTTATGTAAGATGCATCTGATGTAGTATCTTAGTGCTTAATAATATGAATGAAGGTTATATATACTTTGATGTTATGTGATGAATGGTTAGATGTGATTGGATATTGATGAATATTGCGTTGTTCTGTAATTAGTGTTTTAACCTGCAACGTGAATAAGGGTTAAAGACTAATGAACGTTAATTTCTAAGTGTTCTATTAAATATTGTAATCACACATCTGTGTCCCAGCAAGGTTGTAGACACTTGAGTCCTACAACCCCCCTTGCCTCTACCTCGGGTGAGACTTCATCTGCTTCGCAGTGTTACCGAAAGGGCTGGTAGTTAGGGTTTTGTTGGTGTGTTGTTGAAGCGTTGAACCCTGGGTCTACCCCTGTGCCAACATTATACATCATAATTTCAATGCAATATGTACCAAAACTTACGAAGTGATTTTAGAATTGCCTACACCTAGATATCCAATCACAATACCAAACAATTTTATTAAATAAATAATGAATTATAATTATGTGCATAAGAATATTCACAATAAATATCAGTAAGTTCATTACTCAAATTTATGAACATAAAATTTTATGTAGTCAATATTCATGTGACTATTTGTCTTGCAATTTTCTTGTTGCAACTTCTAATAATGTTCTCAACTCCGGGAGTCAACAACATTTCTGTTGTTAGTATAATTATTTCCATGCAACAATATATATGTATGCATTCACAAACACATTCATCAAATGCGTTTAAATATACAATTCTATCATGTATGAGTGCAATTCTTCCACTTACTAGGCCTAAGTGCAACTCTCAATGGATATCTATTCAATGCACCTTTGTATTGATTTTTTAGAATGATCCTTATCTAAGTCATGTATCTCACCATCCATAAATTGGAAATCTGGCCAATTTATTGAAACCTTATCCCCACAGTTCCCATTGTCTTCTCGATTATTTGGATGCCTTCCTTTCCGACCCGAACACTAAACCAAGAATATAAGTCCAAGAATTATTTAAATATAGGAAGATTTTGGGTATTTGTGTGGTACATAACCTTTCCATATTCAACCATGTCTTGGTCTCATGCATAACTATTTTTCCTGACATCATTCCTATAACAAGTTCTTATCTTTTATTTCTTTGGTTATTACCTCATAACCAAAATAACATGACATGTTACTATGTCAGTGTGTGCATTCTAAAGCTAAAAATATTTGACATCTATAAAATGCCTCTATCCTTTACCACACTTAGTGGTATCTTATTCATGTTAATGCATTTAAATAATACCATACTACGTATTATAAAATTTTATCTGGGGAAATTCTCACCTTAATTTCCCTTTGGAAATTATGAAACATAATTTCAAAAGAGAAATACTTACCTGCATAGATACCATTAAACAAGTTTGATGTTACCTGATTAGCTGATGAAAGTAGAAGATTTCATGCCTCTTTATCAGACTTATAACCAACATTTTAAATTTCTGTTGCTTCCTTCCATTTGCAGTGACATCATCGACAACACTTTCAAAAATGCAAGAATTCTCTCTTTATGGTTGTCCCAACCAGCCATAACATACTTGCTACCACAGAAATTGCACATCTTCTATCCTCCTGTAACACTTTTCTTGTTGATCCTATAAGTATTCAATCTTTCCTGAAGTCTTGAATCTTCTTGTTCTCTCATTGTAATCATTGTACATGATTATTTTTTACTTGAGTATTTTCTAGCCAAATCACTCTTGGATGCCTTTGCATTTCCAGCCAAATGCTAAGCTGATATTAAAATTCAACTTTCATTTTATTTCTGGATCCATCTAACCCAACTCATACTTGGATGAATTATAATTCCAAACATACTTTTGTTATATACTTTGGGTCTTGAACATCCAATTACTTTTCAGATTGAACTACTTCATCCCTTTCCTGAATAAATTATTTAGTACTTGAGGTTTCTTGTACCCTTATCTTCTCCTTGCCAACTAGCCTCAAAATTTTCTTGCATAGCCAATCTCCAGCATACTGTAAGGATGCACATAAACCTCCTTCACTAGCTACAAAAAATTAATTAAAAGTACTCAACACTACTTTTACTTTACCATTGTATTTTCAAGTGATACCTCCAAACTATGGGAATGTCACTCATGGATCTATGCCACTTAAGATGGATTCTTATCAGGCACCATATCCTTTGCATTCAAAACCATGCATAGAACCCTTTTCTTCTTCATGGTTCCTTATTGATTCTCTACAGAGATTCATTAATTTTTGAAATCCTTCTTAGCTTTGACAACTCCATGCTATTGTGAAAATATATTCGATACTTTCAGAATGCATCAACAATCCTATACTATTTGTTGTCCCTCCTGGAGCACTATCCTGTATTCCTATTAGTTTGATATCTACCTCATGATCTCTTCTTCCAGGACTTGACTCCAACCATGAATCTTTCCTTGTGTACTTTGCATACTTGCATCCACATAATATGCTAATATTAACTTTCAACATTCCATTATTACTTGGATTCCTCTGATCCAAATCCTACATGACCGATTTATATTTCTAGTCATGTTCTATGAGTAACCTTGGTCATCTTACACCAACTTATTTCTTGAGGCACTTGATTTATCCTTTCCATGAATGATCATATCAACACTTGGATCAACTTACTGAATTATTACTTTCTCTTGTCTTGAACCATCTGATTTCCTTCTGACATGCATAATAAACTCCTGTCATGCCATATTTGATGATATTCATACCATGCTTCCACTGAGCACTCTGTTAGAAATGAGGGGGGTGTTGCCTCCAATCTGCAGGACTGATCTTTGATTCTCTTCTATTTTTCAGTAGGATCATTGATCCTACTCATGTGGAATAATCATTCCCCATCTCGATCTGAATGTAGAATTATACGAGTCTTCCTCTCCATAGTTCTCCTTCTCATCCTGCAACATGATCCCTATACCTAAACTACACAAACTTAATTGTATGTGGAGACATACACTTCTTCCTCACATAGTTATACAATACACAGATAACTAGAGATAATTACAGAGGCTTCTAGAATACTCTAAATAGACTATTTTCCTTTTCTTTCATATACTTATGTTTACATACAATTACACAGGCTCTCAGGCCTTCCTTCATTCTGGATTAAATCAATAGACTATAATACTTATTCTATTGGCCACTTATCTATGCCTCTGAGGCTTACAATAATATACACATTGATTATGAACTTTTTTTGGTTCATATTCAACCAATCCTCAATTATGATGGAATACCTGGAACCCTCTTTCCAAGACCTTCCATTGACTGCTTCCTTGCTCAGCTTTGAGTTCTGAGCAGAAAGTTATGAACAATTGAGAATTGTTCTTTCAATTATGCAATCTTTGTGCAATTATTCTCATATATCAGAGACAAAATATCTCTTGGACCTTTCCTGGATCCACTCATGGGGTTCACAGATCTTCTTTACCACTTTTGATGCAGGTCCAAACAATCAAAACCCCAAGGGCTTCCTTCCTAAGCCATTTTCTTTTGTTTCTTTAATTCATTCTTCGAGAATAAGCCCCTTTTCTTTTGACCCCAGCTTCATGTGACCGCGACCTATGACCAAGTGCTAAATGATAGGCTCTTATCCAGAGCCTAGGGAAATTTAGGCTCCAGAACTTTGGAGGTTCTCTCAACTTCCACATTGACTTCTCCTGAACGCCAAGCTAGAGAAGTCCCAGACTGGCTCTCCAGAGCTTCGCACTTCAAATACTTGGAGGACGCACTGATTGATGGTCCTCATTATTTTTTTATATTGATGGTCAACATGAGATCTAGGACTTCGAGCTTCAAGAGTTCTAAGGCTCCATCTTGCACTACCTCCCGAATTTCTGAATTGGTGAACTCACAAACAAAAAATCAACAGACCACGCCTTCTTGTTAAACAACGACCACGATCAAATCTAGGATTCTGGCTTTGGGAGTTTCAGACTGTCCACACTCTCAATCCTTCTAGATTTCCAACTCTCTGGACTGCAAGATCTATGCCAAGCGTCCTCTCCTAATCAACAATGAGGATTTACTCCATTCTTCAGAGCTTTGTGCTTCCGTATTTTTTCCCTTCTACACATCACAAAACCCCCAAACCGATGAGCGAGTGAACTCAGTGTGCAGTACACCCTCGATACCTTATTATAAGCACCCTATGTTTAAGCTCATAACCAAGGGATTAAATATCTTACTAGGTGCTACGGCCACAGTATTATGAATTTTCCAATCTCGTTAAGGGAAAAAACGTTGATTTGTCGATCACTTTAAGATTAACGGTCCTAGATGATTGTGGAACTTGAACATGCTCGCGGTTTAACAACAACCCCATCTTCCACAATGGAAATATGTGCAATGGAGTGGAAGTCAACATCCACCATTGATCTTCCTTTCGATGGAGATCTATGATCTTGGTTGATTGCAGGATGTGAAATATCTCCCTCATTAATTTTCATTTGGACTTCCACAATCGTTCCCATCCCTTGATCTATTCCTCATAGATCCGACGGACAGGATTAAATCATTTTTTATCTGGAATTTCCAAAATTATGAACCTTATGGGGTCCACTTAGTACAACTGTCATCAAATAAGGTGGTGACATGAGGCCCCACCATTGAGTGACACATGTCAGGTCACAATTGACACCTAAGTCTTGTCAAAGGTACAAAATAAAGTGACACATGGCCAGCATAGAATAAGTCCATGTCACCCTAGGTGATGCCATCATGCCACGTCACATTGGCATTTGGAACTTTGACACTTTGAGACTTCAACAATTTTGTCTCATCTCCACATTTTCAAAACTGCCGAATTGCCAAACAATTGCTTCCCGTAGCTTCGGGACTTCGACAATTTCTTCTCATCGACACATTTTCAAAACTGCTGAATTGTCGGCTGCTGAAAAATTTCTTCCCGTAACTTCAGGAATTTGGTGATTTCTTCTCATCGACACTTTTTCAAAACTGTCTAACTTTCGACTACTGAACAATTACTTCCCATAGCTTCGGGACTTTGGCGATTTCTTCTCATCGACACATTTTCAAAAATTTTGAACTGTCAACTCCTGATCAGGTCCACATCACCTCAATGTTCTATGAATTTGGCACTTTGGAATATCTCTTTTCCTCTGCACACTTTCAAACTCCTGAACTATCGAACATCGAAATATCGAATCGATTGATCTGCAAACGCATAGCTTCGATAATAAACGATCCAGATTGGTTACAAAATTTGAGACTTTAGAGAAACTCTACTTTGCGCAATATCAAACGAATTTCCCCGAACACCGAACTACTTGGGAAATCCAATGGTTCTCCTTCTCCTGAATTATCTATGGCTGAGAATCACTACGGGACTTCAGAGGATTTCCATGCTAAAACACCACACAAACCTTGGACTATAGAAACTACGAATAGGCTGATCTGTTGACACATGTCCTCAAACACAAATGGTCTATATTAACTCCAAAGTTCAGGACTTTAGGACTTCAGAAGGAAGTCAATTTTGTGCACACTTCAACCAATTTCCCCAAACTTCAAACCATCGAACCTCTTGGGAAATCCAACGAATCTCCTCCTATTGAATGATCTATGGTTGTAAATCACTCTAGGACTTCGTCCCCTTTTCTCAATAGAATGTAAACTTCATTGAAGTCACGAAGTCCGAAGGACTTGGTGGTTAACTGTCGTACATCATTTTCATATCTGATGGCTGGGAAGGGTCTGCCTCCCCCTTGCATAGATCTCATGGTTATCAACCAATATTACTGTGATAATTTCTCCCCCACTCCTCTTGAGCTTTCCATTACCACCCAGGAGCTCTCTCAACGCCCCTTTGGCACCCTGTACATCAAATCTCCATGGAAAGTTTACTTCAAATTCCACATTTGTGGCCCATCCAAGTTCAATGTTGAAACCATGGGATATGATACCGATTTTTAACACCCCAACCACCCAAACCGGAGTATTCTACCACCTAACTAATGAAATCAAGCTCTGAAACCAAAACGTGACATACCCAGCCATAGACCTACTGGTCTATGGCACACATAGAATCTTGTGGAACATCATAAATTGTAACATACCCGACCTTACAGGCCGGTCATGCCAACTCCATAAAAATAAAAATACCATATGTATAAATATAAAATATAAAACATACAACATATTCTTCTTTGATACATAGATTAATGCAGAAATAATAGTAAGCCTATACATTCAACATATACATTCAATACTCATCAATATAAACATGTACAAATACACATCATGTAAATGAACATAGAAATGGTACTTATATTTTATAGATAACCACCAACTGCATGCAGACCTTCTATGAACCTCTCATCCATAGACCATGCTTCTCATCACTCTCAGCAGTGGGTCACCCCCAATCTGGGACTCAACTCCACCTGGGTAAAGTGATTCCTAGGCTAGGCTAAGACAATGGGCTGTGACATAGTCTACCAGGAAGGATTCCCTCCCATGAGCCAACTTATGCACACAACTCACAACCTCTCATTCCCACCATGCCTGTCCTGCCCTGGGAAGTATACACCTTCACTGTTCAATAGTCCATCGGCTACTCCACTTCCCTTACAATGATTCAACAACATGTTGGACATGAATTCTCAGAGCACCATAACTACTGGTGGGCTCCCTCTAGGAGAAATCAATTCCCCAACAACCTCTCTCACCTAGAGAGATTTTCTCATAGGCCTGAAAACCTGCCTCTACGCTCTCGCTCCGAGATAACTAGTAACAGGTTCATGTGAGAACAACCATAGAATTCAACTAACACACAGGTGATGGAAGAAATAAGTCTCGGTATGGACATATGAAATGGTATCAATCCATGCTCGATCCATGAAATGTATTGGCAACAAAAACCATCCGTTAAGACACAACACAGGATCAAGAAAATACATGTGCATCGGGATTTATAGGAAATACACAGGATAACTCAGCATAACTCCAGGTTCCAGATGTGAATGCATGCTCTAAGGTCAATAATGGAGATGATGGCTTGGATCTTGAGTGTGTGCATGCATGGAACAAATGGAAAGAATGGAAATAACCCCCAAGAAGGACATGTTTTCCAAATATAATTGAATGTCCCTAATCAAACACTTTTCCTCATGAAGCTGTATGAGCTCCAGTTAACATGTGTTCCCTTCCCACATGAACTTCAGATAACATAGGTTATGTCCAACCTTAGTCTTTAGGAAATAATAATATGATATTATTCCCATAGAGATAATCCCTCAAGCTTAACCCTTTCCCTAGTCTCATATCCCCATCCCTTTCCCTACCTAGTGGAGCTTAGTCCCCCATAAATCTTTCTTCGTGGTCAGTCTACACACAATGATGTATTTATATTATTGATATGAGTGTTTACATATACAAAAACATGCTCATTGGCCTTTAGCATCTAGGCTTTCTGGACTAATCATCATATAAGCCTCCTATCTTATTTTAACTTGGATCATGAGCCTATAACATATGTTATATTTACAATTACAACTGGGGTTCAATCTTGGGATATTATATTTATGGTTACCAAAGTTCTTGAGTACATGCGGGGGTTGTTTGTACTTCCCTGAGACACAAGAAGGAACATGTATACAAGCTCAAAGTTAAGTGGAAAATCAAGTTAAGCTTGTTGTCCCTAATTGCAGTAGTAAAAAATAATATATATTAGCAATGGAGACAACTAACTACAACAAATTTAACCACTTAAAGCATCAAATATGGGTTGAGAAATGAAGCACAAAACATGTAGATAGATTCTCTACACTTTAGCACAAACTTTAGTGGTATTAGAGGTTTGTAATAAGAATTTTTCAGAGTATATTTGTAACATACAAATGGATGTAGAAATGTTTTTCTACAAGAGAATATTTCAACCCACAAAACAAAAAAGTAAACCACCTAAAAAGTGCGTTGAGACTAGTAGATTATAGGGGCAATTTATTAGCAACTTTTGACGGTTGAAAAGTGAGTTATGATTGAATTAAAGAGAATTTTTCTACAGCCCTAATGGTCGTATCTTAAAGTTACTACAACAACAATTATTTAGATAACTGAGATGCCCTAGTGGGCCAAACTAGCCTTAAGCACAAGCAAAATTTTCCAACTTAGACAATTGCAATATCTTGTGTTTTCATGTATCCCAATGCAAGAAGATTAGTGCCTTTAACTATTTGGTTATGGAGTATAAAAATTAAAGAGCTAGTTGAGCTACTTCCTTAGGGGTGTAATACCTTTTACTCCCCAAGGAAAGCTAAGATAGTGTTGGCAGCCATATTAATCTCTATCTTATTTTTTACAAGCTGCCTACACAGGGTTTTTAAACCCTCATTACTCGTCGCAACTTTTTAAACGGCATCATTATCCTTCTCTTTTTGCATACCTACTTTTCGTTTTCGTTTTCACGACTGCAAGCGTGAAAACCCACAGTTGGAATTCATGTTGATTACATCAAAATATTAATGTTCATTTGGTTTATCATAAACCTAATTGTTTGCATGGTTATAACTCCTTGACCTCAAACACACCATTGGTTACATATGTATCAAAAAAAACCACCCATTTATGCAGTTGACTATTGTTAATATGGTGTTGATTTATAAGTCTTTGACACAATGGTTTGTTTGACACATTGATTTTTGGGTCAAATTGTGGGTATGCAATGGTTCATTTAACATGTTGATCGAATTTCTTTTGGATATGCATTCTTATGATTTGAATGTACCATTACACCAAGGCGTCGTTCCAAGTACAACCCGATATGATGTTCTTGCATGGCCTTGATTTACACCATTATCCTCGCATGCATAGCATTAACGCTCTGCCCTTGCATTTCGAGTTGCCTTTGCATTGTGTTGGGGAAGCTTCGGGAAAATGGTTTTATTTATATCATGTCAAACCCTATCACCGAATACCCCATTGATTTTGTGCTATTAGCCATGGCTCCTGTAGTCAGAATTGAACCCAATGGTGTCCAAACTTTGTTGTTGTTTGATAATGCCCGAGAGGACTTAGAGAAGAATGGTTGGCGGGTCTTTGTTGAGAAGTTTGAGGGTTTTAACCTGGCAGTTGCTCAACAATTCACGCTAACGTTCGATGGTTGCAGATCCAAAATTGGAGACATTCAGCTTGAGTTAAACGAATATTTCATTAGCTCAACCACTGGTCTACCAGCTGTGGGACAAAAATGGTTTAAAAACTCAAAGGTTGACGAAGTTCCCTGATCACTGTTGTTTACCTCAAGGAAGATTAATAGTTGCGACAAAGGTATGCCCGTTACAGATCTAAAACCTAGATGGCACGATTTGTTAGCTATTGTTAAGCAATTCGTTACCTGTGAGGGTAGATACGGTTTGGTTTTCTTATACCACTTGTGGTTGCTCATGAGTTTTATCGATTTTCTCTTAAACATGCCATATTTTCTCCTTCGGAGTTTATACAAAATGGCTAAGCGTTTCAAAAGGGAGAAATCCGACTCCAGCCTCTTCCACCACTATTTAATTAAAATTATTATGGTTCATCAGTTGAAGTTGAATGGCGATTGTTGGGACGCTTTCCTGCTAAGGAATGGTTTTGCTAGTCCTGAAATAGGACAAGTTGACAAGTCTATTGTTACAGAAACCCTTGTCAGGCATTCCATTCCCCCTTCTTTGCTCCTGCCCTCGGTGGAACCCTCGACCTACCCAGACACTACCCGACCCGACACCCTGCCTGATTCGTATCCAAAAGATGGTGGTAAGCCTGTTAAAAAGTCTGCAAAGAAAAAGTGTAAAGGTAACAGTGATATCAATTACAAGGGTAAAAATGTCGTGCACTGGGTTTCACGATGTGTCTGTAATAAGCCTAAAGAAAACACAGACCAAAAACCAATTTTGTTAAGTGAAGATTCCGATTCCGAAATTGAACGATTTCTAACCGAAGAGTATCCATACTCACATGGACTTTGCTCAGTTAAGCCCTATGACTATGTGATGAACCTTCCACCGTGTCTTAGAAACAACCCCGACTTCCCTGGGATCAAACTCGATAGAGAACCTACAGGTCAAATAAGAAGTTCCTCACCTGTGAATACACAGCCTGTTCGGCCACAGTGCAATGAATGTCAGTCGTGGCTCGACCGGTATTACAGATACATCCCTTTGCTCCAATCTCAGATCAAGTCCTTGGAGGACCGAGTGAATGTGATAACTAAGGAAAACGATAGATTGAAAAATGTAGCTCAAGCTAATGATAAAAGACAGAAGACCATAGGTTCTGTTGTCTTTAAGAATGTGGAAGCGGCCACTACCATTGTGAATTCAAAAATAGCTTGATTAAAATGAATCCATGAATCTGAGGTATGGTATTTTAAAAGTAATTTTTAGATGATTTTGTTTTTGTTTTGAATTAGAATAAAATATTTGTTTGCTCAAATTGCATCTATTTCTTTTTTGATTGGTTTGATACAACACGATTCTGGTTATAATAATAACTAGCTACAGAATCGTGAGATTCTGTAGCTAGTTACTAAAATTTGAATTCTTTGATTTTACTACTAAAATGCAATTTGAAATCATGTATTCTTGTGTGTTTGTAGGTACATACAATTTCTATAAGAGATTGGATCGCTAGTGGCATCTATGAACATGCTATTTCTTTACATGGTTTTAGATTAGGCTGTTAGTTTTGGATAACAATGGGAATTTGGGAGATTGTATTTCCCACAATTTTTGGAACAAATTTGATGATTTCCACAGGAAATGTTTTGATCATGTGGCCTTTATAAATGTATTATTTTGTAAAATAAGACCCATTGCTTCCTGGGAGCAGAAACTTTGGATTTGTGATTCACAGACTTGAATGAAAGTGGATATTTGCACAACTTTAGCTTCAATATATCATATTTTTGTTCAAGTTTTGCTCATTTTGATTTGTAATCAAATTTTGACTACTTTAGATATCATGATTTGTTACAAGTTGATGTGATGAGATTTATATAGTGTCCATGTTTTATGTCTCTCATTTTATATACAACAATTAATCTGTTCACATATGATGATTAGAAGTTTGACCTTCTTTATTCAATGAGCAGTTATATGCAAATTTTCATAGTCAGATTTATCTTAATATGATCATTTGTCAAATTATAAATTGTTGTTGCTACATATCTTACTTGGTCTGTCATTAGCATTCAAAGCGTTACTGCTTCAAGTTTACGAGAAGCATTGGGAAAATCTGGTGTGGGTTGGCCTCATCAAACAACAAACGTAGATGCTATGTGCATGACACATGGGATATGCGATTACAGGTTAGTTTTCTAGTAGCATTCTATTAGTTTAATTAATATAAGAATTTCCTATAGTTTAGATACACTGTATAGATTGTTATTTTTATTTCTCAACTAGATAGCTGTCATTTCATTTCTTGTTTATAAAAGTTATAAAAAAAAATCAAAAATACTGAACAATAGCTTTGTTGTCAATTCATATATGATTTTCGCAGATTTCGATCAAAATTTGCATTTTGTGAATACTGTACATCAAATGGAAATATAAATATATCGATACACTATATACTTAATAAGTAGAACTACTATTTTATTAGTTAGTAAACTGTGAATATATTTTAGACTGTATATAGTTTCCAGTAGCTGTTTTTTTTCATTTAGTTAGTTTCTTTAGTTTTTGTCTTTTCACTTTCATAGGACTTATATTGGCTAATGGAGCCACTAAACCCATCAGAGTGGATTAATCCAAATGGCTTGGGTTATTTAGACAACCCCGGACCGGATTCACTCCTCCAGTTGACGAGCGGTCAATTTCGCCCGTCAACAACTAGCTAGGAAAAACCTTAGGAGGGTGTAAACCATTTTACTCCTCATGGGAATCTCTTCTCCAAAAATATGTTATCTTAAAATCACAAGAGTTTGATCTCTTTTTATACTGATCCTATAAAAAGAGTTTGTCCATTTAATTTTAGGGTAAACCACAAATTAAGGGGTCAACAACCCTTACTTTTCCCCTTTACAATTTAAATTGAAATTAAAAATTAGAAATGCACAATAGAAACCCTAATGTGATGTGATCCCTCTTATAGGGTGAATTTTTGACACTTTTTGCAAGTCGTTGGAGTGGAAGTAGTTGGGACTTCTAGAGCCTCCATATCATGTGATAACTATTCATCCTCCAAGCCAAACCTTCTCCCATGAAAATGTGCCAAGTGTCAAGCAACAACAACACCACCACCACAACCCTAGCCCATGCATACCGTGAAACCCTCCAAGTGTAATGTTTTGGCCTAAAAAGGAAAAATGTTGGGCTATTAGGAGCATGGGTGAGGTCCTCCAAGGCATATCCTCAAGCCTCCAAAGGATAAAACCATCGTCTGATGTCTGGTCCATTGTATCGCACCTATGGGCTTCAAGCCCCAAGGAATCCCAAGCTAGGATTGTTCTTCCAAATTTTTCCACCAACTAGGTCTTACAAAGAAAATGAATTCGCCCTCCAAGGATCTCAAGTAAAATGCATCATGATAAGTAAATAAAATCAATAAAATAGCCATCTAATCATGTAAATACAAACCACCTTATCAAAATAAACAATTTCTCAAAGACCCTATGAAATTTTCCAAGTTTGGGTATGGGAGGGATGATCATACTTCAAGTTTAGGAGTGTTTTCCAAGTGGACCCCTCTCTAATACATGTGCAAAAAGTGACATGGATGGGGGAATGAATATTGGTAATGGGGTTCATGACATACAAGGGATTGTAGTATCTCATTTATGGGTGCCTTTGTAGAGGGTGTGTTGCACCTTTGTTTTCAATGCAACCTTTTTCCAAGCCCAATTATTGCCTTTTGTCTTTTTAAGATGTTTCCAAGTTGAAGCCAAGGTGGAGATTCTACCTAGGCATGAAAAAAATGCCCACCTTGAATCTAACTTGGTCACATCATGATTCCCCAATTTGAATTCATGTGTGGGGATTCTACCTAAGAAAGAAAAACAGTGCCCACACATAGTCCACCTTATTTGGGATTTTGTATTAGTTATTTTCACGGGTTTCATCCATTTCTTGTGAGACAATTTTCATTGTCCTTGGGATCCTTGGGAGAGAATATAGAAGTTTCATGATTGGATTTTATATTTTACCAACTACAATCCTCCGGGCCTTCATCCCCTTCTTCCTATGAAATGAGGGGCAATCCCTTCTTGGGTCAATACACCCAAAAATACCAAAAGGTAAGGAGATGAGGGGATGAAGTGTGGAAAGTGGAAAGTATGGTTGGGAATGACACAAAAAATCATCAAGATTACCTCCCAATAGAAAACCTATCCTTAAGGGTGACCCACTTAATAGGGTGTAATGTCAACCACCAAGGTGAAAGAAGGCAAAGAGAATAATTTCCAAGCAGATGTTACATAATCAAAAGAAGTTTAAAACACAACAAACTCAAATGCCTCAAATATTGAAATGACACTCACCATAATACCTGACTTGTACCTCATGGAGAAAGACCCAATGTCTTTAAGAAGAAATACTATGTGGTGGATACCCTCATGATGAACCTGAGATGTGGTGGTGAAGGGAGCCTATATCTTTGCAAGTGGATATTGCTAGTCAAACTATCTCTCAATAATCCATGTTTTCAACCTGAGGGCCTTGAGACATTATCTCCTTAGTTATCCTTAGGAATTGGGGATAACATTTGGCTCCTACTTGGGCACATGTAATCATCGTAAAGTGCATGAGAACCACAACATCTCCTGGTGGAACTGTGCCTACACACATTGAAAAAACAAACTCATAAAGTGTAGGATGGATCACTCATCCTTTGTCTATATAATAAAAAAAAAAAAATGACAACTAATCTAGAAAATAATTTTTTTTATCACTTTTTATATATATGATGAAAAAGAAACATGTAAATCAATAATGCAAGTAGAGAAAAATGAAAATAAAAAAATGAAATGCAACTAAGCTACTATGAAAAATCAATATGCAATATGCAAGAAATGAAAATGACCTACCTACTTACCTAGGGCCCTGGAGATCAAGTGATAGGTGATGTTAGGTGAATTCATACAACCAATGCAACCATCTGTCCATCACTTCATCAAGGTATCTCCCACTGTTCTTAATTATGTAATGCAACAACGATAAGTTAAGCACATCAAAATTATGAGAATAAATAGACATATAATCAATCATAAAATGAAACTCGTGGAGATGGGTGGGAGGGAGGAAATATTGCTGAAAATAGTAGCCACAATTCTGATCATCCTAGAGATCCTTCCTGAAATGATAGCCATGGGCTCTATCAATCCATCTCTGAAGAGGGATACCATATGTAGACAATGTCTCATCTTCATCCTTTTTAGCATGATCACTTCTTCCTGAAGGATGAGAAGATATGATAGATCCAAAGAAGACCCCATGATTTCCTAAGAAGAAGAAATGAGGTAAGGTACATGCTTAGGTACAGAGAAAGAAAAATGTTGCCTCTTCATCTCTGAATCCTTGTAAAAATCCCCAATATGAAAATAATTTGGCTTTGTAGAGTGATTCTTTGATTTCTATGGGATGGCCACGTCATGGTGTTCATATGAAATTGAAGGTGAAGGTGGTTTGGATTCCTCATAGAACAAGTCTGCATCCCCAAAAGGATATGCATCACAACTCCCAAGGGATGACTAAAAATCACCCTGAAAATGATGCAGTAGGTCATCCTCGAATGGATGGAACAAATATGTAATCATATCACCATTAGGAAGCCAAATATCTAAGTCATACACACATGAAGACCAGTCCTCTGAAGATGAAAAATCAACCCCTTTTTTTTAATGTTGAAAATGAGGTCTCTATAAAAACTAAAATGACCAACACCCTATCTACATCTCCCAGTCTATATGAAAGCGTCTATATGCTCATCAACCATATCCAAGGGTTCTCTTATAAGACCATCAATACATCTGAAAAGGACCATCTCTTTGTCTTCGTGCACATGAAGGACATAGTTCAGGGTGGCTTCATGTGGATCTTCAGATTCTTCATCATGGAGACTAGTTGCTTCTTCAGTTTCATGTATAGGAGGAAATCAAGGATGGACAACCTCACCTTCATCAATCAGGAGAAAAGGTAATGATATCTCACAAGGTTTATCAACATGTTGCACCTCATAATAATTCTTGTTTCTCTTCATCGACATGCTCCTCCATCGCCTCTTCATCACAAGAGACTTTCTCCTTAATACATAGTGCTTTGTTTGATTCTCTCCAAAAGGAACTATCACATCCAAGGGATTCTCTAATACTTTGTCACTCCCAAAGTCATGGAATGAAGTATCATCAAGGTATTCGAAAGGGTTACAACTCATCATGTTCTCTTATTGATGTGCAAGAGGAACAACGGATTGGATGTCTTCATCAAATGGAAGGGAATATATAAGCACTTCACCTTCATCAAATGTCTCATCTAAATATCCAACATGAGAAACTTCATCGGGATCTTCTTGGTAACTTTATTCATATGTCTTTCCTTCAAGCATTTATTTATCTTCAATGGCTATTTCTTCGGTATATTCTTGATATAACTCTTTTACAAGATTCATTAGTTATTCCTCAACAGCTTCATCAACAACTTTTTCGATTTCCATTTGTAAAAGTGGCCTCCTCGAGGCATGACAAGTTATCGACAAGGGTTCATCCCATGGTGCCATAATTCCATTGACCGAGAAGAAACCTCGAATTGTCAGATGAGATCAAGTCTCATCAAAGGCTGGGAAGGGGGAAACAAGGAAAGGTGGGTTCTTGGAAGGTGGATTCACCAAATGAGATTTAATAATATCTCATCAAGGGTGTAAGGGGAATGTACTTCAAGTGGAGTCTCCATGAAATCTAGGGGTAAAGGATTTGGGAAGGAATCTTGTCAAAGTGTTTTTAGGGAACGAAAGAGGATTATAAATCCTCCCTGAAGATGATGCCAAAATGTTATCGTGTAAACCGTAGGTTGGGAAAATCCCAACCCAATCCACTGGATGGTGATAACGGAGAGACATATTACCCACTGTCACCTCAAATAAACCCTCCCTTTATTTAGTGAAGGAAGAATCCAACACAAGGGGGAGTCCCAGGTGACCCTGGGAGAAAATGAAGTGGACAATAAGAGTATGGAATTGAAACATTTAGAGGTCAATATACTATGTGATAAATGGCTTTATAACGAGTCTCAAAGATGGTTTATGGTTACCAAAGTTCTTGAGTACCTACAAAGGATGTTTGTACCTACCCAAGACACATGAAGGAACATGTATACAATATCAAAGTTAAGTGGACAATCAAGTTAATCTTTCTGTCCTTAATTGCATAAGTAAACACGAATATATATCAGCAAGGGAGACAACTAACTACTATAAATTTAACCACTTAAATCATCAAATATGGGTTGAGAAATGAAGCACAAAACATGCAGATAAATTCTCAACACTATAGCACAAAATTTAGTGGTATTAGAGGGTTGTAATAAGAATTTTTCATAGTATATTTGTAACATCCAAATGGCAGTAGCAATGTTTTTCTACAACAAAATATTTCAACCCACAAAAGAAGCAAGTAAACCACCCAAAAAGTGCGTTGAGACTGGTAGATTACAGGGGTAGTTTATTAGCAACTTTTGATGGTTGAAAAGTGAGTTATGATTGAATTAAAGATAATTTTGTTTCATCCCTAATGGATGTATCTTAAATTTTCTACAACAACAACAAATAATTAGAGAAGTGAGGCACCCTAGTGGGCCAAACTAGCCTTAAGCACAAGAAAAATTTTCCAACTTAGAAAATTACAATATCTCGTGCTTTCATGTATCCCAATGAAAGAATATTAGTACCTTTAACTATTGGGTTATGGAATGTCAAAAATTTAAGAGGTAGATGATCTACTTCCTTGGGGGTGTAATCCCTTTTACTCCACAAGGCAAGCTAAGCTAGCTAGGAGAAACCTTAGGAGGGTGTATACGCTTTTATTCCTCCTGGGAATTATTTTATTCAAAAAAGTATTTCAAGAAAAATATAATGGAATTAGTGGGGTTGTATGCATTTATACTCCCTAAAAGATTAAGAAAATTAACCTTGAGACCAAGAAAAGAAGCAATATCAATAAATATTGCTTACCTAGTCCAAACATTAACAAGATAAACCTCCTTTTAACCAAGAAAATCCACCATAAAGCAAGAAATAGTCCTCCACTATAGCTAGCACATCATCCATCCATATAATGGCCAAAGTAAAACCATTAAAATAGAAAGTGACAAGAGAGATGTGTAGAAATGCCCAAGTAGGGCACAAATTTCAGCCAAGGAGTCTCTTCTCCAAAAATATGTTATCTTAAAATGACAAGACTTTGATATCTTCTTATACTGATCCTCTAAAAAGAGTTTGTCCACTTAATTTTAGGGTAAACCACAAATTAAGGGGTCAAAAATGCTTACTTTTCCCCTTTACATGTTAAATTTAAATTAAAAATTAAAAATGCACAATAGAAACCCTAATGTGACATCATCCCTCTTCGAGAGTGACTTTTTGACACTTTTTGCAAGTCGTTGGGAATTCTAGTTCCTCCCTCTCGTGCTCTAGGTATTCCTCCTCCAATACAAGCCTTCTCCCATCAAAACGTTTCAAGTGTCAAGTAGCAACACCACCATCACCACAACCCTAGCCCATGCATAACATGAAACTCTCCAAGTGTGATGTTTTGGCCTCCAAAGGAAAAACGTTGGGCTAGTAGGAGCATGGGTGAGGTCCTCCAAGGAGTCTCCTCAGGCCTCCAAAGGATATCATTGTCATCCAGTGTATGGGCGGGGTATTCCACATGTGGGATTCAATCCCTAAGGAAGCCCAATCTAGGCTTGTTCTTCCAAATATGTCCACCAACTAGGTCCTACAAAGACAATGAATTCACCCTCCAAGGATCTCAAGTCAAATGCATCATGATAATTAAATCAAATAAATAAAATATCCATGTAAGCATGTACATCCAAACCACCTTATCAAAATAAACAAGTTTTCAAAGACCTTATGCAATTTTCCAAGTTTGGGTATGGGAGGGTTGATAAAGAGACCTATTGGGTGAATCATACCTCAAGTTTAGGAGTGTTTTTTTATCTAATACATATGGAAAATGTGAAATGGATGTGGGAAAAAATATTGGGCATGGGGTTTGTGACATACAAGGGATCATAGTATCTCATTTATGGGTTCGTTTGTAGAGGGCGTGTTGCACCTTCGTTTTCAATGCAACCTTTTTCCAAACCCATTTATTTCTTTTTGTCTTTTTAAGATGTTTCCAAGTTGAATCCAAGGTGGGGATTCTACCTAAGAATGAAAAAAAAATCCCACCTTGACTCTACCTTGGTCACATCATGCTTCCCCAAGTTGAAGTCATGTTTGGGGCTTCTACCTAAGCATGAAAAACAATGCCCACACATGGTCCACCTTAGTTGGCATTTTGTATTAGTTATTTTTTATGGGTCCCATTAGTTTCTCATGAGATACATTTCATTGTCCTCAGGATCCCTGGGCGAGCATCTAGAAGTTTCATGTTTGGAATTTATATTTTTCCAACTACAAGCCCCTGAGACTTCAACCCATTCTTCCCATGAAATGAGGGACAATCCCTTTTTGGGCCAGTACACCAAAAAATCCCAAAAGGTAAGGAGATGAGGGGATGAAGTCTAGAAAGTGAAAATTATGCTCGATAATGGCATGATGACCCATAATGAGGACCTCCTAGTATCAAACACATCCCTAAGGGGGAACCACTTACTAGGGCGCAATGTCAACCATCAAGGTAAAAAAAGACAAAGAAAATAATATCCAAGAAGACATTGCATAATCAAAATTAGTTTCAAACACGACAAACTCAAATTCCTCAAATATTGAAATGACACTCACCATAATACATGACTTGTACCTCATGGAGAAAGACCCAATGTCTTCCAGAAGTAAGCTAATGTGGTGGATACCCTCATAATGAACTCTAGATGTGGTGGTGAAGCAAGCCTCTATCTGTGCAAGTGGGCACTATTGGTCAAATTATTTCTCGGCACTTTATGTCTGCAACTGGAGGGACTCGAGACATCATCTCCTTAGTTATCCCTAGGAATTGGGGATAACACCCCTATTTTCACTAGATATTGATAAATACCTCCCCATATCCTTTTGTTTAACCCCCCTCCCAATACATTTTTCCAATAAAAAACCTTACTTTTACTAGGTATCCGTTATTTTTACCAAATACCCCTTTTTATAACCCCCTGTACCCTACATCTCTCCCCAATACCTACAATATATTGACTCTTTTATTCATAATTAAAAAAGGCCCTTTATGAATGAATGTGATAAGATATTAGTCAATAAGTTGAATCCCTTGTGTAGGAACCAACATACTGGAGACACCAATATTCTTATATGAGTGCCAACTCATCAGGATATTATTTAGGCAACAACCTACTAGAGGCACTAATCTCCTTAGTTGAGAAACAACTTAGCAAGACCTGTGTAGGAAACAACCCACTGGAGACACCAATCTCCTCAACTGAGTACCAACTCAGTAAGACCTGTATAGGAACCAATATAACATATCCTTACATAAAGTATTTTTGACTTCACCTACATGCTTCATGCTCCACACATTTCACAACATCATCATACCCTTAACTTTCATGTTCTAATGCCTCTCCTTTCTTCATACCCTAGACATAGATTAAAACCCTATTCAGATTTATCCTTCATTCCCTAGCGAAGCTCGTAGAATCATTCAAAAAATATAATCCTAGACTGTAGCTCACAAACTAAAAACAACTCATTTTGCGACATCATAGACCTTAGTCCTTCATAACGCACCCTTAAAACTCCAATAAATAATGTCTTGCACACCTTTAGACCCCAAGAATACTCTTCAGCTTCTCTTGTGCACCTCAGATCTCTTCTGTGCACCTAATACTTATTCTTGTTTCTTGGATACTCTACAAATGCACACATTTATCTTGTATTTATATTATTTTTGTGCTCAATTTTAGGGCCGACCTGTAAAGACTGGCCGAGCCAACCTGAACTTTATGGTTGGTTTGTTTAAAAAACAAATTCATATATCCTCATTTATAAGGAGTTAGAGTGAGTTTCATATACCATTGTAAAGGTCTCGGAATAATATTTCTAACCATATAACCTATACTCCCATCTGAGTTAGCTATTTAGAGTAAAAATTCCTTCAAATATAGGGTATCGAAACTAAGCATAAAAAATCCAAAAACAATATTTCCAACAATCTCAGTCTTATAATATTTATCTTGGACATTTTTAGTCTCCCCCAATCTTTGAAATTAATGAAAAAATTATTTCCAACAATCTTCCCCTTTTTTTTTATGACAACCTTTATTCAATTCTGTAATATTCCCCATGTCTGCAATTCTTCTTCTATCTACAAATTCTCCCCTTTTGACATCAATGAAAAAGGGATTCTCCCCCTGATCTTGTGATTCCATTTACAATCAAGATGATATTGATATCACTCATGTAACACACTAGACCCCCTAGTCCTTACTTAGGCTGATGGGGTGTCAAAAATTCCTCTTTCACAAACTACTTCATCTCTCTAAATAAACCTCGTAGATTAACTCTACTCGTTGATGTATTTCCAATGACTGTAACCATGCTCAAATCCAATCTCTGGATTCAAAGTTAAAACCCTCCAATGATTTTGTTTATTTAGTGGAAAAATCCACATCATCGCCATGTGGCACCCATGTGGACCCTTGTCACTTGTTCCATTTGACATGGAACCAATGTGGCAACCACCACCGTTATCATCAAATCGTCGTCCTATCGAAATTCGAAATTAATGGCTCCAATATACTCATATCCCTTCTCCATCATCGTAGTGATTCCACTCCCAAATTCCTCACTCCCTCCGATATCTTAGGTTGGAAGAAATCCTCCTCTAAAGGATCTAACATTCCTAGGAGATGGACAATAAACTACTTCGATAGCATTGGACCCTCAAAATTGCACAACGATTAATGCCATTCCTTTCAACCTCTTCGTACTCGACTCTATGGGGCCCACAATAGATCAATGACTGTCATTTCATCACACCACTCTCTGATTGATGATCCAAATTATTCCTCGAAGAAACTTGCATTGGAGTGCATTTCCCTCCATAACCACCACTCACTCCAACCAACACTCCTCCGATGAACGGTTGAGATCTCTCAACCTTTAGATCATATGGATAGGATTTTGACACCTGTATTAAGGGTTAACACCGACAGGGACCCACACTTGGTCCATTATACAAATTACAATATGCCACTTGTCCTCCTCTGGGCATGTTGGCACTCCACGTTAGTAGAACTATTACAGAATAATTCCTTTGCAGATATGTGAATCTTCCTTCATAGCACATACCCCTCTACCGAGACAGAAAACTACCTTTGGACACTACCATTCTTATAGACTAATTATGCCCATTGAAAAATAGAGTAAGAGGGATAGTATGATGTACCTCACTTTCGAAGTTTGTCCACACTACTCCAATACATGAGTCCTGAATAATACCTACGATGGATGATAAGAGACAAACAACTATCTCCTACTCTAATGGATTAGAAAAAAATGATATGTCTATGAAGGATTAAAACAAACATAGAAAAATACATGAAAACACATATTATAAGTAAATAAGCCAATATATTGATGAGAACTTTAAAAAGACACTTACAATCTTGAGATGATGTTGCATATTCTCCAAGTCCTCCTTGTCCAACCCCTTGCTCGAAAGATCCATGATCAGAATAACAATGCTTTGCTGATTATTTCTCTTTTCTGTTCACCATGAGAATGCCTCCATTTATAGGCTTTGAGAGGTTAAAACACCTTGGTTATATTTGGAATTAGTTGAGGATATGACTCCATTTAGTTGTGATATCTCCCTTAGATGCAACCCGAGGGTTATATTCAAGCCAAACCAACTCAATCCATCCATAGTTGTCCTTAGATAAAAAGGGGATTTCTCCCAAGAGTTTTTCAACCAATTCAGCACTCCCTTACAATGGGAAACATAGTGCTTCAATGCTCCCTACTAGATAGACAAAGAGCACTAGCATTCCCTACTAGATAGACAAAGAGTGCTAGTGCTCCCTGCATCTGAGACGGGGAGTGTTGATCTTCCAAAAGTTGCCAATATGACCTTTTCTCATAGAAAAACACTTTGTTTTGATTGTCAAATGATGGGTATTATTCTTATAACATGCTTTATGGGTTATTTCAAGTGTTTCCAAGGTGTCATTCGTGATGTGACACTTATGTGACAAGAATGCGACACTTACGAAACTTGCGAAAAAAGTGCGATGCTTATGACACTTATGAAAATGAGAATGTGACATTATCGAAGTGAGGAAATTTGACGTGTAACGGATTTCCCCCCAAAGTGTGAATTCGGAAAATGAAAGTTGATGGTCGAAACACTTTTTAGATTCTTCGAAGCAAGGGTATAGATTCATGAACCTGGTAGAAGCTACAGAAAACCATCAAACAATGTTAAATGTGATCAGACTATAAATGACTCAAAGTATGGCTGCCAATATATAAACTACGTATCCATGATGATATTAACTAAGAGTATGGCCACTAGAGATACAATGTGGATCCATACTTCTATGACATGAATTTATCGTAGCCACACAAAATATACAGTGGAGTTACGAGATGATAAAACATAGCCATAGACCAATACAACATGGATATATGTGACAGTATGAGTATCAACATGGTCAAATAACTTCCTTTGCAACCTGGGAAAAGTGGATGTCATAATGAGTGCTCAACCCAGGGTCTTCATCCCAATCCTAATGTGAGCAAAGTGGATGTCATAATGAGTGCTCAACCCAGGGTCTTCATCCCAATCCTGATGTGCTATGAATATAGCCATGTGAATAAATGTTTTGGTGTCGAACATGGTAGAAACCACTTGATTATCGATCATTGAGGTAAACCGTTAACAAGTGCGAGGGAAATCACCAGTAATGTCAATGATTCCCAAGGTACCCTAGTAAAATTAAACAAATGTGAATAAATGAGCTAAGGTCGAACATTCATGGAATCATCTGATCAGAGGTCAATGATGTAAACCTACTGTCAGAAGCAAGGAGGCCTACCATTGAGGCATGCAGGTCCCAAGGTACTAACTGGTTTCTAAGTCTAATTTCTAGATGATGTGTTGAAGTCAACATGAACATAATCGTCGAAGGAGGGCCTTGATGTATCCCTTATCATCAACATGAAACTGACATGGGAAAGTTATAAGCTATAGTAGATGAACACATAATGACATGGGTACGAAAATTGGAAATTTTGTGGATGGTTGACTCTCGAGGCGGAAACATCCCTTGAACATTGAGGCACGACATGAGACTTGGAAGCATAAATGTAGAGTGGACCAAATCATAATGCAGCAAGTGATGAGGCATTATTTGGATGGTTCAAAGGAGTGGAAAGAACCATAGGATTTGTTCAGTGCAGAGGTTTAGTGGATTATCCAAGTGTTCAATGTGAAGGTTAAAACAAGTGTCATGTTCAAGGGCAACTGCAAGAGATGTTTACAAAAGTTTTCAAGAAACATGACCCACTTCCTTCAATTTTTTCCCCATCCAGATAGATGAGTACCTATTTTTAATTTAATGAGCTTGAGGAAGATAACACATGCTCGATATAACTCACCTTCGGTAATTTCCTCTTCCTTTGTTTAACGAAATGGAAGAAGTAAGGGTTTATACCCATATGGACCCTTCAATGTGTAGTTTAGCGAGTCTAGAGAAGGAAAAATCGATGGTTTTTCATATTTAGAGAGTCTGAAAAGAACTTAAAGGAGACTCCAGGGTTGTCATTTTTCATAATTTTAATCTCCGAGGTCCGAAAAAGAGATAAACTATTACTCAAAATATTCCCTTTCAAACCTTTTAATGAGTGTGAAAGGAAGCAAGATCACTCGACAATATTTTCATGTTTAGAGAGTCTGAAAAGAGCTTAAAGGAGACTCCATGGGGTTCATTTTTCATATAACCTTTACGAGTTCGAAAAATTAATAAAAGTATACTCGATTACATTCTCATGTATTTGTGAGCACGAGAAAGAACAAAGACTAAGCTCATTGGTTGTTACAAGGTCATTGAAAGAACTCTGCTCAAATTCCTATAAAATCAAACTGTTCTAGGCACAAGATATTAGTAATTTCTCGAAAAAATAATAAAAAACCCAAAAAATAGACTTTATAATAAGGAGAAATGACCAAATAGGACAAATCAAATACCAAAATAGGTCAGAAATTCATTTTAACCAATTTTGTTTTACAACTCTCCTCTGGTATTCAAGTTTTTTACCTCTATTGGAGTGATTGTTTAGCCTTGATTGTGGGAGATGTGGGAGACTTTTATCAGAACCATCTAGAATAGGTTGGTTGTTTTCTTATCCTCATCCTTTTTTATGACTTTTTATTGCATTTTAGCCTCTAGTTTAGGTGTTCTGGGCTCCTTGGGAAGCCCTAGAGCGCCGAACTGGATCGACGCTCCCTCAAGGAATCAAGGGAAGTGTTGCTCATGATTTAAACACATTGGTGTGTGCGCCAAGGGGGAAACAACACTCTGTTATCTTCTTTGAGGGAGTGCTAGGTGCATAACTCAATTTTTTTTATTTTAAGACTAAAAAGAGGCAATTTCTTTCCATGAGGATTTAGCTAATGATGATTAATTGATGTTTTTGTAGGTTTCATCTATAGCTAGCCATGATTGAGTGGAAATAGCTTGAGCACGAGTTTGATGACATCACCTCTCTTGAATACCCTTAAGCAAGGGAGGCCTTGCACAATTGTGGCTTGCTCAAATATTTCAAGCTTCAAAACATGAGAAAAGAAGTATTGTTGCTTGAATACTTGATTGGTCTATGGGACGACGTTGAGAAAGCGTTCCAAATATGGTCGCATATGCTTGAAATTGAGATGGACGATGTATATTTTTTTACGGGGATCTAGAGGAGAGGGGTGCCCATACTTTTTTCCAGACATAAGGTTACTCCGAGACTGACCGAGGCATATGTTGTCGAATATTGTATACCAAGGTCATGGTTGGTGGGAGGAAGGATCGTAATCAAAGATGTGAGAGATCTATCACTTCGATCCATTCTATTTTCCATCACCAAGTTGGCAGGGAGCACCAGTTCCAAATTGGATTCTAAATCAAAAATATCTTATGCCATTCAATGTTTGACAGAAAGACTATTCAACTGGAGTGTAGGGTTCCTGAGGAATGTGAAAAAGAACGTATATCCAAGTGTAGGACTAGAAGAAAAAAATAGTTCGTATGAGGTTTTTTCTTGGTTTCATTTTTCTTAGAGCGGATCCCCCAGATGAAACCAAAGTTTGCAATGATAGCATGTCTTGTGACTGAGCCTCACATGGAGAGGTGGACCAGTCTCTCCCTCAGTTTGGGGAATGAGCCTTCAAATTTTAGATTCATTGTTGACTTCTTCGCATGGTGGATGAGGCAGTTAGGGGTGATTGAGGAATTCCCTTATGCCATGGTATATTTCAAAGGCAATACTGACTTGGTACTCCCCGAGGGCATACAATGGGACACATCAGGTATGAAAGATAACCATAACATTGTAACAATATTTTTATTTTTTTCATATGTTTTTGGTTGTACAATGAGGAATATAAACCATTTCATTTTCATCACGTAGACAGAGGTGCATCATGTCTGATGAAGATGCCAAAATTTTCATGTTGTGGGGATGCATAAGCGATAGCTAAGCACAATGTCGTAGTGGGAGGACTCCAGGAGGTGGAGAGAAACATTCGAGGCTTGATGATGGGTGTTCCTCCCTTGAGGAGGCGTGATGTTCCTTTACACTTACAACAACACATAGTTTGGGTCTCTGAAGACCTCAACCATTTACTGCGATGGGTGACATGAGAAATAATGTAATTTTTGGAGCATAATGTGATACATGAAGACGAGTAGAGTCCTCGTATATTTTGTAGTCTTTATGAAGATAATATGTACATGAAGGCCCAAGTTTTTCCTTGTTATGTACTTTTGTATGATGTAAACTTTTTCTACCAACCATATATATATATATATATATATATATATATATATATATATATATATATATATATATATGTTTCATATATATATGTTGCATTTTCATGTTTTATGTGATGTATTTATACAGATGATTTATGTTTCAAATGTTTATCTATGCGAAATATACCAATTCAACATGTAATTTGCTAACGAATCCATAATCTTGTTAAGTTCTCTTGATATGTGTTTGTACTAAAGAAATTCAAAATCTCTTTCGAGAGGGTGAATCCTCAGATGGAAATGTAGTAAAGTAGAACTGTGAATGACGTACTCACGATTAAGTTGACAAACCACGAGTTGAGAGTCAAGGTTATGAATCAATTGAGATACACCTAGAGAGAAGGCTTCAGTTAAGAGACCGATGACGACTTGGTACTCTACAATGTTATTCGTTTCAAATCCGAGGCAAATCCCTCCTGAACTCACTAACTCTCCAGAGTGATAGATGACCCAAGATGCATAAGTGATGTTCTGGGTATGTCTAATAGCGCCATCCACAGACCCGAAATAGATGGGAAAGGATGATGTCATCTTCACATTCAATCAAAAAGAAAAGTATAAGAAGATGAGAAAAAACTCGTGCACGCAAAATAAAAGACACACCAAGTCAAAAGTATATAGTACATTAATTTACAAAGAAAACATGCAAGATATTATATGCATAGTACTTCTTGAGGTAAATCCCATTGCAGGGTTCACCGAGAGATATCCCATAATAGTCTACTAACTCGTAGGTGCCTCTGTGTAAATCGCATTTTATGATGTATGGCCCATGCCACATGGGTTCTAAATTCCCTTCCCCTAGCTTTTCATGATCTTGATCATAGACTAGGACTAGATCTCCTTCTACGAAAGTGCGAGGTTGGATGGACTTATCATATTGATGTTTTACGCATTTTTGATACGTCTCATTGATGAGAGAATCATCACGACGAGTTTCATCCAACTTGATCAGATATAAGAATCATTCCTCTTCAATAGAAGTGTGGGGTAAGAGTTCTATGGTAAGTTTCAATGAAGGAATCTCGCATTCAATCGGTAATACTGCTTCTATCCCGTATGCCAACTGGAAGGGTGTAAATACATTTGTGGTTTTCACTGAAGTTCAATAAGCCCAGAGTGCGGAGAAGAGCTACAAGTGCCAAGATGTTTTGTTTTCTCCCACCATGCATTGAAGCATGGTATTTAGGAATTTTTTGATGGCTTCAACTTGTCCATTGGCCTAAGGATAATAGGGGGATGATTTTTCATGGAAAAAACCTAACTTGGTGCGCAATTCACCCATCATCTAGTTCTAGAAATGGGATCTATGATTAGTTACAATAGCTTGTGGTACATCGAATCGAGTGATGATGTGTCTAAACAAAAAAAGTGCTACAATGTGGCCATCATTAAGAAATGTAGTTATAGCCTCAACCCATTTAGTGAAGTAATCAGCGACAACGATGATATAACTATGCCCCCTGGCTGAGGTAGGCTTACATTGCATAAAATCAATGCCTCATTTTGCAAAGGGGCCGACGACGACAATGGGATGACGTGGATTTGGGTGGGTATGTGCTTTCCTCTTAAAGATATGACAGGGTGGGCATTTTTTAACATTGTCAATGAAATCTTTGAATATGGAAGGCAAAAAATAATTGACACGTAGAATTGTTTGGGCTGTAGCCATCCCAGAAAGATGACTGCCACAAGCTCCAAGGTGAAAATCATTCAAAACTTATTCATCCTCTTCGTGGGTTAAACAAAGTCGGAGGACAATATCAATTCCACGATGGTACAAGGTGTCACCGATGATGAGGTAACGTTTTGAGTGGTGTCTGATGCGACGTTGTTCATCACATGAAATACTAGGCTGAAAACGTTGGGTTTGGAGATAGAGAAGAATATATCCATACCAAGGATCAGACGCACTAATAAAGAACAAGGATTCATCAAGGAGAGAATCATTGGGCTCAATATCCTCATCAGTATGGGGAATATTACAAATTAATTCCACAAAAACCAATGATTTCTTAGCCTTGGATTTGGCAAACTCGATATCAAATTATTGGAGAATAATGATCCATTTGGAATATTTTCCCCCAAGTACTTGATGAGTCAAGATGTGGTACATGGGTTTTGAGTCTACGATGACCATGGTAGTGCGTAACAAAATGTAATGGAGAAATATATGGAAGGCAATAACTACTGCCAAATCCAACTTTTCATCATGTGAATATCGGAGTTCAGGACCTGATAGACTTTTTCTCAGATAATATATCACATGTTCGGTGTCGTCATCATCCTCTTGGAATAACACCACAACGATAGTGGAAGTAGAGGTAGCTAAATAAAGGATATAATCTCTTGCATAATCCAGTGGATGAAAAATAGGTGTGTTCGTCAAGGCATGCTTAATAGAATCAAATGAGCACTGAGCGGTGACATCCCAGATGAAAGGGGCATCTTTCTGTAGCAATATCATGAATCCTTTAGTGATTTCGGTGTAATTTCAAATGAAGTGTAGAATAAAGCTTCCCTTTCCTTGAAAAATTTGTTTTTGGGAGGAGGTAAAGTGAGAATGGCTTTGACTTTTAAGGGATCCACCCTAATCCCGTCTTTGGAGACTACAAATCTGAGGAGTCGTCCTGATTCGACAACAAAGATGCATTTATGGGGGTTCAAACGTATGCTGTAAAATCGAAATCAAATAAATATGGCTCATAGGTGACCAATGTGGTCTGGTTGACGAGACGAGTGAGTGGGTAAGTCATCGAGGTAAGTTTCAATAATATGTTTGATATTGTGGAATGCATACACCATGGCCCGCTAAAAATTGGCTCCAACGTTTTTAAGGCCAAGTGGTAATTTCCGATAAGATAAAGTCCCCCAAGGTTCGATGAAGGTTGTTTTGTGTTGATCAACCGATAGAATATCGATCTTCTTATAGCCAGAAAAACCATCCATGAAAGAGAAAATGACGCTTCTAGCACAATTATTGATAATTTGGTTGATAAAGGGTGTAGGTTAATTGTCCTTGGGACAAGCCTTATGAATATCCCTATAATAGACACAAACACAAATAGTTCCTTGTTTCCTGGTGATCATAATGATGTTGGAAACCCATTCGGTCAAAGGGACAGGATAAATAAAACCTGATTTCAATTTTTTTTCTACTTCTTCCTTGATTGCCACAATCTTTTTAGGATGGACCAGGAAAAGTTTCTTTCTCACAAGTTTAACTCCTGGGTAAGTTTTTATTTCATGCACAATGATAGATGGATCAATCCCTGTAATTTATTCATAGCTCCAGGCGAAGATGTCGTGAAATTATTTGAACAAGGAGGTATAAGATTCAACTTCTTCAGCTAAATAGTTTTCACCTAGTTGTATGTTTTCCACAATACCTTCTTTAATGGATATGTCGACCATAATAGTGGAAGATATATTACCCAAATTCCCCTAAGAGATGGTAGCCTGAGTGAGTATTGGAGTTTGGGGAGAGTTGACGATATCACTAGGAAGTATGGATGACATATCTTTCTCCTTGTCATCCAAACTGGGAAGAAAGGATGAACGATGGTGGTTTTCATCCCATGGTGCCTCCTCGATGCTAAGCATTTCCATAATAGATTCATCGGATGGAAAAATTTGTAGGATGTAGTCAAAAGTAGAGGACAAAGAGTATAACTAGGATGGTAACGAATAAGTCGTAGACACTAGCAAATGTTGGTAATCCGGTGAAGGAGAGGCAGTTTGGATGGCATCATATTCAACCTCTACAGAACTAAGTGCCATGGTGTCACCTAGTGTATCAAATTCTAAGGGACTAGGCACAATCAATGTATCAGATGATTCAAAGGACTAATGTGCCATAGTCGAGATCATATTGATCATGGAAATGTGTTGCATAGTGGGAGTAAGAGGTCTAGGGAAGGTACCCATGAGCGAAGAGTCTTTCAAAATACCTACCCAAACACTTTCTTAAGTGATCTTTGAGTCTCCCAGAAAAGGAATGTTGTTGGTCGTTTGAATGCGGGCATCGGGGGTGCAGTAATCTAATTGATCAATGGTCACAATTTTATCTTGATGAGGGAATTGGAAACATCCAAAAACTGATGAAGTGACGACAATCATAGCATAGAACCGACTTCTTTCTAGCAACAAGTTATAATCGAGGGGGGAATCGACTACATCAATATTGACATAAACAATTTTTCCTCCCAATTGAATGGAAAAGGATTGTAATAATCTGTGAGGTCGGAAACCTTGTCCATCAAAAGTGCGTAACATGGTTGGATATTGATTGAGACTAGGTGATTTAAGGCCTTTCCATCAAGCCAAGGACATGACACATGTGGATGGCCCCTCATCTAAGATCGTGCGATGAATATGTTGATTATGGACAACGACGTCGATTTGGAAAGCCAATTGGTGAGAGAGTCATGATTTAAAATTATCTAGGTTAAACATGACAGTGTTGGATGACTCAGGATTTATATCTCCGATGGATTCCAAGAGATTCCTACGTTGGCTAGGGAAGTGTTGTATAACTTTGAGAGTTGACATAGCGCAAGGTGCTTGAGAAAACTCCTCAACGATGTTGTAGTTTTGAGCAACACACGAGCTTGGATTGAAGGTCAAATTTCAAATTGTACTCTTGGGAGGGCGTAGAATAGAGTCAAAGATAGGTTTCTCAATCTGGAGTGACCCAGATGGAGGTGTAATTGTATTAGGCAGTAGATCCGGTGTAATACTAGTAGTCACTTTTTCCTTATCAGATTTACCTAGAGGTATGTCGTATGTCATAGTGCAAGTTGTCAAATCTATCCCATTAAACATGTAAATGCATGCACTCGGTGAATCTTCCTCGTTAGAAGGATGATTTGTATTGACTCATGTTGGAGGTGTAGGAGCTTGTGCAACTGGTGAATGTTGTCATGGAAAAGGATGTGTCAGTACAACGGGTTGATAATTTCCTTTAAAGAGCCTGGAAACTTTGTCCCGATGAGGACAATATCATGTGTAGTGATCGTCACCACAAATGAGACATGGAAATTTTGGTTTATGTTGTGGTTGTTTCTTAGTAGCAGGTGGTTGTGTTTGTGTTTTTGCATTTTCAGTTTGATTATTATTTTTCTTTGGTTTATTTTTAGTTTTCTTCTATCCCCTTAATTATGGTGGATAAGCAGATTGAATTGCATTCACCTTAGATATTTGAGTCGAGGGGGGATTGGATGAGAGTGAATTCAATCTTGTAGTAGGGGTAGTGACTAAACGATTGGTCATTCTAGTCAATTGTGAACTGAACTGGGTTTTGATGGAGCTGATAACTCCATATGTGTGAGCGATAGAGGATGGTTTTGATGGATCAGTTGATGGATGGGGAGTGTTTGGAATCAATTCATAAAAAGTACCATATTGGGAATAAACCAAGTCTAGATACTATGCACAAGTAATGGCTTCCTCTTCTATAATGACACCACCCATGGTTATGTCACGAGCGATCAGAGGAAAGAGAGATTTGGTGAACCATAAAACCAACAATTGGTCAAGAATGGTTTCTTTGATCAAATGTCATTGTCATATCCATTCATGAATATGATTAGAGATATGTATGGAGCTGGTGTTATAGCCCTAAAATTCCCTAATTATGCATACATGACATTGGCCATTCTACTTGCACATTTTGCCAAATTTCTGCTGAGGAACTCTATTTTAAAAACCATTTTTTGGAGCATGTATGCACCCTGATGCACTACTTCCCATGTACATATTCTTGCTGCATGCTATAAAAACCACGTATATACACTAGCTGCATACTAAACAACCCACGTTTATCTCCAAAAGTTGAAAAAAATAAAAAGTTACAAGGAATTCAGCGGAGTTTACGGGCTATTGAGGGTTTCCCAACCAATTCACCTACTATAGCTCATCTCCAAACCAAATAAATATCCTTTTGTCATATAAAAGGAGGTATTGGGTTCCCATTTCCACATCAAGCAATAGAACGATGAAACTCTACCCAAATCCCTTTTCCATCCTTGCCTAAGTATTTTCAACCCTTTTGAGTTCTCATCTCAACATTCCCTCTTTAGCCTTCTCTCCTATATAATCCATTCCCCTCCCTTCCCTTGAAGTGATCACCTGATTGTTAGAGAATTCATTGGGATAAGTGCACTTGGATCAATATCAAGAGGATCCCAGACCAGGTTCATTGGAGCGTCAACCTACAAAGGTTGTGATTTCCAATATTTGAATATTGAATAAAATAATATTTTTCCTATCCCAAATAATGTTTTTATGTCTTTCATTTGATTTATGCATAATTATTTATATCTAACCCTAATTTATGAATACAAATAAAATGTTTGTAGCGTTTTTTTCCTAATTACTCTTGTAGGTCAGCTTTGGGAGGAGACTTGCATCTTGGGAAGCTACAAAGATGGAGGTGGTCTATATCGAATGTCAGATTAAAGATATTGCTTTTGATCTACGTTCCTATTTATTTATGTTCATATTTCTAGAGTGTTTGGGGTAGTTTAAGAATTATATTGTGTTTTAAGGGAGTTCATAGCTCTATCTATACTTAGAACCCTGGTATAGTTATAGGTGGATTTTCCCGCTAGAAGAATTGGTGATTCCACTAGGGAATGTCTCTAAGGTTTTAGAGGGAGGTTTTTGGGTTTTTATTGGATTCTTTATTTCCTTTTGAGTTTTTATCAAGTTCACTAAGTCTTTTAAGGGTCTCTGGTCACTTTCAAGGTGCCTACCAATTTTTCCCTGCTGAGTCAATCTGCCTAGTATTTTTATTTTTGAGAAATCCCAGAGGTGTATGTGCTCTGCTTTGGCTTAGCCCGCGTACATACACCCTCTGCACAATTGACAGACCACATGCATAGATAAGTTGTTGGTGCACAACCCATATCTCGATGCAAATAAAGTGTTTTTAAAAAGAATAGAGGTCTTTCTCTTTCCTGATAGAAGTTTAGGATTCTCAGGGCTTTCTTAGACCTTCCGGAGTCTCTTTTTTTGGCCTTATCTTGGGTTAAATATTTGTTTAACTTGTTTTCTTGACTTTCCTCTATTTTCCCTAGAGGTTTAGAATGAACTTTCAAGTTTTATATCCTCCTTTGGTTTCTTTTTGAATCCTTGCATTTACGCAGTTGGCCTAGGGCCTCTATCAATCTTGGGTTCTTTTTTCTCTTTTTCTGTTTCTTTCTTTGAAAAACAAAAAATATTGTACTTTAGTTTTTCTTGTACCACTTCCTACCGCTATCTCTTTGGTTATTGCAAAACAATGCAATAAGCTCATTTCCAAAACTGAGAAATTTGTTTTCTTGATGATCTTCCCTTAGGGAAAGAAGAAGATTATGGCCATGACCTCTAGACAGGGCTCCTCCGCACGAAAATAATAAATGGACAAGGTTGTGTAGGAGTATCGGGACATCTTCACCTCACCCGCAGGGGTTCCTCTGCACTGTTAGGTCAAGCACCCCATCGATCTGACCCCAGGTGCGCCACTGCCCAATGGACCGATCTATCGATGCTCTGTTATGGAGAATGATGAAATCAAGAGGCAGATTCAAGAGCTGTTGCAGAAAGGTCACATCCGGCCAAGTTCATCACCCTGTGGGAGCCTAATCGTGTTGGTGCAGAAGAAGGATGGGACTTGGAGACTCTGTATTGACTATCGGGCATTGAACAAGATCATTGTCTAGAATAAGTACCTGATCCCACGAATTGATGACATTCTAAACCAACTTAAAGGGGAGAAATATTTCATCAAGATTGACTTGAAATCCAGGTATCACTAGGTACCAATCAAACCGTCTGATGTGTGGAAGAATGTCTTCAAAGCCAATGAGGGCCTTTTTGAATGGATGGTCATGCCTTTCAGGTTGACGAATGCTCCCACAACCTTCATGAGGTTAATGGATGACATATTGCGTCCATTCACCAACTAATTTGTAGTAGTGTACTTGGATGACATCCTAATATTCAACCAGACTTAGGAAGAGCACCTCCACCACATCCGATAAGTCCTCCAAAAACTGCGGAAACACAAGTTGTGTGCCAATTTGGAGAAGTGCACTTTTTCCATGACCGAGGTTCAGTATCTAGGATAAATTATTGATGAGTGTGAGGTGCACATGGATCCAACAAAGATCCAAGTCATTTAGGATTGGCCAACCCCAACCACTCTAACAGAGCTTCGTATATTTCTGGGTCTTACTAATTTCTACTGCAGGTTTGTGTTGGGATTCTCTCATATCACTTGGTCCTTGAGTCAAGTCACCAAGGGAGGAATGAAAGAAAAATTCTTTTGGTCGGAATATCAATAGAAGGAAATCATAGAATTTAAACATCACCTCTGTTGTGACCCAGTGCTCACATTACCATACTTGCAACAACCATTTGAGATCGAGACAGATGCCTCTCACTATGCTATTGGGGCAGTTCTTACTCAACAGGGGCATCTAGTGGCATATCATAGTGAAACATTGTCCGACACAGTCCAAAAGTATCCCACTTATGACAAAGAGATGTATTCCATTGTGCAGGCTTGTCGATAATGGAAGCATTACATTTTGGGGAAGGAAACGATCATCCACACAGACCACCGACCTCTGCAGTTCATACAGACACAAGGGAAGTTGCAGAATGATCACCATCAGAAGTGGTCCACATATCTGCAACAGTTTCATTTGAACATCAAGTACAATAAGGGAAGCACCAATAATGTTGCACACTACCTCAGCCGACCACCGATCGTGGTGATAACCACCGTGGTCAACTCTTGTGGGCATGAGAATTCTGATTGGCCCCTTCTCTACAAGAGCAATCCAGAATTCGGCCACACATACAAGACGCTCTTGGAGGGTAACTGAGTTCCAAATTTTCACCTGCAGGATGCACTACTATGTCACCTGGGACACCTTTGTGCTCCTTCAAGAGAGCGTGCCAAGATGATTTGGGAAGCGCACTACAGTCAAGTCGCTGGGCATTTTGAGGTTGAGAAAATAGTGGCAGTATTATAGAAGTATTTCTATTGGACAAACCTTCGACAGGATGTCAGGAAGTACATCAGATCCTGCACTGCCTACGCCATTTCCAAACCAACCATCAAGAAGCAAGGCCTCTATACTTCGCTTCCTACCCCTAGTCAACCTTGGGAATCCATATCCATGGATTACATGTCAGGCCTTCCTTCTACTAAGCATGGCAACGACTGTTTTTTCGTGGTCATCAACAGATTCTCGAATATGGATATTATGGCGGCCTACAAGAAGAATATCACAGCAGAAGCCACTGCCAAACTCTTCTTTGAATGAGTGTGGGTACACTTTGGGATCCCACAGTCTATCATCTTATATCGGGACAACATGTTCCTCAATACATTTTGGTCCAACCTCTGGTCAATGCTGGACACCAAGCTCACCAAATCCATAGCTTTCCACCCCCAAACTGATGGCCATACAGAGGTCGTCAATAGGATGATCGTACACATTTTGCGCATGTACAACTCAAAGCATCCACGCACATGGGATGAGAGCCTCCCCTATGTACAACATAGATATAATTGGGCCCTCCACAGCTCAACCGACCACAACCCCTTTTAGGTGGGCTTGGGATTCTAGCCACTATGTCCCATTGACGTAGCCATGCCATTTGCAGCTACTGAGGCTGATTCAGCTCATGTCCAATCTGAAGTTTCCAAGGAGAACAACTTCATTGAGTGCATTCAACACATTATCCAATAGGTTCATGACATATTGGACAGAGCCAATGATAAGTACAAGCAGCGGCATGATCAACATCGGTTGCAACACAACTTCCAAGTGGGCGACAAAGTGTGGATATATTTGCAGAAGGAGCGCCTCGTTGGACCCCACCGCAAGCTTCACCCACTCTGATATGGGCCATACACCATCACCAAGGTTGTAGGAAACAATGCGTCCGAGCTCAGTATTCCACCATTCCTTGGTCTGCACCCAGTGTTCAATGTGGACCACCTTCAGCCCTACTTTCCACCTCTACTGGACACATCCGACATGGCAGAACAACTCACACCAATAGAGTTAAACCCATACTGCATGGAACAAGCTACAACTAATGGGATTATGGTCACACAAATCAAGAACACTCACCAGCATATGATCCAACTATATCAAGTTGTCAAAGTAGGCCAACTCCTTCACGAGGGCAAGTGGCTCACTAGGGACCAAGTTCAACAGAAGTTTCCTCATCTCATGGAGGAACTCAACACAATGGGGACCATTGCTTACTAAGGGGGGAGGAATGATCCAGGTGGATATTGGGGGCCACACGCCTATTCCACTTGGACTCTCACCCTTGTTTCTTTCAGTTTTTTAGTTTCCTTAATTGTAGCACAATTTACTATTTTTGGCAGTTTTTCGGGTCCTGAACTTCCGGAGCCATTTTGAGGTCGTAAATGACGTTTTTTGGGCATCAAACCTATAGCGAATATGAGTCTATTTTGGACTTGATATTCGTTGTCAGCAGTTGTAGTCCTCAGATAGATATTTCTAACGATTGTATCATGTGTGTCAAATGAAGATAGTATGCCAAATTTATGACCCCGGGAAATTGATATACCAATTTAACCCGACGGGGCCCATATTCTGACGTTTCATCTCTTAGGGTTAGGTTTTTGGATGTTTAGGGTTTTCCATTGTTTCTCAATAATATATAGGCCTTCGAGCCTCATTGTAACACAGAGTTCAGAGGCCTGCAGCCGCCACATCTCTTCTCGGAGATAAGCTACCATCACCCTAGCTAGTTTATTTCCATTATGTCTGTAAACAAATTTCAGTTCTTTTCTATTAATGAAATGAAGTGTTATTTCCACTGCATATTTGTATTTATGGTTATTTGTGTATTTTGTTGTGTTCCTGCATAAATTCAGATCAGCCATGCACATAGATCCATTATTTTTCATGTCAATACCAAAAGGAGTGACCCTCTCAATCTATCATGCATAATTTACATCATATATATAACATTGAAATAACTTCATGTGTGCCGTGAACAATTGTGTTATAACCATGATGAGATTTCATTGCAAGTGCATATTCAATATCACTAAAATTTTTATATATTTCATATTATCTAAACCTGGAAATATTTCTTTATCTATTATAATTGTCAAGTTTTATATATTTAATATTACTTAAACCTCGAAAGATTCATTTATCTATTATAATGGTCAATTTGTGTATTTAATTTCACTTATATATATA
>ML777276.1:153857-170281 GCA_009831015.1 Picea engelmannii | reverse complement strand
TATATATATATATTGAAAGTCTCAATACTTATACCATATGTTAGATTCCATTTCATTTAACATGCAAACAAAACTAAGTAATATATTTCACCCTAAAGAACCATCCAAGCACAATATCATAATCGACATCAAATACTCTCTCTCTCTCTCTCTCTCTCTCTCTCTATATATATATATATATTTATATATCAATATCAAATTTAAGAATATGATCCAAAGTAACATATAGATTATATCCAGAATTTACATGAAACATTGATGGATCATATGTTAGATTAAATTTAGCACGAGCTAGGAATAGCAATTTAAACATATGATAGATCTGGAGTTGATCCATAGTGCGTATAACTAGGATCTATCTATTTACTTATTAGTGAATGAAGGTGTTTTTTGAATTAGGGTTTGATTTTAGAATCTTAGGGAGGGTTTTTTTAGGTTGATATATTTTTTAAAGCAATAACTACCTATAAAAACAATGAAAACCCAAGTATAATACTTTGAATAATTATTACGAATTTCAATAATATTCCTCAATAATTATTAAGATGAATATTAAGTCTAGACAAATATCAAACTTATGTTAGAGGACCAACCTTCTTGCTGATTTCCATAATATTTTGATTGCTTGAAAACTTCAAATTTAGCACAAGCTATTGCACATTTATTATGTATCATATAAATATATAAGATTACTTTTTATTGAGTTTAATATGACAAAATTAGTCTGGTTTTGGACATACATCCATTCAAATGTAAAATAACAAGAAGTATATTGGGATTGAATGTATCACTGAGATAATAGTTTAATATGAAGAGGATGAAAATCTTCCCAAGATATACAATTATACTTTAAGATATAAATTATTCTTTAATCGATTATCAAAATGAAGAATGCATTGTTTTCAACAATAATATAACACAAAACAATATTGATTTCAACAATGATATAACACAAAACAACATGAAATATTGATTTTAGTGATGATATTAAAAATATTATTTAAAGAAATAAGGGAATTGAAATTATTTAAACAATGATATAATGCAAAACAATAGGGTGCATTTATTTTGTACATGTACAATGAAACATGGTTTAGAGAAATTAGTTGTTATGATTTCAATAATGACAAAATGAAAAACAATACAATGCATTCATTTTAATGATGACACAATGATTAACGATTTAGAGAAATTAGTTGCATTGATTTAAATAATGACATAATACAAAACAATATGCATTGATTTAAGTGATATACAATGAAAAATGATTCAACATAATCAAGCAGATGTATTCATTTTAACAATGTTATAACATAAAACAATAGGGTACATTGATTTCAGTGATAGTGATATAACATAAAACAATAGAGTGCATTGATTTCAGTGATAATGATATAACACAAAAAAATAGGGCATATTGATTTTAGTGATGATATTAAAAAAATGATTTAGATAAATAAGGGAGTATAAATGATATAACACAAAACAATAGAGTTCATTTATTTTAGAGATGGTACAATGAAAAATGATTTAGAGAAATTAGTTGTTATGATTTCAATAATGAAATAATGCAAAACAATGCAATGCATTAATTTTAGTGATGACACAATCATAAACAATTTAGAGCAATTGATTGCATTTATTTCAATGATGATATAAAACAAAAAATATGCATTGATTTAAGTGATGATACAATGAAAAATGATTTAGCATATTCAAGTAGTTGTATTCATTTTAAAAATGATATAACATGTGCGTTGATTTCACTGTCAAAACTATGAAAAATGATTCAATGCATTAATTAATTGAAGAAATGATATGAACTAAATTAATCCTTTATATTGAATTCAACATCACTATGAAAAATGATTCAGTGTATTAATTAATTGAAGAAATGATACGAAGGAAATTAATCCTCTATATTGATTTCAAGTGTGAGATATTGCAAATTGAAGTGAAATAAATTTAACAATAACACAATAACTCACTGAAAACCAATTTCAAAACATATATATTAAGATATATTAAAACCATTATAATATTAAGATATATAAAATGAGAAAGACTTCAGAGCTCTAAAATTCCTCAAGATCTCACTTTAAAGTCAATATATGTTTGCATGGTGTCCAATTTCAACATCCATTTCCATATGATCGATATAAAATGATGGGAAAGTGTGTAAGTGTGTCTAAGAAAAAAGGGGAAGAAAGTAGATTGAGATAAACTACTATGTAAGATATGAGTTATTCGATATATATTACTTCTTAATGATATGATGATATGATGTAGTATATATATTATTCAATATCTTAACCATTCCATTTTGTTATTATTCAACATCTTCATCACCAAATATTGTTACTTTGTTATTATTTGGATTCATAATGATGTAAATTTCAAATTATCAAGTTCATCTTAAACATATACATATAGATAAACATTATCATCTAAAAATTTCACATTCGTGCCCGCAACTGGAACCAACATAGATCCATCTTAACTCAGGATCTATCATGGTTCAAGAGGGATAAAATCCCTTGAGGTGCAAACCTTTCCTCAAGTTTTTCACTACAAAATGAGGTTTTCACCTCGATGGATTTGACCATCTCGGCGCATGATATATCCAGAGTTAAGATGGATCTACACTGGTATTGTTACAAATAAGATCATAATAAAAGAAAAAAAATAAGAAAAAAATAGAAAAAATAAATAATAAATAGAGGACCAAGAATAGAAAAAAACATACACACAAAATAGAGAAAACATGTTTTATTAAAAAAAATGACATTATTTTAAAAAATAAAATAAAATTAGTTACATGGGACATAGAGAAAATAAAGTAACTGAAAAAACCAAACACACGCATTTATAAAAAAAAAAAAAAGTAAAAATAATAATAATAATAAGATAAATTGCAGAAAAAATGTTAGAAAAGAAACATTAAAAAAAACAAATAAAAAGTAAAAAAAAAAAGGAAAATCTTAAAAAAAAAACAAAAAAAATATGGTAGATGGGTTGTTGGGGGTTTCCCAGTCCGAATTTAGTGTTAACTTTTGAAAAAGGAAGGGCATGATAGGGGTTTACAGAATCCCCCAAGGAGAGATGACTTTTGGAAGTGGAGGGGTGGAAGGGGGGTTTTCCCCATGGAGTGACAAATTTGGAAATGGAGGATTGAGAGTGGGGTTTCCAAAAGCCCCCCTCTTACCCCTCCATTTTCAAAAGATGTTTCTCTATAGGGAGAAATATCCTCCCACCCATCTATTTCCAAAAGCCACCTCTCAAGGACTGGTGGATTTTGGAAATGGAGGGGTGAGAATCAGGGCTAATTTTAAGGATGAAAATTTATATTAAAATGTAGAAACATGGGATAATATTACTAGTCCTTAATATGAAAAAATTAAAATGTCTGGCGATATTTCTGTAAAAATATTCAAATTTCTAAGGATTTTATATAGTTTCTATAAAATTTTGGCAATTTTTAAGGTAAAATAATTTTATTCTTTGGAATTTGGGTGAATCATTTTTTGAAAAAATGGAAATTGATGAATCTTTTTTCAAGAAAAACCATGGAAAATTATCCCATTTGTGAAATTTATCCCCTAAAATCATCTATGGTGGGAAGGAGGTTTCCCTCCACATGTCATTTAAAGGAGAAACCCATTGCTCCTTTAAGCAAGAGGGGAGGTAGGGTGACAGGTGGGAGAGAGGGGGTAGAGGGGGAGGAATGGGGGATAGGGAGATTATTCTAAAAATCATCCCCCCTCCCTTAAACAACAACTTTTGGAAATGGATGGGTGTTTCACCTCATGCCTCACTTGACGTAGGGAAAATGTAATTAGTAGGATGGGGAAGGGAGAGGGTTCATTATAGAATATGTACATGCTTCCATGTGACACACATGTGACTTATGTGTTTCTGTTTGATATGGATTTTTATTTTTATTTTTTAGAGTTTGAAATATAAAGGAATACGGTTTCATAGATGACATAATGAAAGTTTGGGCCCAATATTCATTCCTCTATAGAGTATTCTTATTGTAGATCAAGAAAATGCTTTTCTTGGTTTACCACATTTTGTTGTTTCTCAAATGCCAACTTATTGAGATTTTATTGTCTCTTAAGATGATACCTAGTCTGAGGGCCTTGTAGAATAAGTTTTGGATGTTGCATGTAATAGCATTTACTAGTACTTTTGGGATCATAATTGAAAATTTGAATCGATTTTTGTTGAAAAAAATAATTTTAACATCGAAAAGCAATGAAACCCAAGGAACCCATTGTTTTATGGGTCTTTTTCCACTAATACATGTTGCTTAAGTGACATTAGCAAAAAAATGTCAAATAACCAATGTTACAAGCATCAAATAATCGATGTTAACTATGACCATCAAATTTCACTATTTCACTTTATATATATATATATATATATGGGTATGTGCAAGCTAATGATGGTTTCTCATGATGCATTAGTGGCAATGCAAACATAGAAAAACAACAATATGTTAACTTGGAGGGATTATTCAAGGTAAGTTTACAATGAATTTGAATATGGTGTAAGAAGAAGAAACATATAAAATTGAATTAGCTTTCCAAATATACAAATTTTATTCATAGAAATTGTGAATAACTATGTGTAATTTGATTTTTTCTAAAAGTGGTATATGTCTTTAATATAAGGTATATGTCTTTGTTCGTGCAGGTGTTGAGTACCTTAACGATGGAATTTCATTCCAAAAACTTGTATAATTTTAGAGAACCCATTGTTCTAGTGTGGTGTATTTTTTGGAAATTTATAATATTAATTTTATATTTTTTAAAAATTATGAAAGCCAATATATACTTGAAATTACAATGCCTTTTGTTCATGTAGGATAAGAGGGTCTTAACATAATCAAATGTTTTTATTTATATTTAGATTGTAGATATCGATATCCTCTAGTGTGTCATATAAATAATTTTAGAAATGGTTAATCCAACAAAACGTTATAGAAGAAATGAGGTATGTATTCTGGGATTTTGGTATATGTGAAGACAAAATTAGATTTAAAATAGTGAACAATATTATTTTAAAAAATCAAAAACTATATATTTGAGATTTGCATAACTGACTCTATCTATGTTTGTAGTTTTGTCAACAATTGAATTGGAGTTGCTTAGGGACAAGCAATTTCACGAAGGGAGGACTGTGATGTCTCCTTCCAATTGATCATGATGGAGGATGACTTAGTAGCCTATATGACTCCCGTAGGCTATAGTCAACATAAAAACAAGAGTCACAAGGATTTATTTAGTGTCACTGGGTTAAAACATTATAAATTCTAAAGTGAGATTAAATAAAAATAAAATACTTAATTACTTATGTTGGATTACTAAAAGGGGGTGTGAATCAGTAATAGCATAATTATAATCCTTTTTCTTCAAATGTTGTATCAATGTAGAATTATTATCCAATAATGAGCAGTAAGAAATAAACAATCATACACATACACAGTACACCAGTGTTTTATGTGGAAACCCAAATCAGGAGAAAACCACATAATGTTTTTTCTTATATGTCTTGAAGAATTACATTCATTGAAAGCACCAACTTCCTTTGTTTTCTAGCTGCAACTAGAAGGAGGCTCCAACCCCCTAGTTTCTCAGGCTACAACCCGAGGGAAACTCCAACTCCCCAATTCTCTAGCTACAACCAGAAGGAGGCTACAACCCACTATGTTCTCCAGCTACAACCACCTGTCCTTGCCCCGTCCTACCACCCTGAAGTAGAAGTAGAATGATGGAACCACTATCACACTATCACTGTGAGATATATTGTTGTAAACTTGTCCCAATAAATTTGAACCATGCATCAACCTGTACCTCAACCTGTAATCAACCTGTACCATAAACAAGTGCATCAACCATGCACCAACCTGTACCAAACAACCTGTAATCAACTTATACCATAAACAAGTTCATCCAACCATGTACCAAGTATGTACCAATCATGTGTCAACTAATCAAAAACTATGACTCATCAATATGTACCAACATCATCAACTATACACCTCATGTATGTGCCAACTCATCAACTACTTGTCTCAACCATGTACTCAACATGTACCTCAACCAAATCCCTCATCAATTTCATCATCCAAATCTGATTTGTAGCTCTGTAATAGACTTGGTGTATATGATCACATTCCTGCAAACCTTCCTTAACTTTAACAAAAAGAGACTAGCATTTTCACCAAACGTTTCTTTAGTCTCACATGCCTAGTTTTGGATTAGTCAACAATCCTAACTTTGAACATGTAATGTATAAATATATGAAACTGATACACAATGTTATTCAGTGTGTTTTATGCAATTCCTCCAGGTGTCACTACTTGGAACCTCTCAGAAAAGGAGTTATAGCAAAAATGGCATACCTTGTTGAATTCTGGCTTATTCTAAAGAGTGACCTTGTAGAGCGTGCCCCACATGAAATATTCATTTAATTGATATGAAAATATTACAAAAAATACTATAGACTGTACCCTAACTAAAAAATTTGGTCTCACTAAATTTTAATCTGTTATGAAGAATTTATGATGTTTTTACCCGAAACACCTTTTTTTGACTAGTTTCAGGACTAGCCACAAACCCTATTTTCCACGGAGTGTAACATCAAAAATAAAACGACCCACAAGCTGAATTTTTTACCACATATACTTGGGTATGTTTTCTCAATGGAATAGAGATTTCATGGTATGAATCATTATATAAAAAAAAGTTATAGTGAAAATGGTGAGATGACCTATAAATAACATACCTTAGAAAGCACCATCAAAAGAATTTATCCTTCCTTGCATTTTATCCTTCTTTTCTTCCCCTTCCCTCAGAGATTCAGCTTAGATATCCTAGGTTACATCAGACACCTATATATATTCAATATTCTCAAGTGTAATTAAAATTAGAGAGCCTTGCCTCTTATTTATACTCTCCAAGTAGCTTCCTTAAAAACATCTTCTAGGTCACTTGGCCCACTTTCCTTATTTTAGGGTTAACCCACTTCTAATTTCTCCATTAAATTTATTATTGAAATAATTTATTTTTTATTCACTTTGAATTGTAATACACTAATCACTTCACTTTATTATTTACCTTTTAAAATCTATTAAACCACTTTGACTACTTTGACCTTTTGGGGCTTCTAGATGACATATGAGGTTCCTCAAACTTCCTAAGACCATAACTCTCAAACCATGAGGAGTTATGTGATATTTCACATACCACCAGAAATAGAATGACATGTACTATCCATATAGAATAGTATTACCTTCAAATATATAAAAAATCATACCATTATCCATCAAACAAACTTGGGTCCATTACCCAAACCTGGGTTCTCCAACTTTACATGGTCATAACTCTCTAACCGTGAGGAGTTATGTGACGTTCTACATACCACTGGAAATGGAATGACAAGAACTATCCATCTAGGATATTTTCCTTGACAAATTCAATGTCCTTCATCTCATTATTCCACAATTAAGCATGGGTTCTCTTACTCCGCAAAGCATCTTCCCGTGAGGGCTTTCACCATAAGGGGACCACTTTGGAGTTCATCCATATTTACATCTTACCAACCATGAAAAAAAAATAATGAGTCATATTTACATCAAACAATCTTGGGTCCATTACCCAAACCTTTGTGCTATGGGGCTTTCTTCAAGGGTTGATATCAATGACAACTAACCTTAATCAATCCCCCTTTGGCATTGATGGAAACACTCTGATGAAATACTGAAATCATATCACTCATGCTCCCCCTAGAACCATGCCTCTGTCCTCTGCATCTAATAAACCTATCCCCGTTTGTCATCAATGGCAAAGGTATCTTTCCATCTGGGGCTGCTCCCCCTGACTGAACTGTCCTCTTATGGTGCTTCCTCATGTACATCTAAGACATATAAAATAAACATTCAAAAAAATTCATTTTGGAATAGAAATAACTCCAAATCTTTGACAAAGATATTCAAAGGCTTCCTGTGGAAGTGGTTTTGTAAAGATGTTTTCCACTTGTTCTTTTGTTCCCACATACTCAACTCTGATTCTCTTTTCTGCAACCGGTTCTCATAGAAAGTGATACTTTATTGGAATGTGCTTCATCTTGGAGTGCATCACCGAGTTTTTTGAGATACTAATGGCACTTATATTATCACAATATATTGGAATGGGCTCATCATACTCAACCTGTATATCTGTCAAAGTTTGTTTCATCCAAATAACATGTGTACAACATGTTGCTACTGCAATATACTCTGCCTCATATGTAGATAGAGATATCGATGATTGTTTCTTGCTTAGCCATGATACCAAACACTCACCTAAGTAGAATGTTGTTCCACTGGTGCTTCGTCGGTCATCAATACAACCTACCCAATCTACATATGTGTAGGCAATAAGTGATAGATCTTTTCCTTTTGGATACCATAATCCAAACTCTTGTGTTCCTTTGAGATATCTAAAGATAATCTTTACTGCTAATACATGTGATTCCTTTAGTGCTTCTTGAAATCATGCCACCTGTCCAACTGCCTGCATTACATTTGGTCTGGATGTTGTCACATATAGTAGGATGTGAATCATTGACCTTTATTGCCTCTGATCTATAGACTTTGAAACATCATCTTTGCTCAACTTACAATTGGTTTGCATGGGAGTGATAACTGGTTTGCAATCTTCCATTCCGAACCTCTTTAGCATTTCTATGATATACTTGGTTTGAGAAATAAAAATTCATTGGTTTCTTTGACGTATTTGAAGTCCTAGAAAGAAGGATAGTTCTCCAAGTAACGACATTTTAAATTCATTATGCATGTCTTTTGCAAATTTATGTTTTAACCTTTCATCATCACTACCAAAAATAATATCATCAACACAAACTTCAATTAATAAAATATTACCTTGACTTACCTTGATGTAGAGGTTGTTGTCTGCACTTCCTTTTATGAACCCTCCCTGCTGCAGATACTTATCTAGTCTGGAGTACCATGCTCTAGGATATTGTTTTAGACCATACAAGGCCTTCTTTAATTTGCACACATAGTCTATGTTCTCTGACAACTGAAATCCTTCTGGTTGTTCAATGTAGACTTCTTCTTCAATTTCCCCATTCAGAAAAGATGATTTTACGTCCATCTGATATACTTTAACATTTTTGGAGCATGCATAAGCTAAAAGAAAATGGATTGGTTCCATTCTAGTAACTGGTGAAAATGTCTCTTCAAAGTCGATTCCTTCAATCTATGCATATCCTTTACATACCAATTTAGCTTTGTTCCTTGTAACCTGTCCATCTTCATTCAATTTATTCCTGAAAACCCATTTTGTGTCGATCACATTCTTATTCTTTGGTCTTGGAACCAATTCCCAAGTGTCATTTTTCTCTATTTGATCCAATTCTTTAACCATGGCCTTATTCCAAAATTCATCCTACCTGGCTTCTTCAAAACAATTTGGTTCAATTGTACATAAGAGTGCTAGGTGTATTTGTTCTAGTGAACGTATTTTTCTTCTAGTCTCAACTCATGCATCTTTGTTTCCAATAATCTAATCTGAAGGATGATTCTTTTGTACTCGTTTTCTAGGTTTCTTTGGAGATACTTGTTGAACTTGCTCTTCTGCTTCTGTCGGATTCTCTTCATCTTCATCTTCCTCTTCTACTTCTTTTTCATCTTCTTCTTCGAAAAGTTATTCCATTGATTTATTTTTTTCTTCCTTTGATTTTGGTCTGCCTATTTCATCAATTGTTACGTTGATGCTTTCCACAACTTTGTTTAATATTAGATTGTAACACTTGTATGCGTTCCTTGTACTTGAGTAACCAACAAGTATTCCTTTGTCCACACGAGAATCAAAATTTCCCATTCTGCCATCTTCTCTTTTGATGTAGCATTTTCTTCCAAAACCTCTGAAGTGCTTCACATTTGTTGGTCTTCCTTTCCATAGCTTGTAGGGAGTTTTATCAGTGTTGTTTCTGAGCATTAATCTGTTTTGAATGTGAACTGTTGTATGCACTTCCCGTGTCCAAAAAATATCTGTCAACTTTGAATCCATTATCATTGTTCGAGCCATTTCTTGTATTGTCCTGTTCTTTCTTTCAATAACTCCATTCTGTTGAGGTGTCCTAGCGACAGAGAATTTCCTTTTTATTCCATGATTTTTGCAGTAGTCCATAAATTCCTTTGAGGTGAATTCTCCTCCATTATCCGATATTAAGCATTTGATTCTTGAATCCATCTCATTTTCAACCATTTCCTTGTAGATCTTGAAGTTTTCAAAATATTCTAACTTGTTCTTAAGAAAACAAACTGTAGTTATTCTTGTATAATCATCAACTAATAACATAAAGTATCTCTCACCTTTTAATCCTTTTGTTGTAGTAGGTCCAACTAGAACAATATTCACAATTTCCAGTGATTTTGTTGTTGAATATTCTTTTGATTTGAACCTGATCTTTGTTTTCTTTCCTTGTTGGCAATGCTTGCATAAAGTGTTGGTTGGTTTCGTGATATGGGGCATTTCTCTGACTGCTTCTCTTTTGCTGACTTTGACAAGGTTATCAAAATGCACGTGACCCATTATTTTGTGCCATAGCCAACTTTCATCTTCCTTTCCTAGACAACACTTTTCATTTCCAATTTCGCTTAACACATATATGTTGCTTGAAGTTCTTGTAGCTGTAGCGACCAATTTCCCTGAGCCTTCTTTTCTTATCTCACACTTTTATGAATTGAAAGTAAATTTATGACCTTGGTCACACATTTGACTCACACTTAAAAGATTGTGTTTCATATCTTCTACTAGTAGAACATTTTTTTCCTTTTCATTCTTGTTCCCAATTCAGACTGTGCCTTTTCCAATGATTTTGGCTGAATCATCATTTCCGAAGGAGACTGATCCATTTATTTCCTTTTGTAATGTAAGAAACTTGTCTCTATCACCTGTCATGTGTTTTGAACATCCACTGTCAACATACCAACCATGTTTCTTTTATTTAGCTTGTAGAGAGAATGTGCATTCTTCATTGCTATATTGATCTTGCTTTCTTATCCATGTCGTTTTCTGAGGTTCTTGTTTGTGACTCTGTTGAGGTTCTTTAGGAGGGACTGTCATTCCGCAATTTTTGGCCATGTGTCCAAAATTGTTACATTTGTAACATTCTACTTCAGTGCTCAAAGATTCAAACCTGTTGTAACTTCGTCTTTGTGTTTCACTAGATCTTCTTGAATAACCCCTTTGTGTATGGCTCTCAAAGTAGTTATTGTTCATGTTAGCTCTGCAATTTACAACTTTATGTCCAAAATTATTACATGCATAACATAAACCAAAAAATATAGTTTGATACCTAGTAGTTGAAGATATTCTAAAAGGAGGTGCTCTTATGAATCCTTCTTCTTCTTGAGGCATGTCTATCTGTTGTTAATTTTGAAATCTAAATCTTCTCGGTGGAGGAGTGTCCCTGTAATCTTCCTTGTATATCTTTTTATCCCCTTTGATTGTTTCTCAATAGCTTTTTGGATTTGTTTCTTGCTCTGTTGTTTTGGAGCTTGATCCCTTTTCTGTTTAATTGTATCCAAGTCTAGACTTGTCAAGATGATATTTTTTACTGTTGATAATGTCATCCAGAACTTTTGAGCTATTCTGCATATTTTTCTTTTGAATATCCTTTCTTAGTGTGACAATCTATGCTTCCAGGTTTCCAAAGATCTTGTCATTTCCTTCTAGCTGTTCTTTGAGTGATTCTTCAATTCTTTTATCTTCTTCTATTTGAACCTTCAATTTTGTGATCATTTGTTCTAGTTCTTGAGTGTTTTTTTTCTTATCTATTTATGCTTGTAGTTTCTTGTTTTTCGTCTTTTCTCTTATGATAACTTCTATGGAACTCATGAATTCTTCTCGGAAGTCAACTTTTTCCTCTTCACATTCTTCTTCATATGCTTCTTCATATTCTTCTTTGGAGTCTTCTTTATCAGAGTCTTCTACTGCCATGAATAGAAATCTCCCTATTTCATTGTGACTGACTTCATCTTCATCTGATGATGAGATGTCTTTTTTGGTGCAAAAGCTTTTCTTGAAAACTTTCTTTGTAGTTCTTTTACCTTTATATGTTTGTCTACCTTTTGAGTAACTGTCATCATTTATCTTTTTCTTATGAGGACATTTGTTAGCAAAATGACCAACACCATCACAATTAAAACAAATTAAAGGAAGCTTACCTCTATACCTATCGTTGGTTCCCTTGTTCAGTCTTTTGACGAAGTTGGCCACTTTTTCATCATCTTCTGAGATGTCGCTTCTATTGCTATATTATTCTTATTTTTTTTTCTTTTGATTCGATCTTTTGGATGCTTTGAAGGATGCTTCTTTTACATCTGGATTTTCATGTTCAGTTCTCATCTCATATGCTGTGAAGATTCTATGCAGTTCATCCATGCTTATTGAGTTTAGATCTGATCTTTCTTCTAGTGTTGATATCTTAGGGTTGAATCTCATAGGGAGAGATCTTAGTACCTTTTGAACAATTACAGATTCTTCGATTTCTTCTCCCAATCCTATGATTGCATTCACTGTTTCATCGACTCATAATAAGTAGGCTTCGATATCTTCATCTTCCTTCATTTTTAGTTGTTCGAACTGACCTCTGTAAGTTTGAAGCTTTGTTTCTTTGACTTTTGAATCTCCTTCATAAATATTTCGAAGCTTGTCCCAAATCTCTTTAGTAAATTTACAATGTGCAACTTTTGTGAATACCATATCACTGAGACCATTCAAAAGTGCATTTTTGGCTTTGGAATTATTCTCACCGAGTTTCACTGCTTTGTCATTTGTTGGTGGAACTGTTGGTGTTGTGTATCCATGTACAATTGATTTCCAAACTTGAAATCCATGTGTTTGTATATATGTCTTCATCCTTATGCTCCAAAAATCACACTTCTGTCCATCAAACTGGTGTATTCCATTTGTATACGAGTTGGTACTCTCCATGATCTACCTTTCAGTGGTTAAACTAATTTCTGAAGGAACCTGCTCTGATACCAAGAGTTGGATTACTGAGAGGGGGGGTGAATCAGTAATAACATAATTATAATCCTTTTTCTTCAAATGTTATATCAATGTAGAATTATTATCCAATAATGAGCAGTAAGAAATAAACAACCACACACATACACAATACACCAGTGTTTTACGTGGAAACCCAAATCGGGAGAAAACCACGGAATTTTTTTTCTTATATGTCTTGAAGAATTACATTCATTTGAAGCACCAACTTCCTTTGTTTTCCAGGTGCAACTGGAAGGAGGCTCCAACCCCCTAGTTTCTCAGGCTACAACCTGAGGGAAGCTCCAACTCCCCAATTCTCTGGCGACAACCAAAAGGAGGCTACAACCCACTATGTTCTCCAGCTACAACCGAAAGGTGGCTACAAGCACATGTCCTTGCCCCATCCTGCCACCCTGAAGTAGAAGTAGAATGATGGAACCACTGTCACACTATCACTGTGAGATATACCGTTGCAAACCTATACCAATAAATCTGAACTATGCATCAACCTGTACCTCAACCTGCAATCAACTTGTACCATAAACAAGTGCATCAACCATGCACCAACTTGTACCAAACAACCTGTAATCAACATGTACCATAAACAAGTGCATCCAATCATGTACCAAGTATGTACCAATCATGTGTCAACTACTCATCAACTATGACTCATCAATATGTATCAACATCATCAACTATACACCTCATGTATGTGCCAACTCATTAACTACTTGTCTCAACCATGTACTCAACATGTACCTCAACCAAAAACTCTCATCAATTTCATCATCCAAATCTAATTTGTAGCTCTGTAATAGACCTGTTGTATATGATCACATTCCTGCAAACCTTCCTTAACTTTAACAACAAGAGACTAACATTTTCATCAAACTTTTCTTTAGTCTCACATGCCTAGTTTTGTATTAGTCAACAACCCCAACTTGAAGTAATCATAACTTTGAACCTGTACTAATGTATAAAGATATGAAACTGATACACAATGTTCTTCAGTGTGTTTTATGCAATTCCTCTATGTGTCACTACTTGGAACCTCTTAGAAAATGAGTTATATCAAAAATGTCATACCTTGTTGAATTCTGACTTATTCTAGAGAGAGACCTTGTAGAGCGTGCCCCGTACGAAATATTTGTTTAATTGATATGAAACTATTACAAATCATACTATAGACTATACCCTATCCAACACATTTGGTCTCGCTGAATTTGTATATGTTATGAAGAAGTTATGATGTTTTTACCCGAAACACATGTTTTTGACTAGTTTCAGGACTAGCTACAAACCCTATTTTCCACGGAGTGTAACTCCAAAAATACAACAACCCACAAGATGAATTTTTTACCACAGATACTTGGATATGTTTTATCAATGTCATAGAAATTTAACGGTCTGAATCATTATAGAAAAAAAATTATAGTGAAAATGGTGAGATGACCTGTAAATAACATACCTTAGAAAGCACCATCAAAAGAATTTATCCTTCCTTGCATTTCGGCCTTCTTTTCTTCACCTTCCCTCAGAAATTCGGCTTAGATATCATTGGTTACCTCATAAACCTATAGATATTCAATATTCTCAAGCGTAATTAAAATTAGAGAGCCTTTCCTCTTATTTATACTCTCCAAGTAGCTTCCTTAAAAACATCTTCTAGGTCACTTGGCCCACTTTCCTTATTTTAGGGTTAACCCACTTTTGATTTCTCCATTAAATTTAGTATTGAAATAATTTATTTTGTATTCACTTTGAATTGTAATACACTCATCACTTCACTTTATTATTTACCTTTTAAAATCTCTTAAACCACTTTGACTACTTTGACCTTTTGGGGCTTCTAGATGACATATGAGGGTCCTCCAACTTCGTAAGGCCATAATCTCAAACCATGAGGAGTTATGTGATATTACATATACCACCAGAAATGGAATGACATGTAATATCCATATATAATAGTATTACCTTGAAATATAGCAAAAATCATACCATTATCCATCAAACAAACTTGGGTCCATTACCCAAACCCGGGTTCTCCAACTTCACATGGTCATAACTCTCTAACCGTGAGGAGTTATGTGAAGTTCTACATACCACCGGAAATGGAATGACAAGCACTATCCATATAGGATAGTTTCCCTGAAACATTCATTGTCCTTCATCTCATTATTCCACAATTAAGCATGGGTTCTCTTACTCTGCAAAGCGTCTTCCCATGAGGGCTTTCACCATAAGGGGACCACTTTGGAGTTCATCCATATTTACTTATTATCAACCATGACAAAACAATAATGAGTCATATTTACTTCAAACAATATTGGGTCCATTACCCAAACCTTTGTGCTATGGAGCTTTCTTCAAGGGTTGACATCAATGACAACCAACCTTAATCAACAACTTAAACATTAAAAAGTGATTTTTAATGTTTAAGTGAAAATTGGAGTAAAAATAAGGTAAATGATTGATTTTTTCAAAAAGGGAAAGATCTAGAAGGCTCGGAGAAAGAGTAAATAGAGGGTTAACCCTTCACTTTGGGCATTATGATTTGATCTCTCATTTTAGAGTGCTCTTGGAGCCATTGTTTCATTGGGGTTTAGCAAAACCCTTCCACCATTGCAGTTTAGTTTCGGTGGTGCAATATCCACCCTAGCTAAACAAGAAACGGGGTTGATCCAAGATTTCCATTGGATCTTCTATTCACAGTTTGTTTGAGTTGGAGGCATATTGGCTTGCACGGGAGATTTGTGAAACTTGTCAGAGGAGGCTGATCTTAGATTTGTAGGTACTGGGATGGTTTTGGGGAATCATGAAAGGAGATTCCTTGTCGGTTGAACACGAGCATCCCGCAAGGCCCTACTTTCTTCCCAACTTGTTCCCGTGAGGACCTATAAAAACTGAAGTTGTCAAGATACTTATGCACATAACTGATTACCCTTGGAGAGGGTTTCCTATAGTGGATTTAGTTACCAGAAGGATCGTGGTGTCATTCCAGGTTATTTTTGCTTTGTGTGTGTGTTTGTGCAGTTGCCATTGCATTCAATAGAGATATGTGGGTTTAGTATTGATGCAAATTTTAATACAACCAATATAGAATTGTGTTGTTGTGATTTTTGAAGATTCCATCCATAATAAAATGCCATGATCATATATTCTATTTATGTTCTTACAATATGTTTGATTAAATGCTAACTATGAGTTTACATGCAATCTATTTGTAATAAGTAGACAATCATCCAAAAACATTTTTTTCAAAGTGTTTGACAAAAATACACACCTAAAATAAAACTCGAAATACAATATCGTAGCCTGCTACAATTGGGGATATTACATGTAGAGAGGAGGGGG
>ML777276.1:137492-152189 GCA_009831015.1 Picea engelmannii | reverse complement strand
AGCAAGTGTGTGTGTGTGTGTGTAAGAGAGAGAGAGAGAGGCAGTGACTGAGAGAGAAGGGGAGACAGAGGGAGGGGGATACAAAGTGAAGGAGAGATACATGAAGATGTAGGAGAGGGAGAGGGAGAGAGATAAAGATAAAGAGAAAGGTGGAGGGAGAGAGAGGGGGTAGAGAGAGATAGAGGGAGGGAGGGGATAGAGAGAGAGAAAGGGAGTGGGTGAGAGAGAGGTAAAGAGAGAGGGGAGGAGAGTAGGGGAGAGAGATATGGAGAGAGGGAGAGAGGGGAAAATGAGAGAGAGAGAGAGAGAGAGGCTTGAGGCTTGAGTTTCCTCCCCCAACCATGTTTCAGGAAACGAAACTCATACCTAGAGCTAAAACCCTTCTAATGGTGCTCATAACCCAAATAGGAGGGAGATGTTACTCTCAATACATTACAAGTGGTGGTTAAAGGCATTGTTCTTGGATTTGGATGCCTAGAAGCCTAATTTAGGTCCTAATGTTTGATTTTCCTTCTTTGACCATGTATAATTCCCCACGACCCATAATTGGTTCCTGAAACCTTCTAATGGGGTCCATATTGCAACTTGAAGGACAAATATCCCACACAGAGAGCATATGCGGTGGTTTTAGGAATCATTGATGGCTCTTGAGCCATGTAACCTATGTTTTAGGCCTAATGAGCAAGTTTCATCACTTGACCTTGGTCCAAGTCTTCATACTGATACCTACTTCTCCAAAACCCCTAATGGTGCTAATATTCCCACTAAGAGGTAAAGTATACACTTGGGAAGTAATGTGTGTGGGTTAAAGGTGTTTTTCGTGGTTGAAGATTTCATGTGAGTTTAAGGTGTTGTTTTTGGCCTTAATGCATGAGTTCAAGGTGTTGTCTATGGCCGTGGCCTATGGTTGGGGATGTCAGTGCCACTAGGTGGTTTTGAACTCTTGGTATGTGTCCCAAGGTATTGAAAATTATACACATATGTTGTTTGTTGTACCGATGGGCGTGTAACAGGGGGGTGGCTAGGCCCCCCCTATTTGGGGTTGGGGAGTACTGTTGGGTATGTGTTATATTATTTGCATGATTGGTCCCATGTATTGTACATTGATATGGGAGAAAGGGGGGGTATAATCCAGATTATTTTGAGAACGAAATGAAGGAAGATATATAAGAATGAAATATATAGAGATATTGCAATAAACACAAAGACACAATAATGGACATTTTTTATTAATGAGTGAATGTACAGAAACTATAAAATTATAGAGTGAATGACTCACTAGAATGGTGGAATCTTATCTCTGAGAAGAGATGTGATAGCTACGCTCACTTGCAAGAATATGATGTTGTTTACAATTAGGCTCTAGAGGCCTTTTTAACATAAAGAAAATCCCAAGGGCGTAACTTTTGCATACGATCTCCATTTGGGGCATTCTATACCTCGTAGGAAAGGTCTGTTCGAGGAGTACATATTCTATTTGGTCCAGACTATGTTATTAGTTCTTGTCTGGGTACCGTCGTGCCCAAAAAATGTCATTTAGGGCCTCAAAACGACCCCGAAAGTTTAGGATTTGAAAAACCGTAGACACGCTACCAAGGTGGAAACCCATGTTTCGAACCAGTGGGAATAGGTGGGTGGCCACCAATTTTCGCCTGGATCAAGGTAAAAAAATTTGGCACTTTTTTGCGTCCATTTTTGGCATTTTTTCATCACACAATTTTCTCTTTTGGTGGTGTTTTGGAACATGGTATTTTAGACCATCGTTTTCTAATTCATAGGGGGTCAAATGAGGTCACTTCACATGAATTTTGTGTTGGTAAGAACATGTACGCATTCCTGATAATGGACGCACTTTAGGAACACGTGGGTGTTCAAAAGCGTGTGCACATTCTAGAGTGTGTGTGCACTCCTTACATTTCAAATATTTTTCGAACAAGAATGAAAAATCTAGTGTAAGTGTTTGCTAAGTTGGTTTCGTTATATTTAGGTCTGGGATGGAAAACCTAGTGGTTTGGTTCGCAAATACACAAAAACTCCATTTTTATGAATACCTCTATTTATCTCTATTTTTTACATTATTTTTCTATAAGCTACACAAATTCGTTGTTGATGAAACTATAGACATGATAGAGTCGACTATGAAGATTCCATCCATATATATATATATATATTGTTTACTATTTTTAATCCATGTTTTTCTTGACATATATCATAAAATCCTAAAATACATACCTCTTTTATTTCTACTATAAATTTTTATCAACTTAACCATTTTTAAATTAAGTTATATGACGCACTAGAAGAGACTAAGATAGACAATCTAACAAAAAACTGTTTGATAATGTTATGATCCAAATGGATATTGGTGGCCACCCACCTATTCCAACTAGCTCCTCTTGTCTGTTTTTGTTCAATACGTTCTTTTGTACTTCTTTGTAATTGTGGGTTCTACACTTCTATGGTTGTCTGAAACCCCACACATCCTCCGAGTGGATATTGGTGGCCTTTCACCTAATCCAACTGGATTATTTTGTATGTTTTCATGTCAACACATCTTGATGTACTTCTAGGGTCGTTTTGGGGCCCTGAACATTGTTTTTTTGGCTCTCCACAATCAAACTATAGATGAAGTTAGAGTTTGGTGGCAGAATGTGTAGTTCCCTAAAACAACTTTCCAACGGGCTATCACGCGCCTAAAACAGAGGTTGTATGCAAAAGTTACAACCTTGGGAAGTTGAGGTACCAACTTACACCAACTTACCCATAGGGGCCCAAATGACTTTTGGTGTTTCACCTTATAGGGTTAGGTTAATGGATGTCTAGGGTTTTGGAATTCATGAGTAATATCAAAAAGGCCTCTAGAGCCTCATTGTAATCCATTCTGATCATATGGATGCATGTAGCAACCACATATCTTCTCAAAGATAGCTACTACCATTCAAGCAAGTGTTTCAGTTATGTAGTTTTACAGTTTTAGCCTATTTCATTATTCAATATAAGATATTTTTTAATGGATATCTATGTTATTCTTCATATCTCTGTGTTTATTGTATTCAGTCTGTTAATCAGTTCGTTCCACTCCTAAATCCAGATCAGTGGTATCAGAGCGGTTTGCTCTTCATTTATTTTTCTTCATGCATGTCCCCGACAAGATTTGGGTACAATACGTTGGGACTCAAACCCATCGATCCATTGCAAGATCGGTCGTTCCAAGCCCAACAAAAACCCATGGGGGATGAAATGAAATATGATGGAGCAGGAGATCCTATTAAAATGTTGCTCGAGGAATCCCTCGCGCGACAAAGGAACGAAATGATGGACAACTTCATGCAGATCCTTCGATGACTGCCCACAGGAGAAGAACCTTCATCAGGAGACCATGCAACCCCATTCAAGGTACAGGTAAATTTTTATATTCCATTATTTGAAGGACCGATAGATGCATATGTTGTAGATAAATGCTTGAATCTGCTCGAAGGGTATTTTTCGGTCCACAATTTTTTCGATAGGAAAAAGATCACTTTTTCACTCCTCAAGGTCATTCCCCATGTTAAATACTGGTGGGATAGTTACTCTGAGCAAAGGGTTGTAGAGGAATATGCAATGTTTGTGGTGGCCCCTACATGGGATTCCTTCCAGGATGCCATTAAAGAACAATACTACCATGTTGGAAGCTACGAGGACTAGTACACTAGATGGACCACCCTACGTCAAGAAAGGGACTAGATAGTACCAGATTTCACCAATATTTTCCATACCCTACGCACCAAATTGGGTATAAAAGACTCTTAGAGTCATCTAGTGCTCAAATATTGTGATTGTTTTCATAGATACATTCAAACAGAAACAAAGTTTTTGGACATCGCCTCATTGGGCACGACTTAGAGATACACTATCAATATCGAACATAAGTTTAAGAAGAAAAGGCAAGAGTTTGGATCTACAAACCCCTCACAACCGAAGCAGGGCAAAGGCATCCCCAACCCACACAACAAGGGACCAAGTCAATATGGCCTCCCTCAGGACAACCAGTCCAAGCTGCAACACAAGAAGGGCAATGAGAAGATGAAGAAGGACATGGGGAAATGGTGTGAATACCATAAAATCCCTTGGCACAACACCAAATAATGTTGCTCCAAGCAGTCCCTCATGGTCGAACTGAAGGCTTCTGAATCAGAGGTTGATTCTGATTCTGAATCAAATCTTGAAGGAAGGAAGCGGATTATCGATGCTGAACCCAGTGCCACTGTCGCTACCACTAAATTTTGGCCAAGCGAACCAGAAGAACCAAAGGAAGGGGAACGTTTGTTTCACTCGCAGATGTGGGTAAAGGGTGATCCACTTCATTTAATTGTCAATAGCGGTAGTTAGAAGAACTTGATTTCAACAGAGGTCATCAAGCGGCTGGACCTACCAATGACACCGCACCCATAACCCTACACCATCGGCTGGCTTTTCCAAGGAAGCGATCTCCGTGTCAACCAATAGTGTCATCTTCGCTATGGCATCAATCCTTTCAAAGATGAGGTACTGTGTGATATTACTCCCCTTGAAGTTTGTGATGTTATTTTAGGACAACCATATTTTTAGAAGCGTCATGTTGTGTATGAGTCTAGACCCTGCAGTGTTATTATTACTTTGGGTAGACAATTGTAAAGGATACCAGAGATAGCGCCACATACTGCTATTTCTTTAATCTCTGCTAAGAAATGTAGTAAGGTCATCTCACAGACTGGGAAGTTCATCTTCTTTGTGATCCATGCTCACAGTAATCAGAAGGTCGTCACCACATCCATGGCCTCTACACAGAGCCTCTCTTTGTAGAAAAAGCAAGTGGACGAGATCGTGGAAGAATACAAAGACATATTCTCCTCACCTATAGGGGTACCGACACACTATCAAGTCAAGCATCCAATTGATCCAACCCCCGACGCACCTCTACCTAATGGACCGGTCTATTATCTCTCGTTGATGGAAAATGATGAAATCAGGTGATAGATCTAAGAGTTGCTTCAAAAGGGGCACATCAAACCCAACTCCTCCCCTTGTGGAAGTCTGATTGTACTGGTGCAGAAGAAGTACGAGACTTGGTGACTCTGCATTGATTACAAAGCCTTAAACAAAATCATAGTTAGGAACCGGTACACCATTCCCAGGGTTGATGACTTTCTTGACCAAATCAAGGGGGAAAAGTTCTTCAGCAAGATTGACCTAAAGTCTAGCTACCACCAGGTTCCCATCGAACCAATTGATGTATGGAAGACAACCTTCAATTATAAAGAAGGTCTCTTTGAATGGCTATTCATTCCCTTTGGCTTAACAAATGCACCAACCACTTTCATGAGGTTGATGGATGATGTATTGAAACCCTTCACCAACTCCTTTGTGGTGGTATATGTGGATGACATCCTCATCTTCAATAGAACATGGGAGGAGAAAATGTGTCATATTCAACAGGTTTTGAGCACTCTGCAGTAGCACAAGCTATATGCCAACTTGGAAAAATGTTCTTTTGGCATGAACAGGGTCCAATACTTGGGCTACATTATTGATGACCATGGGGTACATTTTTATCCAGCTAAGATCCAAGTCATCCATGACTCGCCAGCCTCGACCACACTGACCAAGCTTCGGAGCTTCTTGGTACTAGCCAACTTCTACTGACGGTTCGTGTTAGGATTCTCCCATATTGCATGGGCCCTTAGCCAGGTGACCAAGGGCAGTGGTAGGGCCAATTTAGAGTGGGGGAAGGAGCAACAAAAATGATTCAATGATCTGAAGCATCGCTTGTGCTCAAATCCAATACTCTCCTTGCTCGATCTACAACAATTGTTCGATATTGAGACTGATGCATCTGACTATGTTGTGGGTGCATTTCTCACTCATCACGAGCATTCGGTGGAATACCATATTAAGACCCTCTTTGATACTGTTTGGAAATACCCCACTTATGACAAGGGAATGTATTTCATTGTAGAAGCCTATCATCAATGGAAACATTACATTCTAGGAAAAGAGACGATAATACACACTGATCACAAGCCTCTGCAATTCATACAGACACATGGGAAATTGCAGAACGATCGCCATCAGAAGTGGTCCACCTACCTTCCGCAGTTCCATCTCAACATAAAGTATAAGACATGTATCTCCAATCATGTCGTTGACTGCCTCAGTCAGCCTCCTGTGGCTGCACTCACCACTGTTCTCCATTCCTATGGACATGAAGCATCTGAATAGCCCCAACTTTATCAGCAAGATCTGGACTTCGCCACCACCTATCATCTCTTGGGTATAGGCGCAACTGTCACCAATTTTCACATTCATAACGAACTCTAATGCCACCTGGTCCATCTCTGTGTTCCTACGTGCAAAGATTATTTGGGAATCCCACTACATTCGGGTGGCAGGACATTTTGGCATGGAGAAAACTTTGGGCATTCTTAAAAAAAGTTTCATTGGCTAAAACTTCGATAGGACGTCAACAAGTATATCAGATATTGCACTGCCTGTGCCATTTCCAAGCCAGCCTTCAAGAATCAAGGCTTATACACCTCTGTTCCTATTCCCAATAAGTCCTGGGAATCCATCTCAATGGATTACATGTCTGACTTGCCGTCCACCAAGCAAGGAAATGACTGCGTATTTGTGGTCGTTGATTGGTTTTCGAATATGTCCATCCTCACAACTTGCAAGAAGAATATCACAGTGACAAATACTGCCAAGCTCTTCTTCAAACGAGTGTGGGTCCACTTTGGGATACCACATACCATCATCTCTAACCTGGACATCAAGTTTCTCAACACATTTTGGTCGAGTCTCTGGTCTCTGTTGGACACCAAGATCACAAAATCCACTACTTTCCATCCCCAAATCGACGACCAAACAAAGGTCGTCAATCAAATTATTGTGCGTGATATCCTGCACATGTACAATTCTAAGCATTTACATACATGGGACAAGAGTCTCCCCTATGTTCAACACAATTACAACAGGGCTCTCCATAGCTCCACTGGCCATAGCCCATTTCAGGTGGGCCTAGGATTCCAACCCTTGGGACCCATTGATGTTGCACTTCCTCTTGCCACCACACAGACAAACTCTTCCCATGATCAGTCTGTGATGGACAAAGCCACTAGATTCATTGAGCGGATTCAACACATCTGCCAATAGGCCCAAGAGATTTTGTAGAAATTCAATGCTAAGTACAAGCAGCGCCATGATCAACATAGGGTACCACACCAGTTTCAGGTGGGTGACAAAGTCTGGTTACATTTGTAGAAGGAGCATCTTAGCAAGCCCCACCGCTTCACTATGGACCTTACACTATCACCAAGGCTGTGGGTAGCAATTCTTTTGAGCTAAACACTCCACCCTTCCTTGGCCTTCACCCATTGTTCAATGTGGATGTCATTCGACCATACTTTCCACCATTATTGGACACCTCAGAGATCACAGAACAAATGACACCCACAGAGCTCAACCTTGACTGCATGGAACAAGCATCCACTAATAAGATATTGGACACACAAGTCAAGGGCACTCATGAGAAGAGGATCCATATTTTTCAGCTTGTCAATGGAGGGGAACTCCTACACCAAGGAAAGTGGCTCACCCGGGGCCAAATCCAACAGAAGTTTCCTCACTTGATGGGGGAACTCAACGCAATGGAGACCATTGCTTCTTAAGGGGGGACGATATTGATCCGGATTTAGGAGAGGAACGAACTTATTAACAGACTGAATACAATAAACACAAAGATATGAAGAATAACACAGATATCCAGTGAACAATATCTTCTATTGAATAATGAAATAGGTTGAAACTGTAAAACTGCAGAACTGAAACACTTGCTTGAATGGTGGTAGCTATCTCTGGGAAGAGATGTGGCTGCTACATGCATCCATCTGAGCATAATGGATTACAATGAGGCTCTAGAGGAATTTTTGATATTACTCATGAGTCCCAAAACCCTAGACATCCAAAAACCTAACCCTAGAAGGTGAAACGCCAAAATTCATGTGGGCCCCTATGGGTAAGTTGGTGTAAGTTGGTACCTCAACTTCCCAAGGTCATAACTTTTTCATACGGCCTTTGTTTTAGGCATGTGATAGCCCGTTGGAAAGGCCTTTCAGAGAACTACACATTCCACTCCCAAACTTTGACTTCGTCTACAGTTTGATTATGGTGAGCCAAAAAAACAATTTTTAGGGACCCAAAATGACCCTGGAAGTACAACAAGATGTGCTGACATGAAAACATACAAAATAGGCCAGTTGAATTAGGTGAGAGGCCACTAGTATCCACATGGAGGATGTGTGGGGCTTCAGAAAACCCCAGAAGTGTAGAACCCACAATTACAAAGAAGTACAAAAAAATGCGCTAAACAAAAACAGACAAGAGGAGCCAGTTGGAATAGGTGAGTGGCCACCAATATCCATCTAGATCATGTTAAGACAGTCATAGCCTACACTAATGAAAGACATTGTAATTTCAAGGATATATTGACTTTCATAATGTAAAAATAAAATAAAATTAATATTATAAATTTTGAAAAACTACACTACACTATAACAATTGGTTCTCTACAATTATACATTTTTTAAGGAAATTTCATCATTAAGGTACTCAACACATGCACTAATGGAGACATATACCTTATATTTTGTCTGAAAAATAACATATCACTATTAGAAAAAATCAAATTTCACATAGTTATTCACAATTTCTATAAATAAAAATTATATGTTCAAAAAGTTAATCCAATTTCCTACATTTCATATTTTTACACCATATTCAAATTCATTGTAAAAGTACCTTGAATAATCCCTCCAATTTAATATATATATTTTTTCATGTTTGCGTTGCAACTAACACATCATGCAAGATCATCATTAGCTTGCACCCACCCTCCTAAAATAATCACTAGACATTTTGAAAAGATCATATGTATAGACTTAAGCAAAGTTACTCAATGAAGAGTAATCCAACACATAAGAGTCTTTGCAAATGTAGAATAAAAGAGATAACCAAATCATCATTAAGCAAGCACATATAAACACAACATAAAAATAAGCCACATTGTAGTACCTCCGAGTGGGTAACCATATGTAAGTATTAACGTGTGAAATACATACACTAATCACCTTAATAGATCTTCCAACATGTATGGGGAAGAAGAAAAATTCCAATTCTAAGTATTCTAAGCACAAGATAAACAAAAACATCTTCCATATTCTACAAGTATCAAAATCCTAGACCTCACTTACAAAACAAAGAAAAAACCTTTCTAGATCTTCTAAATTGATTAAACAAAAAATAAAGTGTATGAAACTAACCTTAAAACAACGAAAATAAATAAAAGAAAGAAGATTCTATTACAAGTAAATTATAATTGGATCCGTATCTAACTAGAAGTGGATCCAAATCCTTTTTTTATTAGGATTGATTCTTCTTAATGTTTTTTATTAATTTACAAATATCTTTACTATTTCCTCTCCAAACTCCAAATAAATAAATAAATATATATATAAATATAAATTGAATATTTATGTGTATGAGAAGAAAATCTCTCCAAAATTCTATCAACCAATTCAAAAGCTCTAAAGACTTTTAGAGCACGTTATGACATTTATAAGGTTTTTACGTATAGAAAAATCTACACAGAGTCTAGATGCATCCTAAAATATCTAGGCTTTGGACATGTCAACTATAATAAAATATGGCTAAATCATCTAAGTCGAGTTATCAAGTTTGACTCCTTTAACACGGACTACGTGGGTTCCACCCAATACATGAATGGCCACATACTTTTAGGGAGAGTAAGTGCACAGGTAAAATAAATCGAGGAAAATGCATAAATGACCAAAGTTGTCAATATTTATTTCAATTCTCTATTATATAGATAATTTGGTCATGCAATTACTCTACTTTATTTAATGCGTATATAGATTTAATTAATAGTTTTTATGTGGAAATGGCGTCAATTTATCTCAAAGGGATTAACATTAAAAATCTTAATTCACAATTTTTCACATTAGATTTTAACATCTTATTTATTAAGTATTTATATTAGTATAAGTTTATTAAATATTTATAATAATAACAAAATATTAAACTTTATATTAGTTTTTTAATTCACTTAAATTTAAAAATTTAAAAATCGTATATTATTAGTTTTTAATTCATCTAATCTAAAAATTCAATATTAGTAGATAAATCTCTCCATAAATATTGTGTAATGAAATGCCCAATTTTTTTTAGTGGACACTCCACCCATCATCATGGACAAAAGAATCTTGATATGTTAGAAAATAGTGCTAAGGTTTATTTAGGAAGATCGGAAATGACCATTGAAGATTATGAAGAAATGACATTGCTGGCCTTGGTAAGGATACGATTGAGATCGGACCTTCGAAGCTACTGGTGAATTCTAGTGAACAGGGGTAGGACAAGGGAGTCACGCCATCGTTTCAGGAAGGTGAGATCAACAACTCTTTTCATCATTTTGATTATGAGCTTTTCAAAAATCCGAGTCTCTTTGAGATAGTGCTCTCCATAGAGGTTTAGAATCTGTGCATGTAGGTTTCCACGGTTAGTCATAATGCTAGAAAATTTTCTAGATAAATAATGTGTAAGAAGTTTTGAAACGTCCAATGTCTGGAGTGGACACCCCACCCATCAAAATGATGAATAAAGTTGTTGATCTCACCTTCTTGAAACTATGTCGTGACTCTCTTGTCCTGCCTCCATTCACTCAAATTCACTAGCAACATCGAAGTCATGATCTCAATCACATCCTTACTAGGGCCAGCAATGCCATTTCTTCGTAATATTCAACGATCATTTCCAATATTCCTATATAAACCTTAGCACTCTTTTCTAACATATCAACCTTCTTTTGTCCCTGATGATGGGTGGAGTGTCCACTCAAAACATTGGACGTTTCAAAACTTATTACAAAATATTTATTCATAAATTTTTCTAGCATTATGACTAACTATGGAAGCCTACATACACAGATTCTAAACATCTATGGAGAGGATTGTCTCAAGGAGACTTGGATTTTTGAAAAGATCATAATCAAAATGATAAAAAGAGTTGCTAATCTCACCTTCCAGAAATGATGTTGTGACTCCCTTGTCCTACCTTCGTTCACTCAAATTCACCAACAACATTGAAGGTCTAATCTCAATCGCATCCTTACTAGGGATAGCAATGTCATTTCTTCATAATCCTCAACTATCATTTCCAATCTTCCTATATAAACTTTAACACTATTTTCTAACATGTCAAGCTTCTTTTGTCCCTCATGGTAGGTAGAGTGTCCACTTAAAACGTTGGACATTTGAAAACTTCTTACATAATATTTATCCAAAAATTGATCTAACATTATGACTAACTATACAAATCTACATACACAAAAATTCAACATTACTTTTTAATAAAAAAATCCTTATACTAAATGAATTATTTTTATCCAAAAATTCTAATACTAAAATGAAAATTTTTAAATGTATCCAAGTGGTTGTACAACCATTTATTAGTGCACATTTTTATTATTCAAGCACGACATTTCTCAATTTTTATTAGTGCACATTTCTATTATTAGTCCATGTCGGAAGGCTAGGGGCAGAGACTATAGATGAGTTCATCACTGACTTGATATTAGTTTAGGGTTGACTTTAAAAATTTTCAGAAATTATAATGTTTAACTTAAGAAGTTTGTATTCATATATTTTAAAATAACAAATATACAATTTTATTGGCTCATAGGTTTGAAGTGTTATTGTCAAGTTCACTTCTTCCAATACTTTAATTAACATTTCTTCCCACTACCACCTTTAACTCAAGTACTCATTGTCCTTTTCCATTTATGTTTCCAAAATCATGATACGAATCTACTACCCTGTATGCCCTGTGAGTTTTATTGTTGCAACCATTCGACTACCTATTCTTCTACGAATTCCACCAAACAATGTTGCATTATCCTTTGGAAGTTTTACTTGCAGTGTTAAATTTGTTTGTTGGTTCCAATTACTACCGACTCCCTATTCATTACGTGTAGTTTAAGCATTTGAATTGGAATTTTCTCACTGCTTCCGCTTTGATCATGAATCTGAAGGCGGTTTCTATCTCTTCACTGTTGACGGGGAAATCGGAGGCGAAAGACAATTCCAGCAGCTATGAAAATATATGCGGCATTTGCTTCAGTTTTTTCAATCACGGGCCAAATGTCTCACCCTCCATCAAATTCATTATCTGGAACGATTTCTACGAGAGATTTTCCTTCTATGGCCTCAAGGCAATCCTCACCTTATTCCTCTCAGAGCGGCTCAGTCTCTCTCAAGTTCGATCAACAGAGATGTTTCATCTCTTCACAATGGCGTGTAATGCCACTCCAATGCTGGGAGCCATAATCAACGACTCCTTCTTGGTAGACTATCAAAACCAGTCTTCTATAACCCTCATATTGAAACTGATAAATACATTAACATGCATGCCTGTATGTTTTGTTTTTGATCTGGCAGGGAAAATATAGAACGATATTGTATCTATCTCTTCTCTACGTAGTGGGGAATTGGGTGATGTCCATGGCTGCAATACCAGATCCCGATCCTGTAACTCACGAAGCTTCGAGCTATTCAATGTGGAGCACTTCCATGGGTCTTTTACTCATAGCAGTTGGCACTGGAGGCATTAAACCCTGTGTCTCATCTTTTGGAGGAGACCAAATCGAATTCTCTATGCTAGATGGTCAAACCAAAGAGAGGCCTCGGAGGATATTTTTCTCTGTGTTTTACTTTGCAATTAATGTAGGTGCCTTCCTATCTATGCTCCTCACGCCACTGTTGAGGGCCAATGTGTCGTGTGCATCCGCTTTTGGAATACCGTCTCTTCTCATGGGTTTCTCTATAACTATATTCTGGTCTGGTTGGAGAGACTATGTCGATGGACGGGCTGTGGGGAGTTTTTTTTCTAGTTTTATAAAAGTCATAATTAGTGCTGTAAGGCTGGGGAAGAAAGAATTCGGTTATGTAAATGATGAACAAGTTAATTGTAAATTAGGATCGAGCAGTGCTGCTCATTGGCTTGATGCTGCTAAGCTAAGCTGCGGTGCAGAAGAAGTTGAAGATGTAAAGGTCATCATCAGAATATGTGTTTTCCTCCTTCCCGCTCCTCTAATTTGGTGCATGTATAATCAGAAGGCCTTTACGTGGGTATTTCAAGCGAAATAGATGACGGGCATGTGTTTTGGCTCGGAAATGTTGTGATTAGGCCTGATCAGATGCAGGTGATCATTATCTATTCACAAGGCATAATAACAAAAAACTGAGGTTTTACTTGCCTTCATATTTTTTAGGTGTATTATTAGAACGAACCAAAATTGACCAAGCCAGGTAATGATTCTGGTCTTCAAACTATCTAGAGTTAAAAACAACTATTTCTTTTGGTTTTGGGAGAAGTCAATAATGTAAATGTTGTTGTAAAATATGTTTGTTATATGCGGCATTTGCTTCAGTTTTTTCAATCTCGGGCCAAATGTCTCAGGCTCCATTAATCGAGTTAACTCAAATACAGATTTTTTTCGCAACCCACACGAACTAATAGATAATGATGCCTATTTTCCCACACCCATATCAGGATTTCAGAGTTTTCAAGCAGATAGTACGAATTTTTGTTCGATGAACTAAATATTTGAAGTTCTAACCCCCCAATACAATTGCAATGGAATTCGATGAAGTTGTTCCACCTTTTATAGAATTTTATACGGAATTGACCGACAATTGAATTTGGGTCTAAAGAAAGAACGTGGAGCATTCGAATAGTTTGAAAAAGAAAGGGCCTTTCAAGGCTTCTCATCCCAACCCTCTGTTGACAATATCATCAAGTGAAAAAGAAGACGTGGACGCCATTCTCATCCAGTGCAGGAGACTGAGTCAAAGCTGCTCACTGTAATAATTAATTACAGGACATACCAGAATGAATATGTAAGCATGGAAGAGTAGGTGAAATACCCCATTAGGGATAGACCCTAAAATGGCCTCGAGAATTTGCAAAATCATGGGGATGAAGAGGATTTGGAACGCAAGGATGAATTCTTTGCAGGGTTGTTGGAGCCCTCCAATGGCGGACTAGATCCCTCTTATGTTGGGATGTGTTGGTTACTGATTTACAGAAAGGCCTTCTCTGGCTGCAATCAGCGTCGGGTACTCTCAAACAACCTCTCATTTTTCAAAGATTACATACCTTACAAGTTAATGGGTTTCGATCCCTTGACGTCTTTGTGTGCCTATTATACAAGCAAACAAATCTGCAGCCACAGAAAAATGAATTGATAGAGCAGAGAAAACAGAAAACGAATTTACCAAGAACCGCAGAACAGAATATCACAAAACACCACACCGGATCTCATTATTGAATTGATATATAAAGGAATTACATGCATTTAACGAAGCGACTAACAGCTCACTCAGTGATGAAAACAAGAAACCAACTAATTGACAGTTAACTAAACTAATCAAAGGAGCAAATCGCGGAGCAAATCGTGGAGCAAATCGCTCAACTTATTCGTCTAACACACCCCCTTAAGTTGGAGCGCGACAATCATTTAACCTAACAACACTTAGCTTAGATCTGAGTGATACAAATGTTTCTGTGCCCAAAGGCTTTGTGAAGATATCAGCTTGCTGATCT
>ML777276.1:119541-130062 GCA_009831015.1 Picea engelmannii | reverse complement strand
ATATATATATATATATATATATATATATATATATATATATAATAGATTTTTAATTAAAATGAATCTTATAACTTATTAGTATAGCACTTAAACAACCTCAATAACCATATAGATTAATTGAATTATTCTTCCAACATATGTAATCAAGAAAACAAATTAGATAGATAATGGTTACATCTCCATGGTTCCAAGCATCAAACCATTCTTATGAGAGAGTCCAAGTTAAGCTAGCTCCTGGAAATTCTTAGTTGAGAAAACAACACCAAATTATTATTAGCTTGACCAAGATAACAAAGCCGACCAAAAAATCTAAGCATCAAACCACTCATACGAGAGAGTCCAAGTCAAGCTAGCTCCTGAAAACCCTTAGTTGAGAAAACAACACCAAATTAGTATTACCTTGACCAAGCTAGCAAAGCCAACCAATGAACATGTCCCTATAAACATAACACGAAAATATAAATGTCTTCCTTAATGTTCAGATTATATATTATAATGGTAATTTATCCCTACCAATCGAGATGACATGACTAAGTTTGGTCAAAGTAACAACCACTTATGTAGCATTGAGATTGAATTGATATTTCAACTAAAAAACAAATATTGAAACCATTTGATTTCACTCTAATATAAGTATGATCACAACAATAGAAACATAGTTTACATATATATTATGTTTGTTAAAATATATTTATTTAAATTTGTATTTGATATGCAAAACTTAAATTTACATATCATGAATTTCAATATTTATTATATCAATCATTTTTTACTTTGAGATGCATCTTTAAGTTTAAGTTGATGTATATTAAATTAAATTTTTATAATAAAGTATTTAATTTATCATTATATAAACATATACAAAGTTGATGGATCCCCCCACTTGTGTTAGACCTTCAAAACTATAAGAGTAGACAAATGTCCAACCATAAATGATATTTGACAAATCTCTAATCATTAATTTAAAGTAATAAGATGCTTAAAGATCATATTACATAACCTTGTTTTCTTTAAATATATTGATATACATTTGATTTATTATGAATTTTATTTACTTAGGATTACATTTTTTTACTTTGAAATACATTAAATGATTTATTTTATATTTATGTTCATAACATATGATGAGGATTAATTCAAAAGGAGTAAGTATTATTTAGAGAATTTTAATTTTAACTTTGATAAAAGGAATAACTACTTCCTACTTTATCAATGAACCAAATATTCAATAATTCACATTTTATTTATTATTTATAAAAAATAATCTACTTCAACTTAATTAAAATCATAGAAAATTGCACCATTAATATTGATACAAGAGGGAAAAAAATAAAACCATAAACCATTTCAACAACATCATAACTAAAATCACTGCTTAAAAAAATGAACTATTAACCAAGATATATTTAATATATTATTGAATGGTATAAAGTAAAAAAATGAACTATTAACAAGGATATATTTAATATATTAATATATTATTGAATGGTATAAAGTAAAAAAATGATCTATTAACAAGGATATATTTAATATATTATTGAATGGTATAAAGTAAGGATATTTTATTGTATGCTATAAAAGAAAGGAACGAGATCACTAATTTTAATTTCCTTCCAATTATCTAAATTGAATGATAAAAATCAAACTCATCATTTTACAATTTTCATTAAATTTTTAACTATTTAAATCAATTTATAATCTTAAAAACATTATTCCATAATTTACTCGTCTCATAACTTATAATTTTGCTAAAACCTTAAAAATATTATTCCATAATTTACTTATCTCATAACTGTATTTGTAATTAAAACTTTTATTAAATGCTTATCAAATTACACGATGAACTTTCCCTAATATAAACAATTTCTCATTACAATGAAATTATTTAAAATGGATTATAATAATAACTTTATTCCGGTGAAAAAATAACTGACTGCTTCTTGGCGCAGTAAAGAGTGTTAAACAATGAATGTTCCCATCATGCAAATATGTAAAACTTATACTTTATTATATAATGAAAGTATTTCCTTTTGTAAAATTTTGGTATTCGTTGTTTCCGTTGCTTAGAGGTAGAGCGTTCGCTTCTTAAGCGGAAGGTCGCGAGTTCGAGTCTCGCGCGAAGCTATATTTTATTGACAGTGTGATTTTTGCAGATATTACTCCGTTTTCCGTCAATGGGCGGCAGCATTGCAGAGGCAAGTAGAGAAACTAGAGTCCAGGTAGTATTATCAAAAGAGGTTCAGAATAATTCAGAGAATGGATTCCCCAGTTCTTATTTTTCTCTCATGGTTTTAACAATGTAAAACTGGTTGGGGTTCAATCCAATTCTCTTGCAGACAATAAAATAGAAAATGATGACAGGGGATGTTCTTCCATGGCGATGAAGAAACCACTATTCGCAATATCATTTTCGTCGCAAAAAACATCGATTCGTGTTAAATAATCGATTTTTGGAGTGGTAAATAATTGAAAATCACACTAATTTGAAACTATGGGAGAAATCACAGTAATAAAGTTTGAGCACGAAGATGAAGGTGTCATGGACTGATCTGCTCCCAAAATGGAGACTGGAGAGGAAACAAAGTTTAAATCTAAAATGTTTAGACTTCTCTTTCTCAGAGTACGTCTAAGATAAGCAATGAGATGCAAATAAATCTCTCTCTCTATATATATTTTGGTGCGTTCAACATTTAATATTTATATAGGTGCAATTCACTCCTAGATGTGTAGGAGCCCTTACTCTTCAAGTCTTGTTTCTTTATATTTGATTATTTTCATTATTATAGTAATATTCTGATTATTGAAAGATCGTATCAAAGCCGGTTTTAAAATTATGTGGTAAAAAAAATCTCAATATTACAAAGCCCATAACTTTGTATTGGAAAATTAGATTGGAAGGCTTTATTTTTGTCACAAACTATATGTAGATGCACTTTTAATGGGTAATTGCATGTGATGTGTGAGAAAACCTTTATAATTTCCCCTTTGAAGTGGTTCGAAAATAGAGTCCAATCAAATGGCTTGCATTCAATGGAACATAAATTTTCGTTAAAAGATTTAAAATTATGGATCTTATAATAGATTTTTTCAACAAAATAAAAGTTATAATTTATAAAATTTATATTTATTTTCAGCCACAAAGCCTTAGACATGGATGAAAGGGAGAATTGTCATAACTTTCAAAAAAGACAAGCAAATAAAAGGGTTGGAAAAAAAATTATATTTTTAAAATGTATTTTATATTTTATTATGATATATTTATTTTTTTGAAAAAGTATCAAAAAACAAAAACAAAACATATAATTTTTAATAAGGTTAACATGGAAATGTAAAAAAAAAAATTGATGGATTGATATGATAGATGTTGTATTTCAATCAACATAATTTAAAGAAGAATATAAAGAATAAGTATATTCATAGTTAGATGTAGAAGAAATTTGTGAAAAATGTTATGTATATGTATTCAAACTATGGAATGATAACTTTTTGGGGCTTTGTAGAATTTCTTGGACCTCTCTATACGAAGAAGGCTTACAAAAAATTGAGAGGTTCTCCGAACTTCTATTTAATGAATCTCTTTCCCTTTATGATGAGTTTCATAAAAATGTGTTGTTTGAATGTGAATAAAAAAAAATTCATTGAGAGATGTCATAAGCAAGGTGAGATAAATAATTTTCAATTTAAATCTTTTCAAATGGTAATGTTTTATCCATCCCCACAACCAATCATTTGCAACTATGTGGATGATATTTTTTCTCTATAAATTCTTAATATCTTGGTTTAACAATACTTGGATCCTTATGGCCTTAGCAAGAATATTGAAAGACTTCATTTAGTTCATTGAAGAATCCCACTTTGGAATTTTCTATCTATTCAAGTGCCTAAATATGATAATATTTAAGCAAAGGTAAAAAAAACATAGGAAGAATAAGACACAACATTGAGCTACACTTTGGTCCTCAAAAGTTAGGGATAAAGTTAATTCATAAGAGCAGGGCATGTTGTGTACCTAAACACAACATTTGTGTGTATGTGAATAAATCTATGATTTTGAGCTATTTTGTATTCAAGCTCGTAGTTTTGTAATGTTGATCCAAGTGGATAGCAGCGGCCAACCACCTATTCCAACTAGCTCATATTGGAAGTTTTTCAGTTTGGCAGTTTTTTCCTAGTTTTTGGGTCGTGAACTTCTAAGGCCGTTTTGAAGCTCTAAACAACATTTTTAGAGCTCGCCACAATCAAAATGGACATCGAGTTAGACTTTGATAACATAATGTATATTCCTTGGTTAGACCTTTCCAACAGGCTATTGTGTGCCTAAAATGAAGATCGTATGCAAAAGTTACGACCCCGAGAAGTTGATGTACTAACTTACCCCAACGGGGCCCACATGAATTTTGGCGCTTCATTTCCTAGGGTTAGGTTTTTGGATGTCTAGAGTTTTGGAATTCATGTTTATTGTAAAAAGGATTTCAAAGCCTTGTTGTAATAATCTTCTTGCGAATGAGCGTAGCCATCACATCTCTTCTTAGAGATAAACTGTCACCATTCTAGCAAGCTTGTTTCAGTCTACATTTTACAGTTTCAACGTATTTCTTATTTAATAGAAGTCAAGTTTTATTGTATCTTTGTTATTATTCATTGTGTCTCTATGTTAATATTATAAATATTTTTCTTATTTTGTCCGTTGATAAATCCAGATAAGTGGTATCAGAGCGGTCTACCCATTGTCTTTTAGTGCATGTCCATGACGAGGTCAGGGTATAGAGAGTTGGGTCTCAAGCTTGTTTCTATTGAGGAAAATTCCTCTCGCACTCCCAAGAAACCTTCCATGGTGGGAAAAAATAAAGATGATGGGATAGGAGATCCTTTCAAAATGTTGCTCGAGGAAGCCCTCGAGCGACAGCGGAACAAGATGATGAAAACATTCGCACAAATACTTCGATGGTTGCAGACAAGCGATGCATATACCTCAAGTGGAGGCGCCGCCAACTTCAAGGTACAAATCAATTTTGATATTCCTATATTTGAAGGTCAAATAGATGCAGATGATATAGCTAAATGGTTAAACCTTCTAGAAGGGTATTTTTTTGTCCACAACTTTTCCCATAGGGAAAAGATTACATTTGCGCTCCTCAAGGCCATTCCCCATGTCAAATATTGGTGGGAGACTTTCTGTGAGAAAAAGGAAATAGAGGGATCCACATTATTTGCAGTTGCACCCACTTGGGGTTCCTTCAGGGATGCTATTAAGGAACAATACTACCTTGTTGGAAGTTTTGACAACTTGTATACAAGATGGACCACACTGTGGCAGGAAAGAGACCAAACAGTGCTAGAGTTCACCAATGTCTTCCATACCTTGCGCACCAAGCTGGGTATCAAATATTCTGAGCGACATTTGGTGCTCAAGTACTGCAGAAAAATGCATAACTACATCCAGAAATAAATGGAGTTTGTGTACATCTCGTCCTTGGGAACGACCTATTGATATGCTGTCAAAATTGAGTAGAAGCTTAAACAAAATAGGCGACAGTTTGGGTCCGGGAACCCCTCACAACAAAAGCAGGGCAAGGGCAGACCCAACCCATAGAACAAAGGACAAAGCAAAGAGGGGAAGCCTCAGGAAAACCAGTCTAATACATAAGAAAATAAGGACAATGGAAAGACAAAGAAAGATACCGGGAAGTGGTGTGACTTCCATAAGAGCCACTGGCATAAAACTGTTGATTTCCGCTCAAAGTAGTCATTGGTGGCTGAGGTGAAAGACTCTGAATTAGATGCAGGTTCCAACTTCGATTCATAAACATAAAAGGGGAGACAGATCATCGACGCATAACCTAGTGCCACTGTTGCTACCGCCAAGATTCATCCCAGTGAACCTAATGAGCTAGAGGAATGTGAGCACCTCTTTCATTCACAGATGTGGGTGAAAGGCACTCTACTGCACTTCATCATTGATAGCGGTAGACATACTAACCTCATATCAACAAAGGTCATCAAGCAGCTATCCCTATCGACAATGCCACACCCACAACCCTACACCATCGGATGGCTCTGCCAAGGGACTGATCTTAGCGTCAGCCAATAGTGTCGCATGTTGTACGACATCAAGTCATTCAAATATGAGGTATTATTTGATGTTTCTTCCCTTGAAGTTTGTGATGTTCTTTTGGGCCAACCTTATTTATGGAAACGTCATGTTGTATATGAGTCTAGGCCTCATAGTGTTATTATTACTTTGAACAAGAAATTGTACAGGATACTTGAGGTAATCCCACCTAGTGTTATTTCTTTGATCTCTGCCAAGCAATGCAGGAAGGTCATCTCTTAGATTGGGAAGTTTGTATTCTTCTTGATTCACTCTCAAAGTGAGTGAAAGATTTCATCCACGTCCATGGCCTCTATGAATAACCTCTCCATGCAATAGAAGCAAGTGGATAAGGTCATGGAAGAATACAAAGACATATTATCATCACCTACTGGGGTACATATGCACTGTCAGTTCAAGCATTCCATTGATCTGACCCCCGACACATCGCTACCCAATGGGTTAGTCTATCGTCACTCTTTGTTAGAAAATGAGGAGATAAAGCATTCGATCCAAGAACAACTCCACAAGGGGCACATCTGACCCAACTCATCACCGTGTGGATGCCCAATCATGCTGGTGTAGAAGAAAGATGAGACCTAACGACTTTGCATTGATTATTGGGCCCTAAATAAAATCACAATCAAGAACCGGTACCTGATTCCATGAATTGACGATCTCTTTGATCATCTCAAGGGGGTCGAATAATTCAGTAAGGTTGAGCTGAAGTCTGGCTACCATAAGGTCCCAATACAACAAGCATATGTATGGAAGACTACCTTCAAGTCAAAATAAGGTATTTTTGAATGGTTTGTCATGCCCTTAAGTTTGACAAATGCCCCAACAACTTTCATGAGGATGATGGATTATATCTTGCGGCCTTTCACCAATTATTTTGTAGTGGTGTATCTGAATGGAATCCTCATCTACAAAAATACTTGGGCATAACACTTGCAGCATATTCAATAGGTTTTGCACACTTTGTGACAGTACAAGCTATATGCCAACTTGGAAAAATGATCCTTCGACATGGACATGGTCCAATACCTAGGATACATTGTTGATGAGCATGGTGTGCATGTGGATCCAGCCAAGATCTAGGTCATCTGTGAATGTACAGCCCAAACCACACTCATTGAGCTTTGAAGCTTCTTTTTCCTTTCTAATTGCATGGGCCCTCAGCTAAGTAACCAGGGGTGGTGGTAAGTAAAATTTTTTGTGGGGAATGTCCCAACAATATGTGTTCGATGATCTGAAGCAACATTTGTGCTCAAACCCATCTCTTTCATTACTTGACTTGCAATAACCCTTTGAGATTGAGACAGATGCTTCAGACTATGTTGTGGGAGCATTTCTCACTCAACACGTCCAACTCATGTCCTATCATAGTGAGACACTATCATATGTTGTCCGTAAGTACCCTACTTACGACAAAGAAATGTACTCCATTGTGCATGCCTGTTTCCAGTGGAGGCATTACATTCTCAGGAAGGAGACACTCATCCACACTGATCATAAGCCGTTGAAATTCATGTAGACACAAGGAAAATTACATAATGACCACCATTAGAAGTGTTCCACATACTTGCAGCAGTTCCACCTCAACATCAAGTATAAGACAAGAAGTACCAACCAGGTTGTTGATTGCCTCATCCGACCTCCAGTCACGAAACTCACCACGATGCTAGAATCTTGCTGCCACGAGACCTCTGTATGGCCCCACCTCTATGAGAAAGATTCTGACTTTTCCACCACCTACCATATGTTGGGAGAAAACACAATTTTCACTAATTTCCATCTTCAAGACGGGTTGTTGTGCCATCTGGGCCATCTCTGTGTTCCATCAAGTGAGTGAGAAAAGATTATTTGGGAAGCCCACTACAGTCAAGTGGCAGGACACTTCATCATAGAAAAGACAGTGGCATGGCTGCAACAACATTTCTACTGGATGAAACTTTGACATGATGTTAGCAAGCATATTTGGTCCTACACTGTCTACGCTATTGCCAAACCGACCTCTAAGAAGCAAGGCCTGTACAATCCTCTACTCACTCCTGACAAGCACTTGGAATACATCTCAATGGACTACATGTTAGGCCTTCCATCTACCAAGCGGAGAAACATTTGTATTTTTGTGGTTGTTGATCGCTTTTCCAAGATGGCGATTCTAGTCGCCTACAATAAGAGCATCACAGCATAGGTCACTGCCAAGCTCTTCTTTGAATGGGTGTGGGTACATTTTGGGATCCCAAGGAACATTATCTCATATCGAGATAGTCAGTTTCTCAGCACATTTTGGTCGAGCCTCTGGTCACTGTTGGACACCAAGCCCACCAAATCCATTTCCTTCCACCCCCAGACGGATGTCCGAACTGAGGTTGTCAACCGGGTGATTGTGCATATCCTGCGCATGTACAATCCCAAGAAAGCCTGCACATGGGATGAGAGTATTCCCTATGTTCAACACAACTACAACAAAGCCATAGATATCTCAACCGACCACAACCCCTTTCAGGTGGGGTTGGGATTTCAACCATTGGGTCCCATGGATGTTGCACTACTCCTTGCGTCCACCTAGGAAGTCTAATCCCATGCTCCAATTGAAACTACAAAAGCCACCCGGTTCATTGAGCAGATCAAGCACTCCTACCAACAGGTTCATGATATTTTACAGAAGTCCAATGCCAAGTGCAAGCAATGCCATGATCAACACTGGGTGCCACAAAAGTATCAGGTGGGAGACAAAGTTTGGTTTCACTTGAAAAAAGAACGCCTTACAGGGCCCCATCGGAAGCTTCGCCCACTTTGTTATGGACCTTACACCATCACCAAGGTTGTGGGAGACAATTATTTTGAGCTCAACATTCCCCCTTTCCTTGGCTTGCACCCATTGTTCAATGTGGATCTCCTTCGTCCATATTTTCCCCCATTATTGGACACCTCAAAAAATACAGACCAATTGACACCAACAAGCTCAACCTTGATTGCATGGAACATGATTCCACTGATAATATCATAGATACACGGGTCAAGGGAACTCTCCAGTAGAGGATCCAACTTTATCAGGTTGTTAAAGCAGGGCATCTCCTGCACCAAGGCAAGTGGCTCACTAGGGGCCAAATTCAACAGAAAATTCCTCATCTGATCGAGGAACTCAACGCAATGGAGACTATTTCTTCCTAATTGGGGAGGATTGATCCAGGTGGATATCAGTGGCCACCCACCTATTCCAACTAGCTCATCTTGGCAGTTTTTCAGTTTCACAGTTTTTTCCCAGTTTTCAGGTCCTAAACTTCTGGGGTCGTTTTGAGGCCCTAAACAACGTTTTTAGGGATTGTCACAGTCAAAATTTAACTAGGGTTGGAGTTTGATAGTATAATGTGTATTCCTCGGATAAACCTTTCCAACGAGCTATCGTGCGCCTAAAACAAAGATCGTATGCAAAAGTTACAACCCTAGAAAGTTGATGTACAAACTTACCCCAACAATGCCCACATGAGTTTTGGTGCTTCATCTCCTAGGGTTAGGTTTTTGGATGTCTAGGGTTTTTTCATTCATATTTATTGTAAAAAGTATTTTAGAACCTCATTGTAATCATCTTCTTACGAATGAGTGTAGCTGTCACATCTCTTCTCATAGATAAGCTGACACCATTCAGACAAGCTTGTTTTAGTTTGCATTTTACAATTTCAACATATTTCTTATTTAATAAAAGTCAATTTTTATTGTATCTCTGTTAATATTCATTACATATCTATTTTAATATTCTAAATCTATGTTTTCATTCTATTCCACTCATAAATCTAAATCAGATGTTGTTTTAGTCTTTATCATTTAATATTTTGTATAAGGTCATTTATTTTAAATAAATCCTCAAATATATAATTAGTGGTACCCAGATTACTTAAATAAGACTCAAATTACCCCCATAAAGATAACGTATTCCATATGTTAGGATTTGAGCCCCTTTTGTGTAAAGAGGGTTTTCCCCATCTTGAATAAATTAATATATTATTAATCAAACATATTATTATTTTTTTAGTGCATTGTGGAGACCTTTTCCTCTATCGTGTAGGATATGAAGCTATAGTCTACTCTTCACGTGGAGGTGCTCCACTCCTCTATTTGTGTCACTTTATCTTGTTTTTTGGTTTTTCCCATTGGCACGATAATAGTTCTATTGTTGGTATTGGAACACGATGGATGCCAATTAAAAATATTGATATAACATTTCGTGTAAATATTGAACAAAATAACGAGTGTACAATATTAATTGATGTCATATCCTGATTATTCATATACTTCTTAGGAACACAACCTCGTGGTAGTCACATGTCTTGATCATTGATGATATTGATATATGCATCTGATGATATAAATGATTGGTAAACTATTGTTTGATGTAAACACAACACATTATTGTATGTAAA
>ML777276.1:52669-119459 GCA_009831015.1 Picea engelmannii | reverse complement strand
TGATCAATAACCTAGAAATTTTTATTATTATTCACACAAGGCTAAGCTCATTGATACATGTAAATGTAGGGTAGAGATATCAAATATATGGTAAGTGAACCTCATAGAGATCAATAGAATCAAGTTATTAAACAATATTTGGATTGACTATGAATGAATATTGTATGCATGATATAGATCCAAACTTATAGTTTGTAGAGTTCAATTGAGATTGTTTTTTTAAGATATCAAATTATATTGCTTTTTTTTATATCAAACCATTTAGACAAAATATGATATGTGGGTTAGATATTTCATATTTATGGGTTGTGGAGCTCAATGGAGATTGATATTTTTGAGTTATTGATTAATATTGATTCCATAAATTGATCAATATTAGTCTATATGATTATGAACATATGTATCAATTGTGATTGAATATGCTTTGCATGATCTAGATATTTTGAATTTATGATTTGTAGAGCTTACAAGAGATTTGTTTTTTTGAGATATTGAATGATAATCATTATACATATCGATCAATAATAGTCTATATTGATCAGTATATAGATCAATTGTAAATAAATATGGCACATGGGATGGAGATCCAAAAGATTAATGGTGATCAATATTTATGAGATATTGAATGATGCTAATTCAATGTATCAAGTGATATGAATTTCTATATCGATCTATATGTTGATTATATTGAATGAATTTACTATCACACATTCCTAAAATGGAGGGTATTTGTTCCTGCATGGATGGCCTAAACTATTTTAAAATCTTATTTATCCTAGCAAAAGACAATCTGGGATCATACCCAATTTTAATTGACATAACCAATTGAGAATATGTAGGGCTATATACCACTTTTAGAAGAGAAAATCACATTTCAATATCCTTCAAAAACATCAATCAACATTTTCTCACCTATTTTAATGTATCCAAGAGGGGATCGTTCATAAATTCTAGAATTTAACTATCAAGAAGGAACTTCACCTACTAGATATTTCCTAAAAAAATCATCTAGGGCCTCTATTGTTAACTCTTTTTAGGAATATCAAATGGAAAACCTTAGTGTGGAGAAAACAAATCCTATCATGTGGCATCTAGGCTTGATGGCAATCATGAACATGTGCGTTTGGCTAGGGTTTATGGAAAGAATTATGTTATTGTGTAGCTAACAGGGGTTTGTGGTGAGAATCCTATATTGAATGGGATTGGGTATATGACATACATTATTATATTAAGGGGATGAAGTGCATGGAAGGAATTAAGGCTTGGACATTGATGCCATGGTATATGTAGGGGATACACATATTGATGTGGAAATATTTTAGAAGAGGTATCATGCTAATGATGTGTCTACTTCCAATGTTGATGTGGAATAATCCACTCAAGAGCATGGTTCTACACAACAATGCATGAACAAAAAATGTTTGGCTACTTTGCATTAAGAATTCATAAGCTTAAATATATTTAAGTAAGAAAATATAACATGTTTTTCATATCACATATCTCAACAAGCTACTAAAAACCAGTAAACAAATAAAATGATCGATCTAGTTAGAGACAAGATCTTAACTGTCCATGATAATTTGAAACCAAGTGGAATCACCACAAGAAAAACAAATATTAATCCCCTATGTGCACATAATACCAACAATAATTTGATAAAAATTACAATATATTCTAAGAATCCTTATCATTCCTCCTAACAATGGAAATGTTGACCTTTGATTTTTTCGGAAGAGGGGGGGGGGGGAGTTTTGTTGTATCTAGTGCCGAGAAATCCAATGAGACCGATGTGGTATATGAGATTGATTATCAATGGGGTAGGAAGTAGTGGATCCTTGATGAGTTTGACAAATTTTCATGTCAAAAACTTGATTTAAATGAGTGGAAGCTAAAAATCTAGAACAATATCTGCAAGATGACTAATCAAGATATATCTCTCCAACGTTGATTCATGATATGGTTTGAGAAAATCAACATTGATGACTTCATGGTTTCCCAATTGAGCTAGAATATAAAGGTGAAAATCATTCTCAACAACTATTGGACGATGCAATAGGGGACATATCAAATGGGTTTGAATAATTTGGCTTGGAGAGACTACAAAATTTGTTGAACACAATTATGTGCCTTATCTTTCTCTTTTTGAAGGTGTGATGCAATTGGAAAAGGAAAGGACAAAGTCATTTTATAGGGAGCCAAATGATGATAACCAAGATAGACCTCAAATGGAGAATGACCTATGGAAGAGTAAATTTATCAGTTATATGAATGCTCAATGTGGGTAAGACTCAAATTCTGCTTGGACAGAGAAGTGTGATGATAAATTCAAAGACTTTGGAGTAAGGTATGGTTAACCACTTTGGTTTTACCATCATTTTGTGAATTAAAGGAGATGGAAAAATAAAATAAAAAGTTCCTAATACTTTCCAAAGGGAATTCCTAACATGACCCAAAAAACTTGATTCATTATTAGACACAATATTGGTGGGGAGATGAAAGGATCACCAAACAAAGTGAAAGAATAGTTGGGAAAATTCACTAGTAGAACTAGTTTTGTGACAAGGACTAAAATTTTCCATTTTACTGAATCAATCTGTTGCTCCCTCAAGGGAAAATAATTCTAGACTACTCTCTCATGGGTACATTGATGCTATTTGGATGAGCTCTCCTGCTCATATATGCCAATTCCAACCTATCCTTCTAGTCCTTCCAGACTTACATCATCTATGAGCTCCTTCAAATATCTCTACCATGGTATATCAACTCCTATGTTGTACACCTAGTGATTTGGTTGAGTAGTGTGTCCATATCCTAACCATGTCTAACACTTTCCGTCATTTCCCTTCACTAACATTCCATTCATAAAATAAATATTGTCCTTGCTTATATTTGAATTATCAAATGTCATCCAATAAGGTTTGAATGAAAAAAAATGTAGTCCAATGTAAAAAATAAAACCAAACAGGCTAGAGGTGAAAAGCAATAATGTTAAAAATGAAAAAATACTAAAGCTAGAGCTATGCCACCTCATTGAAAAGGATCAACCCCAAAGTCCTATGCTAAAAAACAAATATCTAGAGAAAATAGACTAAGAAAATCAAAGAAAAGGTAAAAAGGGGTAATCAAAAGGTGTGGAGGTGGTAACTCTAAGAAAAGTTCCCTCTTAAAAGGCTTACAACTACAAGAAATGAAGATTCCTAGATCAAAAAGGCTAGTTGGACCCACAAAAGACCTCATACATCATTAAAAATGACTTCGAGGGTCGAAATATAAAGTTTCCCATCCATTTTGAATCAATTATTAATCAAATTCTCCTATCTCTAACCAAGTTACTTAGGAAATACCTTTTTTCCGAGGCATTGACACATGTAATAGGGGTAAAAAGTGTCCCACCATGGTAAAATTAGGCAATTTATAAAATCAACCTATGTTAATTTGTTGTTAGAGGATATTGTTTAATGTTTATTGCCTACTGCCTTGTTTTGAAGCTTGATACATCATTTTAGGTGGGTGCCACACATTGGGGTCTATGCATTATGCCTCGATATTCATGTTGTTTCCTTAAGATCCATGTACCTACATTGGGATATGTGTACCTATATTTATCCATATCTACTCACATTGCGATTCATGCAAATTTTCTTGAGATCTATGTCATTGTATTGGGATATGTGATAACACAATGACAATGACGAGGATGCCACATCATCACCGAGGTGTCCAGATCATCAATTTTTACATATGTTAGCATTTGGAACATTGCATGAGACACATAGACATGTATTATTTGGCACATGTGAAGATCCTTTTAGAAGGGAACATTTTCTCTCTCCTTTGCATGTGGGACACATCCCCCAGTTTAACTGAGGAACATTACTTGCAGAAAATAGACATAAATTAGAAAATTTATTCTACTAATTAATTCTTGTATCTTACTAGCTATGAATTAAAAAATATTTAACTAGATTTTGATACTCATAATTAAATGCATATACAACATTCTAAATGAACATAATGCAACCACATGATCATATACAACAACACATAAAACCATTCTCATTCACATAGTAAAAAGAAGGCCATAAAACTCATAACAAAACTTAGAAAATAGATAAATACTTATCTTTTTAAGACGATTGTGCAACCATCTTCTTGGGAAGAGCATTCCACCCAACCATAGACTTGTTGTTCCAAATGTCAATAGCAAGTCACCCTCGATTTGGGGCTAGGAATCCACAAGAGAAGGGTGCCTCTCACAATCCACTCACAACTCAATATCCCACAACCCACTAGTATTCTCCTACAACTATCCCGAATTCCTCCAGTTCTCTTCCTCTTGACCCACCCAACCCAAGGAATGTACCCCCTCACTTATTTCATTCCATTGTGTGTCCCATTCTTTTATCAGGGTCTCTCTGGCATAGGTAACCATGAGTCGTTCTACTGGGAACTCAACGGAACTCACCTCCAGGAAAACTACCAAGTAAACAACAAAAAACACTTGTTATTACAGTGAAACTCACACATAAGTTCACTCCTCATGGATGACAACCTATCTCTTCAATATTCAGCTCCAAAATGCGCCAAAATTAGCCTGACATTCTTGTTCTATATCCAGTGCCCTCTTCCCTACTCTCTGCTTGTTGTTCATGTAAAATCTGAATGTGAAAATTTTCCTATTCTCTTCCATACAAATTTATTCTATTTTCTCAAGATAGTTGACTGGTCACTCTACCCAATGTTGATTGTAATTCACCCCCTTGCTTCCAATAACTATGGGATGTGTCTCTCACACCCACCCTATTACATGAGCTTAATGATTGATCTCTCATACATTTAAAGAAAAAATAGAAGTTATCCCCAATGATAATAAAATTCAAGGAAATGGGATAAAGTAATACCTATAATTAATTTCCCCCTTCTACTCCTCTTGTGGAAAATTAAACCCCCATATCTATCCATACCCCCCAACAGATGGCATCAAATTATATTTATTAATAACATAAAATACAATTCACATATTACATTGCTTGGTCATAGCCACATTCATATCTACATTATGCATTAATTAAACTGGGGATTATAATGGGGATGTTACATTCTCCCTCCCCTACAATTGTGAACCATCCTTGTTGCACAACACCATGTCTAAATACATATACAAATTACATCATAATATTTAGAAATACAAAATTTTGAAACTTCTTTACTTATCCAGCAACAATTCCAACCAAAAAATCGTGTTCTTCTCAACATGCTAACCCAAGGAATGAACCCCCTTCAATGCCTTCAGTCCATCGGGTTGCACCATTATTTTATTAGGTCTATTAGTATAGGTGACCAAGAACTCTGAGATATGGCTTCAAAACTCTAGCTACCCAAAATTGAGTCTTGCATTTGTAGCCTCTATTTTCTTTAAAATTGGAAAAAATTTGCAGGTATTCCTCTCACATAGTTTCTTCGTGCTCCCATGTTGCATCTTTAGGACCGTAGCAGGTCCATTGAACCTTTACCATCCCTATGGATTTTTTCTTGATCACTTTGAATTTTCGGTCCAGGATGCGTACTGGTTCCACTCGAAAATCCCCTTCATTTTCCACTTGGATCACAGTCCAATCAATTATGTGGTTAGGTTTAGGAACATATTTCTTTAATAACGATACATGAAAAAAATTATGCACTCTCATGGATGCAGACAATGATAGCATGTATGAAATTGACCTTATCTTCTCTAGTATTTCAAAAGGCCCACGATATCTTGCTGCCAACTTTCAACAACAACCCAATTTTATCGAACTTATTTTTTCTTTCACTTAAAAAAAAACATGTTCTCCCACTTTAAAATCTCTAAAAACTATGCTCTTGGCTACATAACTTTTCTTCCTATCTTGGGCATCCTTTAGATTCTACCCGATCCATGTCATAAGCTCTTCCATTTCCTTTAACAAATCTAGTCCAATGATAGGTCTATTTGCTGGGTTATCCTAGCTCACTGGTGTGTTACACTTCCTTACATACAATGCTTCAAATGGAATCATTTTTAATGAGGCTTGATACCCATTATTATAAGAAAATTCCACTAAGTGGATATAATCTTCCCACTTTTATGACTAATCTATCACACACATTTTGAGCATGTCTTCAACGATTATGTTAGTCCTCTCTATTTTTCGATCTGACTCTGGGTGATATGTTGTACTGAGATTTGAATTTTTCCCAAAGCGTTTGAATAACCCTTTTCAAAAATTTGATGTAAATTTTGGATCTATGTCTGAAACAATTGCTTTGGGCACCCATGTAGCCTAACAACTTTCTTCATGTAAATATCTACAATGTTCGATGCCTTGTGTGTGGTATTCATAGGAATAAAATGTGCATCCTTTGTTAATTTGTCCACCACCAACATGATGGAATCATGTTGCTTCACTATTTTTGGCAACTTTGTAATAAAATAAATTGTAACCACTTCCCATTTCCACTTAGGAATGAGAAATGACTATAGCATCCTCTCTAGATGTCTATGTTATGTTTTCACCTTTTGGCATTCTAGACACTTGGCTATGTAATTAGCCACTTCTTTCTTCATTCCTGGCCAAAAGTATTTTCTTCTTATAGTTTCCATTTCTTTTTGATATCCTGGGTGCCCAACATATGACACATTGTACATTTTACTCAACACTGTAATTTTCATCTCACTAGAATTTGACACATATATTTTTCCTCTATGTGTGAGTATTCCATCCTCTTTCAACTCATAATAATTAAATTTTGGTTGTCGAATGCCAATCTGTAATATTTATTTTATTTTTAGATATTGTTGATTTAAATTTGCAGCCTCTAAAATTCCATCTTTTAAATCTGTGTTGAACATGTTGATGACTGAAACATGCATTTCACGAGCTCTTTTGTTGAGTGCATCAACCACCTCATTTTCCTTCCCTTTATATACTGAATTTCAAAGTCGTATTCACTCAAAAATTCCATCCATCTAGTTTGTATGACACTTAATGTTGGTTGTCCAAACAAATGTTTTAGACCACAATGGTCTACCCTTAGCTCAAATATTCTCCCCATGATGTAATTTCTTTATATTTTTAATGCATGTACAATTGTTGCTAATTCCAAGTCATGTGTAGCATAATTCCTCTCATGCTCTTTTAGTTTTCGAGACTCATAGCGTACCACATGCTCTTTTTAATTGAGGACTCCACTGAGTGCTTCCTTCCATGCATCAGTGCACATCACAAAATATTCATCCGGATATGCGATCTTCAAGGTTGGCGCACTTGTCAAAATATCTTTCAATTGCTGAAAATTTTCTTCAAATTTAAGAGTCCATTCAAATTTCACTCCCCTTTTTTGAAAATAAGTAATGGGGCTTCCAATATTTGAAAATCCTTTTATAAATCTTTGGTGATAACCAACAAGAACCATAAATGATCTTACCTCTGTCACATTCTTTTGCAATGGCCATCCTCTAATGATCTCTATCATCTTGGGATCAACCACTATCCCATCTACTGAAATAATATGCCCTAAGTAGTGAATCTTCTTTGGATAAAAGATGCACTTACTTATTTTGACATACAAACTATGGTCTCTCAAAACTTGTAGCACCATTCTTAAATGTTTCTCATGCTCTTCTTCTGTCCTTGAGTAGATGAGTATATCATCGAGGAACACAATCACAAACTTGTCTAGGTATTCCCTAAACACACCATTCATTAGGCACATGAAAAAATATGGGGCATTTGATATCCCAAATGGAAATACTATGAATTTATAATTCCCATATATTTTTATGAATCTTGTCTTGTTGATATCCTCTTCCTTTATCCTCACTTGATGATAAACTAATCTCAATTTAGTCTTGAAAAACATTCTTCCACTTTTCAGTTGGTCAAAAAGATGATCAATCCTTGGCAAATGATATATATTCTTTATTCTAAACTTATTAAGTTGTTTGAAATCAATACACAACCTTATAAGGTTCCATATTTCTTCTTCACAAAAAGAGTAGAGGCTCCTCAATGTGACACACTTTGGTGTATATACCCCTTATTTAACATCTCTTCAAGATGCATATGCAACTCTTTCAATTCGGTGTGTCCATTATGTAAGGTGTATTGGACACTAGGGAAGCTCCTGACACCAAATCAATAGAGAAATTAATGTCTCTTTTTGGTGGAAATCCTGGAATTTCCCGAAACACATCTTCAAAATCTTTCAATATTGGACGGTATTCAATAGTTCCCACTTTATCTTTGGATGCCTCTTCCATATGGCCTGAAAATTTTTGACATCCCTTCATGCAACTCTTTTTCAGTTGCATGGCTGAAATTTATCTAGCAACTACAACTCTCAGAATGCCTTGAATATTTCCCTGTTGTCCTCCATCATCAATACAAGTTATTTTCTTGTTGTAACAATCTAGGACAACATGGTGTTTTTCCAACCAATCCATGCCAATTACAAGATCATATGAACCCAATGGTATGCTTTTCACATCTACCTTTGTGTTGAGTCCATTCATGTCTATTGAAAAATATTTAAACAACTCATTTATCTTTCTTTTATCCTTTGTGGCTAACTAAACTAACCAATATTTCTTATGCTTACTCCTTTGCAAATGAAATCTTTCAACAATGTTAGAGTTTCTGTAACTATGTATAGCTCCAAAATGAATTAAAATTTCTACGGTTTGGTTATCAATCTTACCTTCTACTTCAATAATGGGGGATTGATACTCTGCTTGTTTATTTTCTAGGGCTACATAAATCCTTGACATTCTTCCTCCTATGTATTCAACTATTTCAGACTCTTGAATGTTGTGGACAATTCTCATTATTTCACCTTTGTGAGATAAGTCCCTATATAAGTGATTTCCCTCAGATCCCCTACATTGTATAGGTCGTTTCCTTGGCATTTTCAAAAATCAATCTGTTGTCTTGTTCTCATTTTTTGTTGAATTTCCTTGCCAATTTGTTTGTGAGTTTTTCTTGAAAAAGGGTGGATTAAAACATTTTTTCCGTTGATCCCTTTTTCCTTTCATCTTTTCATTCCAATATATTTGGAAGACTAACCTCCCTCCGCTTTCGTATCCTTATGGTCTCCTCCAAAGTTTTGGGGTTATCATATTGTATCATGTCATTGTAGAATGAAGGTTACCCACTCATAAACCTTTGGATTTGGACCTTCTCATCCTTTATGAAGCCTAAATAATTCAACAACTCAAAGAACCTCTTCTCATATTCATCCATTGTCATGCTTCCCAATTTGAGTTCAAATAATTCTTTCATCTTTCTCTCATAGTAATGCTCAAAAAAACATTCTCCTAGAAACATCCTTTGAATTTCCTCCATGATACCTTCTTCTCATCAAGGTGTTTGGCTTGCTTAAGTTGATCCCACCACATGGTTGTCTTTACTTGCAAATGGTAGGTTTCAATTATTTTTTCTACCCTGGAGGGATAATCATGCAACTTAAAATATTTCTTCATTTCCAATAGAGAGGTCGCGACCTATTCTCCTTTCCTATACTCACCATTAAAATTTGGTGGCTTGATTTTTCTAAGTTCACCTTGCAAGATGTCTGCCTCGGGCCTTCTCCTCTGCCTCCTGATAGGAGACAAACTTGGGCTGCTCCCTGGACCTAAAATTGCATGATATCTCCTGGTGGATTTCCCTGGGGAATGATGGCACCTGCTCATACTCCTTGATTTCTTATCATTTCTTTGCTCATCCCTTCTTCTATGGGATTTGGATGTTGTCACTTGTCTAGTACTATCTTTTTCCTTTATGTCGTAGTCTTTATTGTCTTGCCTCTACAACATGTTCAGAATATGAAGTATCTCTTCCTGGGATTTCATAATATTTTCATTATATTCCCTATAATCTACACTTCTCTCTACAAGTTTCTCATAGTACAGGATCATGCATGTCTCTTCTTCCATTATACTATGTCCCAACATTTTCCATGATGACATGTAGCCCTCTGAATTCCTCTTCATGACCGTAGGACCCTTAGGAATCTTCCATGGATGTGGTTCTCATATAGGAACCAAATTTCCTTCATGTACCTCTAAATTTTGCAATAAAATGTGCATGCAAACAATTTTTGGTTAGACAAAAATATATACACATAGTTATGGAAAATAATTGCATATTTTTTTTTTCTTTCTAATTCCACCAGTCATGTTCTTTTGTGTTGGTTGTAACTTGATCTACCCATAATTTTATGGGTTGGTAGATGGATTATCCTCTCCAATATATTTCTAGCATTTTCTTTCTTTCTCAATTATGAGCTCTGAGGAAAATTTTATAGTTGTTAATTTACCCCTTTTGTACACTTTTCATTCTAGTGCAATTAATCCCAGACACCAACATCTGTAACTTGTAGAAGTAAATATTTCAGGAACCAGGGAAAATTTTGTATGAGACATAGATACTAATGATGACAAGGAATTCATAACAACTCTCTTATCGTCAATTTGATTATACAATAAAAAACTGTAGCAATCTGGAAATGACAAATTTCCCCCTTTTCACCCCTTTTTCCAGACTTGAATTTTTATCCAAATTGGATATCTCCCCAAACTATGCACTTATGGAAAAACTTCACTACACCAAATTTTTCTGTATTATTGAGTATACAAAATGTCGAGTAAATAAAGTTTTCAATATTTTCCATCTAGGACCCTTTTCCTCTAAAAATCCCAAAAATCCCAAAAAGTGGCCCAAAATAATGGATTTTCCCCTATTTTGGCACCTCCAATCCAAAATACTTAGAATTTGGCCAATCCCTTCACACAATATTTTCATGTCTACTTTTCTAACATTCTATACAAGTTTCAATAATAATTGTGCTCCTGCCAGTAAGCTTGACCATGATCTTAAAAATCAGGTAATTCATTTTTTTTGGAAAATAAGAGCATAATTGGTCAATGGCCCTATTTGGCACTTATATATTCTTGACACTATGGAAAAAACCCAAAAAATATTATCTTCTTCTGAGTTATTATGCTCCTATTATGACCAAAATACAATTTTGGTTGTAGACTTAGTTTTTTTTTTAAGACTATAGGAAAATTTTTCCTATGTGGTATATTTGCTGATGTGGCTATTGATGTGTCATTCTGGGTCCAAATGGAACCCTGAGGTGATACCATGTCACCCTCCTGTCCCACCTAGCCTTGCCCCATCATCCTTCATCATCTTCCTTCTCTTACCTCTCTCCTCTTTTCCCTTTATGCCGACCTTAAACATTAATATTTTATGGGCCCCACTTGTACCAAATACCCAAGTGGAAGAAATCTAAGTTTGGATGGAACATGGATACCACCTTATCTTCCAGGTCTACACGTGGTGCCCCTTCATTGGCCGCGGAGATGGGTGGGTCCCATCTCATACCCTTACCTCAGTGTGCAAAATTTCTTTCCTCTCAATCCAATGATAGAGATTAAGGGAGATAAATGGTGGAGAAGCCTTATCACATTGCTAAAATGCATGAGGGTTAACACCCCCTATGCACTGTGACACGTGAAATTTCATGCTTCCTAGATTGAATGATGGAGAATAGTCGAGATCAATGGTGGAGAGGCCATGCCGCATTGCCAAAGTGCTCAGGCATTAACACCCCCCTCTGTGGTGTGACACTCCAAAAATTTCTTGATACATGGCACATTTTTAGTGGTGTCACATCGCTAAATTCCTTGGGAAAAAATTCTTCGCTACCCATGTGATACCGCTTATGGTATCGAGATATACCACCATGCTCATGTGGCTCCCATGTCACCTACTAGACTCACCACCGCACACTACATACCTTGCCACCATGCCACTAAATTCCAACGTGATCCTACCACCATGGAATTCCATGTCACCTCTTCTACAACACTACCACATGGCCTCCACACCATGCTGACTTCATGTACGGAAAACCACTCGATTTTTTTTGAATTTCATAATTTTTCCAAATCTTCAAAAATTTTGAATTTTGCAAAAATGTCCCAAAGTCATCATTTCTTATTTGACCTCCATGGAAGCTCTAAAATTAAGCTTACCATGGCCAATTTTTCCCTTGTATGTCTCAAATCGATTTCTGCAAACAACCAATTACCTCCATGCGTGACCGATTCACATTTCTAGGTAGGAATTCCTCTTGAATTCACTCATAAATTGGGGATTTTTGCCTAATTTCACCATGGATACCCAAAAAAATTGTAAATTCAGCCAATTATAGTATTGAATTTACCCATTTAGAGGTTATAAAATAGGTATTTTAACCACTGAATACAAATCTCCCAAAATTACAGGAAATTCCCAATCTTTTCTCTGAAAATTTTAACAAACAATTTGCAAACATCCTCTAAGATTTAATTCTACAAATTTAAATTATATATGTTGCGTACGGTACATGCAGGATCAATGATGAACCTGTAGCTCTAATACCAATCAACAATGTCCCTCATCTTAACCAAGGAACAATACTTGCAGAAAATGCACATAAATTCCAAAATTTGTTTTGTTAATTAATTCTTGTAGCTTATGAGCTATGAATTAAACACATATTTAACTATATCATGACATCCAAAATTAAATGCATCTACAACATTCTAAATGAACATAATGCAACCACATAATCACCTACAACAACACATCAAAACCCTTCTCATGCATATGGAAAAAACACGACCATAAAACTCATAAGAAAACTCAGAAAATAGACAAACACTTATCTTTTTAAAACGTTTGTGCAACCAACTACTTGGGAAGGATGTTCCACCCAACTATAGACTTGTTTTTCAAAATTTCAACAACAAGTCACCCACAAGTTGGGGCTAGGAATACACAAGAGAAGGGATCCTCTCACAATCCACTCACAACTAAAATATCCCACAACCCAATTGTATTTTCCTACAACTCTATCGAATTTACTCTAGCTCTCTTCTTCTTTACTTTCCCAACCCAAAGAATGTACCCCTTCACTTCTCTCATCCCATTAGGCATCCCATTCATTTATCATGGTCTCTATGGGATGGGTAACTAGGAATCTCTCTAGTGGTAACTCAAGGGAACTCACTGGTAGGAAAACAACAACAAACACTTATTGTTATAGTGAAACTCACACAATAGTTCACTCTTTAGGCCTACCAACCTAGATCTTCAATATTCAACTCTAGAATGCTCCAAAAATGCTCTAGCATGATCCAAAATTATCCCATACTTCTTGGTCCAACTCCATTTCCCTCCTCCTTTCTATCTGCTCATTGTTCATGTAAAAACTAAATTGAAAAACAACCTACTCTCTCCCATACAAATTTTCTCTATTTTCCCAAGACAATTGACTACTCACTCTGCCTAATGTTGAATTTACTTCATCCCCGTGCTTCCAATAACTATGGGATGTGACTCTCACACCCATCATCTTACATGATTTTAATGATTGGGCTCTCATACACTCAAACAAAAAATAGAATTTATCCCCAATGATAATAAAATTCATGGAAATGATTTGAAGTAATACCCAGAATAAATTCCCCCCTTGCACCCCTCTTGGACACTCTTTTCTCTTGAAATGGAAAAATTATCCCCCATCTTTGTCCATATCCCCTAATGATTGACATCGCATTATATTTATTAAAATCAGAAAATACTATTCACATATTACATCGCTTGGCCATAACCACATTCATATCTACATTATGCATTAATTAAATTGGGGATTATAGTGGGGATGTTACATGGGAAGGATTCTAGAACCTTCTATAAGGGGAACACCTCATCCTTTGACCTATTCTCACATGTTTTTGCATGATTTGAGGGTTAGTTAGGGGGTACCCTTGTCCTAGGGTCTCCTTTTAACCGACACATGTGAAAAGGTTGAATATTTGCTCAAAATTAGCAGGGTTCCCTTCTTATCTCTCCTCCTTTGACTCACATGTGTGATATTAGTTGCATTTTTCTCACTTTGAGGAGGGTGCCCTAGATTTGAGGAGTTTTTTGTAACCTCCAATGGTTTTATCACGTGGTTTTATTCTAGAACATGGTATTGGCTCATGGTTTTACTCTTGCACATGGTTTCATTGTAGCTCATGGTTTTCTATGTATGTGTAGAGTCTCTGAGATACCTGTACAAAAGATCTAGCTAACAATGAAACATACATAGCTTCCAATGGTGCATGAAGGGAGAAGAAAAAAATTGGAGAAAAAAATGAAAGAATTTCTATTGTCTGAGTAAGAGAATGTTACAATACAAGTGATATACTTTGTATGAAACAAATAAATTTCCATAGTATCCAAGATAATATGAATTCAGAGTGTTCTAGAGAGATGTGAAAAACACTGATAGTTATTGGAGTCAACTACCACCTAGTCCTAGTTAATTTCCCATGAGGTCTTCAGTTAACTAGCTAAACCAGAGTGAAATGAGGAGGAGATCACTCACACATGTGGAATATGATTTATTGGTGATGATCCCAATGCAAGTGCACATTCATGGTGATGATCCCAAGGTTAGAATGCAACACTTGGTGATAAAGCCAAGCTTGACATGTAACACTTCACTCAACTAGTCTAACTGAAAGGTAATTGAGGATTGACTGGAGGGTATGTGGCACGCTTGTCTGGGGGAGAATATACTTAATGAGGGGAGAATATCTCATACTAAGGGAACCTCAATATAGCCAAATAAACTTAGGAAAAGAAAATGAAAGGAAAATCCTAGGTGTGTGTAATATCTCCAGCACACCCCTTGAACACTAATAAGGAGTATACATAATGAATGGGTCCTAGCAACCGAGGACATGTTAGGTACCCATGAAAAATGAAACTAATGAACAAAAAAATAAAGTGAGGAAAGAGGGAAAACCTCATGGGAAATACAATTGCTAGGAAATTGTGTCCTTCACTCCAAGACAATTGTGCAAACTATGGAATTTTTTCTCAGTGAAAGTCTTGGTGAAGATGTCGACAATCTTCTTAGAAGAAGGGAAATATTGCAAATTGATGACCTTGTCATGAACCAACTCCTTGATATAATGCATATGGATCTCAATATGTTTTTTCTATTTTTTCTGTACTAAATCTCAACAGAAATTGAGTGTGCTCTAGTTTTCACACCAGATCACAGTTGGATGGTGGAATTGAATGCCACAATACATAGCCACATTTATTGGATAGTGATGTTGATTGCTCCCCTGTACTCAACCTTTGCTGAAGATAGAGAAATACTTGACTACTTTTTTCTCAACCAAAATATTAGGCCAGATCCCAAACTCAACATTTACCCAAAGGTAGACTTGCAATTGGTGCAATCGCCAACCCAATCAGAATCGATGAAACCTATGATATCTAACTTGCAACCTAATGGTGCCCTGAAATTATCTGAGGATGTGCTTGGTAGCCTTCCAGTGTAACTCATGAGGATCCTACATTTACCTAGAGACTACCCCTACTGCATATTATAGATCTGGTCGAGTGTGGGTGAGATACAAAAGGCTCCCCACAAGTTGTCAATACAAGGTGATGTTCACCACTGGTGTATCCCGACCATCCTAAAATCTAACCCCATATAAGAAGGGTGTAGTTGCAGACTTGTAGTCTGTCACATGGAATCTCTCCATGAGATCCCAAGAATACTTAGCCTGAGATAGATTTATGCCTAAATCATCCTTGCTGATCTTGAGACCAAGAAAGAAATGGAGTGGACCCATGTCCGTCATCAAAAAAATTTCATGAAGAATTCCCTTGACTGCAACAATTTTTGAAACCGAGTTGTCGGTGATCAAAATATCATCCACATACATGACTAGGATCAGAAGTGAGTTGGTGGTCTTCAACATGTAGACATTGGGATTGTATTTTCATCTGAAAAAATTCTTGGAGAGAAAGCAAGAATCCATCTTTGCATACCATACTCTAGGTGTAATGTCCCCAAGGCCAATCTCAGTTGTAAATCTTGTTTACGAAATGAGTTGTAAAAATGTCTTATAGGATGGTGAGCCAAGTTTGTATAAGTTGGTGGGATTATGTGATTGTTAGGATAGAGAGCCTAAGGGTTGGAGGCCAAGGGCCTGATTTTGTACCTGTATGTATGTAGCACATTAATAAAATATAAACACCGCCGCGTGCAGACCGACCACGATGAATGAGTGATGGGGGACTGAGATTCCACAAAGTGGGCAAGGAATTAGGGGCTGGAAGGTGGGAAAAGGGGCTAAGTGTTGAGCCTAGGGGCTTAAGCCTTGGGAACAATATTTTATTATTATTCCAAAGAACATGTGCATTTTATGTTTTATTTTTATCCTAAGTTCCTGGCAAGGGGAAAACGTGAAAAGGGGATGCATGCTGATGGAACGCATGCAGTTCCAAGGGTGACAAGTGTCAACCCTGGTGCATGCAAATAAAATGGTTGAGATGAGCCGTGAGAGGGGTCCCTCCTCCATTCCACCAGACTGCCTGAGCATGTACGGAGCTCTAAACAGTACGACCGACCCAACCTATGCAAGAATACCTCGTGCATTTCTGAGAGTCGGGAAGCCTGTGCTCGTTTTGGAAAATCCAGGTTCACCCTCTCCATTCTGAGCCATGGAGTTTGTGTCGATCTCTGCGGGAATTTCTTGTCACGCAATCCTGAAAACCATCACCATGAGACCTTCCCGTCATTGTTGAGCCTGTTTGGGAAGCCTGTGTCTGTATTCCCGGTTGGCTGTGGTGGCCACGCAGAGCTGGCCTGCATGTGGCTTGATGGCCAGTGCAAGCTGTGATTGAGCCTATGTATGACCTCTCTCCAAGTGAGGGAGGTGAGTGTTGTTGGAAGATGCAGGTTGTCAGGCCTGTGAGAAACTCTTTCCAGGTGAGAGAGTTTGTTGGGAAGTGGTTTCTTCTAGAGAGTGTCCAGCACTAGCTTCGGGCTCTAAGACTTCTTGATCCAGCCTGTTGCCGAGACCCAGAGAGAGAGGTGTAGCACCGATGGACTGTGCTTATGAAGGTGTATACTCCCGAGCGGAACATGCATGTGGGGAATGGGAGTCTGGAAGTAGTGGGCATAAGATGGCATCCTAGGAAGAATCCTTCTAGTCATTCTGTGTTGTTTTCCCTGCAACCTCATCCTAGCCTAGGATCCCTTGCCTTGGGGTGGAGCTTAGTCCCAGCTTGGGGGTGACTCATTGCTGAGTGGACAAGCAATGTGGTCTAAGACTAGGAGGTTCGTGGAAGGCTTGCACGTGGATGGTGGAATCGCCAATGTTTTCAAAGATAAGTATCAGAAGATGTTTTATTCATAATTCTGCATCTCTGTGTAATTATAACTATCATGTATTCTGCTATGCATATCAATTTAATGTTAATGCTATTGATTGTATATTATAGCAGTAAATAATATGTTTTACTCTGAGCTCAAATGTATTCTTTACTTAAATGCATGTGGATTATATAATGCCTGTATGAGCTATGTAAAAGAGTGTTACAAATTGGTATCAGAGTGATTAAGCCCTGGTAACAAAAATAAAAAGGTGTGTTACAAATTGGTATCAGAGCCAAGGTTTCGACGTTGAGCCTAGATGGGCCAGTCGAGTGGTCTTTGGATTGAGAGTATGAGGAGAAATTGGGTATGGAGGACCGATTTCGGACCCTGGAATGCTCCAGATGTGTCAAGGAGTTACTTGACGTGCTTACAAGCTCAGGAGGTATAGCGGTGCTGTGAAACCACAACCGGTCTGGTATATGGCCACAGGGAGAGAGGACTCCACACCAGAAGTGTTGGAGCCTTAGGATCAGTTCGGGAGGGAAGGTGAACCCTCGTGACCGTCAGATCTAGGAAGTGTGCGCAGGGTTTAAAAACACTTTGGAGTTGCACAAGAGCATGGGAATCGTGATACGTGAACTCCCAAAAACCCGAGAAGATCTACGCTGTAGATATGGGAGGAAGGTTCAACCATTAGATCTGGTGGAGTCGTGATCGAGTTAGTGACAAAAACCTTTCAGATTTCACAAAGTCGAGAGATGGGAAGTGAGGGAGGAAAACACCTCTGAAACCCGAAACCCGAAATCCCGAAACAATCTACAATGTAGATCGTAGGAAGGGAGTTGACCATCAGATCAAGTGAAAGAGTAAACCGTAATTTGGGATTTCGGCAAATGGAAGTTCGAGATGTGGGATGCACGAACTCCCGATGCCCGAAACCTTGAAACGCCGAAAAGATCTGTGCCGTAGATCCGAGGAAGGAGTCTAACCGTTGGATTTTTCTTGGAATGGACGTGGGCATATGGATGTGTACCACGTGCCAGTGAGTCGAAAAGATAGGTGAGATTGGTGGGACCCGATGACATCATAGAAGGTGACGTGGACCCTCCTGAACGTGCCATGCGCCACCATGGTTAAGGGCGACAACTGTACTGTGGGCCCGGAGAGTAAGGAGATAGAAATTTCGGAAGTTTGGGATTGAAGCGGCAAGAGACTTGGAATCACTGCTTTGTAAACTCCCGGGTACCGAAGAATCGAAAACTGAAGTGCCAAAATCCCAAAATCTCTACCATAGTTGGCGATAACTGTTTTGTGGGCCCAGGGAAAAGAGGTTGGAAGTTCAGGAGTCGAGAGTCAGAGAGGGAAGCAAATGCGAGAACCTTCGGGGGACCAAAACCCAGAAATCCCAAAGTCCCAAACTTTTCAAAGGACATAAGAACTGTCGAGGATTTAACTATTGGATCCTCGTGGACAAAAACCCCGAAAAATGAAGTCCCGAAAATTGCAGAGCCGACAGAGCTCAAAAAACCTTATGAAGTCAAATTTTTCTCACTCACGTTGGTTTATGATTATTGTGATTTTATTAAAGGTTTAAGGCCTGACAAACTTCGGATTGATTTCACATTGCATGTGCAGAGTTCAACGAGTATCAAGATGTAGAATTCCCGCAGAAACCCCGATAGATCTAGAATTCTAGTTAAATTGAACACATGCAATTTGATGATATTCAAGAGATGAGAGAAAGTTTTTGCTCCATAAATCAAAGAATTATATTAATCAAAAATGAATATACATGAGAAACCATCCTCAAAAAAGAAGAGAGGAGGTGAATATATAGAATTTCCAACATAGAAATTCTAGTAAAAAAAAACTAGAAATAGCTAAAATAGGTGTCATAAGCTAAGGGAGACCACATAGTTCGACCTAGATCACTAAAGATACATGTCACACACTCATTAATGTCCACAAGAGTTAATTGATGCACATTATCTCACTTAATCTCACTTAACTGACAAGAGAAGCAGTTCCAACTCACTTAATTGACCCGAAATAGTAGTTACTAATAATAGTAACAACAAAAATCATTAATTAAGGAATAAATCTCTCACTCAAAGAGGAGGTGCGCATTCCCCAATAATAGATGAGTTTTTGCATGGGGAAGTTGGAATAAATCAAGGATAAATCAAGAATAAATCAAGAAAATCAAGAACCGGGAGTTGAGTCTTGATCTAAAATTAGCAGTTTTTCCTAAAATCTAGGGATGAGGTGCCCTTCTTCTCTATGTGGCCAAATTAGGTGAAATAAAGTGTAAATGAATGTATTAACCAAGATCTATGAGTCTAAGCTAGGTATAAACTAATGCAAGTTATGAATATGCTCCAACACCCCCCCTTAATCCTAACTGTAATGACAAAAAATTTGAGTCCCGACAACTTAGCCATTTTAGGTACTCATTGCATAAAAGAACTCCTCATGAAAAGAGGAAAGAGGGAANAAATGTTGAGTGGCCAAAAGTGACCTACTTAGTTGTCTCCACCACTCCAAGCATAGCTCTCAGTTCTGAAAATTTATTTTCAGTGAAGGAGTTGGTGAAGATGTCTGCAAATTGCTGCTCTATGGGGCAGTACTGCAGTGAAATGACTTTGTCACGGATCAACTTGCGGTTGTAATGCATGTGAATATCAATGTGCTTGGTCCTTTGCCTTTGAACTAGATCAATCGATATCTGAATGGACCCCTGATTGTCACAAAATATGACAGTCGGAAGTGGATACTGAATACCAAACTCGGAGAGAAGCCCCTGCAGCCAAACAACGTGTGTAGCTGCATTCACTGCACCTCTATACTCTGCCTCTACTGTAGATAAAGCAATCATGGATTGCTTCTTGATAGAACAACATAATGGCCCTGAAACAAAGTTGAAAACATAACCAAAGGTGGACTTGCAGTCTGTACCATCGCCATACCAATCAGAATCTGTGTACCCAATCAGTGAAAGTGGGCAATCTGCAGCATAAAAGATACCAAAACTGGGAGTACCTTTCACATATATAAGGATTCTCTTTGCAGCTTTCCAATGAAGCTCATGAGGCTCCTGCATATATCTGGAACAAACTCCTACTGCAAAAGAGATATAAGGTCAGGTGTGAGTAAGATACAACAAACTCCCAACCAACTACCGATACAGTGTACTGTCCACCAATGGTGTAGTACCCGCATCCTCAAATTTGACCCCCGAAAGAAAGGGAGATGTTGCTGGATTGCATTCTGTCATATAAAAGCAGACAATTAGATATGATGCATACTTAGACTGTGTCATCTTGATCCCTGAAGTAGACTGAGAAACTTCAAGACCAAGAAAGTAGTGCAACAGTCCCAAATTTGTAATGGAAAATCGATCGTGCAATGTTGATCTTGCCGAATCAATAGCTGAAGTAAGGTTCCCTGCCATCAGTAAGCCATCTACATAAAGTAATATCAGAAAAAGGGAATCATCATGTTGCATCAAATAAACATTCAGATCATATTTGCATCGAATGAATCTAATGGAAAGATGGAAAGAATCCATCTTTGCGTACCAGGCTCTGGGAGCCTGTTTTAGGCCATACAAAGATTTCTTTAATATGCAAATGAGGGAAGAGTTCTGAATGTATCCCTATGGCTGATACATATATATATCCTCCTTGATATCTCCATGAAGAAATTCACTCTTCACATCCATGTGGTGAACTTCCCATCTGCGAGAAGCGGCAATGTCCAAAACTAGTCGAATGGAGTCCATTTTTGCAACAAGTGAAAATGTCTCTGTGTAGTCTATGCCATGTACCTGTGAGTATCCTTTTGCAACCAGTTGAGATTTGTAATTTATTATCTCACCATCTGCAACAATCTTTGTTCGATATATCCATCGGCATCGAACAAGATTTCTTCCTTTCGGAAGTGGAACCAAGTCCCATGTGTTGTTTTCCATAACAACAGAGTACTCTTCATCCATGGAAGCCTCCCAAAGTGGGTTTGCAGCAGCCTCAGAGTATGAATTTGGATCTGAACCAAGTGACATATAGAAATGTATGGGAAACAAATTTTCTGTGGCAGCCAGGGCTTGAGGAGCCCCAAAAAACTGTGATCTAGTCCTTCTTGTATCTGCAGGATCACCGACTAGTTCACTCGCATCTTGTAGGGTTTTCTCTGCCCAAGTTGGAAGCTAAGTTGGAGAATCCATGACCTGCTCCTCATCCTCTGTATCAGACCTGAAAGGATGCTCTGATGGCTGTTCTAAAGTGCTCAAAGAATTTTTTGACTCCTCCTCATCAGTGACAACAAGCGATTCCTCGACAGGGTCTTCTAAAAAATCATGCAGTGATTCTTCTTCAAACTTCACACTTCGAGCTAGAATGAAATTTTCTGTGTGAGAGTCTAGAAATATATATCCTTTGACACCTTCAGGATATCCAAAAAATATGCATTCAACACTTTGAGGCTCCAAAGCCTTCCTCTTATCTGTCGGAATGTGAGCCCATGCTCGTGAACCAAAAATACGAAAGTGCGACACTTTCGATTTCTTACCGGTCCAACATTAAAAAAGAGTGGTGCCTTTGAGTGATTTGTGAGGAACTCGGTTCTAAATTTATGCTGCACAATTAATAGCTTCATCCCATATCTTGGGAGCTAATGATTTCGACTATAGCATACAATTTTCCATCTCTTTTAAGGACCGATTTTTCCTCTCCGCAACATTGTTCTGCTGTGGTGTATATGGCACTGTGTGTTGTAGTTGTATACATGCATCAATACAAATTTGTTGCACATATTTGTTGACATACTCCCCCCCATTATCAGGACAGAGTATCTTAATCTTACACCCAGACTCATTCTCAGCAAGTGCTTTAAATTCTATAAGGCATTCAAATACTTCCGATTTTAATTTAAAAAAAAATAGCCAAGTAAAGCGAGAGAAATCATTTATGAAGGTGAGTACATATCGATCCTTACTAATTGAAGGCTGCAGGAATGGGCCCATGATGTCACTGTGAATCAGACCAAGAGGTGAAGAAGCTCTCGGTGCCTTCCCTTTGTCAAACGTTTTCTCTGTATGCTTGCCAAGAATGCATCCTTGACATACACCACTTGTGAATTTAATAGCTGGCAATCCTTCTACCATGTTTTCCTTGCTGAGTTGATGCAAGTACTTATAGTTTAGATGGCCAAATATTTCATGCCATAACCTGCTGATATCATTATATTGTGATTGAAATACAGTGCTAATAGATTTAGGAACAAAGTGGGAGAAGAAATACAAACGAGAACTGTGATCTGCAATTCCATGTGCAAGTTGTGAGCCTGTGGAAATGTCAGTAATCACTGTGGAGTCCGGAGTGAACTCCACCTTCCTTCCAGAGCCGAAATGAGTGATCTGATATATCAAGAGAAGATTTTTGGACAGCGAGGGAACATGAAGCACATTTTTGAAGCAGCCCCCTTCAAGATCAACAATTCCTTCTCCGCACACCTTTGCAGGTGTGGCATCTCCCAAGTAAATTGGGGATCTGGTGCTTTCTTTGATGGAGGAAAATTCATCTTTTGATGTAGTCATATAGTTTGATGCACCTGAGTCAAGGATCCAAGATGATGGAGTGGATGTGACAACCATTAAAGCATGACCATGTCATGATTTCCCTCCCGTTTTGTTATCATCTTTCTTCTTTTCATTTTCGGGCACCGTGAGATTGTGTTGTTGCAATTGCTTAGCCATCTCATTGATAATCTTCCTCATACAATTTTCTTCGGGATGAAAATATTTGGAACAGCAGCTGCAAAGCGTTCTTTCCTTCTTCTTCTTCTTACCCTTTGGCTCAGAATATTTCTCTAAAGATTGTGCGAATCTCTCCTTCTTCGATTCAAGAAATTTACTTGTTCTTTTTTTCTTGTCTTTTCCACTACTCTTTGGAGCATCAGTAGCCGCAAGTGATTGGTTCTTAGAATGCTTGATGGCACCCATTTGGACTAACTTAGCTTTCTCTTGAGTCAATGCTGCAATGAAATCATTTAATGGAGGCATTTTCCATTTTTCCTGAGTCAATTTAGATGCTTGAAAAGATGAGACAAATACGGAATATTCAGGGCCGAGTTTCGAGAGAATTGAAAGGAAGAGTTGTTCTTCCTCTTTCGTGACTCCACATGCATTAAGTTCAACGAGGAGGAATTTGAACTTGCTGAATAATTCTTGCAGGTTGCTGAAATGAATTGGACTTAGGGATATGAGTTCATTCTCCAGTTGATGCACTCTCATTGCATCTTTCTTGCCGAATAGTCCTTCCAATGTGGTCCAGACCACATCGGGAGTAGTGGCTCCACTGACATGAAAGAGGAAATATCTGGAAATTGATAGGCATATCAACCCAATTTATTCATATAATTTATTGAAATACATTATCTTCTCCGCTGCAGTAGTCGGTTCTTTCTCCATTCCCATTGTTACCTGGTAAAGCCCTTTGCTTTGGAGGAGCAGATAGATCTCTATCTTTCATTCGAAGTAATTGAAAGGATTTAGAATGAGTTTTGTGGGCTGAGAGAGATGATCCATTTATGCTTTCTTCACCTCCTGATGATCTATACCTACAAATAAAACCATGTACAATCCACTCTATTCAATCCACTATATTCAATCTAGCTCTGATACCATGTAGAATTCCTACAGAAACCCCGATAGATCTAGAATTCTAGTTAAATTGAACACATGCAATTTGCTGATATTCAAGAGATGAGAGAAAGTTTTTTCTCCATAAATCAGAGAATTATGTTAACAAAAAATGAATATACATGATAAACCATCCTCAAAAATAAGAGAGGAGGTGAATATATAGAATTTCCAACATAGAAATTCTAGTAAAAAAAAACTAGAAATAGCTAAAATAGGTGTCATAAGCTAAGGGAGACCACATAGTTCGACCTAGACCACTAAAGATACATGTAACACACTCATTAATGTCCACAAGAGTTAAGTTATGCACATTATCTCACTTAATCTCACTTAACTGACAAGAGAAGCAGTTCCAACTCACTTAATTGACCCGAAATAGTAGTTACTAATAATAGTAACGACAAAAATCATTAATTAAGGAATAAATCTCTCACTCAGAGAGGAGGTATGCATTCCCCAATAATAGATGAGTTTTTTCATCGGGGAGTTGGAATAAATCAAGGATAAATCAAGAATAAATCAAGAAAAATCAATAAAATCAAGAACCAGGAGTTGAGTCTTGATCTAAAATTAGCAATTTTCCCTAAAATCTAGGGATGAGGCGCCCTTCTTCTCTATGTGGCCAAATTAGGTGAAATAAAGTGTAAATGAATGTATTAACCAATATCTATGAGTCTATGCTAGGTATAAACTAATGTAAGTTAGGAATATGCTCCAACACAAGAAACCAGTTAATCGACGTTGAGTATAGAAATGGAAGAGGTGCGGATTGCCTCCATTTCAGAGGATGAAAGAGAAGGAAGAGATGTCAACCTAGGAGTCGAAGGATCAAAATCCAATGGGCATGGAAGAGAATTAGACAAGGAAGAGCACATAATTAAAATCATTGAAGGATTGCAAATAGATGCCTAGGCACGCTGAGCTAATAGCCGAAATCTCATGAAAGTTAGGGATCGACAGGGTGAATTCAACTTAAAAATGTTGAAGAGCCTGGAAAGAATAGAAAAGAAATTGGAAAAAGAGAGTGACACTAGCAGATCAAGAAGTGTCAGAACCACTGAGAGGAGAAGAATATCAAGGAGTTGTAGAAGAAATTAGCGTCTCTCCCTGAAGCATTATGGCAGGGAAACACACAGTAGTTCAAGCCCGTCCCCTACCAGAAAACACCAAAAATATGGAAAGGATGAATTGAAAGGGGAGATGAACAAGATCAAGCCTCCAATATTTGATGGAGAACATAAGAAGGAGGAAGATGCCAATACATGGTTGCTTGGCATGAAGAAATATTTCCAACTGCAGAACTACTCCGCTCATGCAGAAGGAAGAATTGCAATGTACCAGCTAAAAGGAGAAGCATCCATGTGGTGGGATCAATTTGTGCAAGTGCAGCACATTAGAGAGAAAGATATCCCTTGGAAGGAGTTTAAGAGGTATTTCGAGAAGAAATACCTGACCAAAAGATACTATGATAGAAAGATGAAGGATTTCTTCGAACTCAAACTAGGCAGCATGACCATTGATGAGTACGAATGAAGTTTCTTGGAACTGCTGAAGTATGTTCCATTCATCAAAGATGAGACTGTCAAGATTCAGAGGTATCTGAGTGGACTTCCACCTTCCATCGGTGATAAGATTTAGTATGATGATCCTAAGACTATGGAATAAATAATAAGAAGGGTGAAATGCTTGTATGAACAACAAAGAGAAAAGCCTACCATTCAGAAGGCTTGGAATGATCAGAGGAAGTTTAAGAAGGAACAGAGGCAGAAGGGAAACAAACCTCCCTTTTTCAGAAATAATCCTCAAGGACAACCATCATTTAGAGAGATGAGAATGGATGAAGTGGGAGAACAAAGGCAGAGATAGACGCCCATTCAGTGTTGGTGCTGTAAAGGGGACCAAAAATACATAGATTATCCCCATAAAAATGGCAAAGCAAGAGTTGTCCATACTATTCAACAAGCTGAAACAGTGGAGGACATGGGCAGCAGGATGCCAAGGATCTACGCAGCCCTAGACAACAAACAAGCAGAATTTCAATCGCACATGATTGAAGTGGAAGGTATGATTAACAACTGACCACTTATTATTTTAATTGATTCAGGGGCTAGCCATAGTTATGTAGATCCTAGGGTAGTGGAAAGTTTTCATTTAACAAGAAGCAAACATGAAAAGTCTTGGCTAGTGCAGTTGGCCACAGGAACCAAAAGGAAGGTCACTGAATTGGTTAAGTCTTGTTCAGTGGACATGGGTGGATTGAGCACTAAGGCTGAATTGAGTATTCTGCCTTTAGGCTCTTACGACTTCTTAATTGGGATGGATTGGTTGGACCAACACTATGCCCTTCTGGACTGTTGTAACAAGAAGTTCACATGCCTGAATGAAGAAGGAAATCAAGTAACAATCCAAGGAATTCCCAGAGCCGTGGTTGTTAGAGAAATCTCAGCCATGCAGCTGAAGAAGTGTTACAGGAAAGGTTGTCAATTATTTACAACTCATGTGGAAGAAGAATCCAGAGATGCAGTCTCAAATATTGGAGACCATGAAGTACTCACAGAGTTCAAGGACATATTTCAAGAGGTACCTGGACTACCTCCAAAGAGAGACATCGATTTTTCTATAAATTTGATGCCAGGAGCAGCTCCAGTTTCGAAATCTCCTTACATAATGAGTATGTCAGAGCTGAAAGAGTTACAATTACAGCTTGAAGAGCTTCTAAAGAAGGGGTACATTCACCCCAGCATGTCACCTTGGGGTGCCCCGGTCCTGTTCGTGAGGAAGAAGGATGGGACGTTGAGGTTGTGCATTGATTTTCGACAGTTGAATAAGGTAACTGTCAAGAACAAGTATCCTCTGCCGATGATCGATGATCTTTTCGATCAGTTGAAGGGTGAGAAAATATTTTCAAAGATAGATCTCTGATTAGGATATCACCAGGTGAGAATAAAAGATGAGGACATCAGCAAGACCGCCTTTAGAACAAGGTACGGTCATTATGAGTTCACGGTGGTGCCATTTGGATTGTTAAACGCACCTGCTGCTTTCATGTGCTTAATGAATGGTGTATTCAAGGACTATTTAGACAAGTTTGTCATAGTCTTCTTGGACGACATCTTGGTGTATTCCAAGTCAGAGGAGGAGCATGAGCAACACTTAAGAATGGTGCTGCAAGTGTTGAGAGAACACTAGATGTATGCCAAGCTGAGAAAATGCTCATTTTATCAAAGGCAGATCCATTACTTGGGACATATTATTTCAGAAGAGGGGATCGTTGTGGATCCTGAAAAGGTTGAGGCCATCCGAGAATGGTCAGTGCCAAGGAATGTGGCGGAAGTTAGATGTTTTATGAGTCTGGCAGGCTATTACATAAGGTTTATAGCAGGGTTCTCAAAGTTATCTCACCCTATTACTTCCTTGCAAAGGAAGGAGAAGAAGTTTCAGTGGACTGAAGAGTGTGAGAGCAGTTTCTAGTGATTGAAGCAGTTGTTAACCAACGCTCCAATCCTGAATATTGCAGATCCAAATATGGATTTTGTGGTGTGCACAGATGCGTGTAAGGAGTTCTCAGCCAAGAGGGATTTATAATCTGTTATGAGTCCCAAAAGATGAAAGAGCATGAAAGGAATTATGCCACTCATGATTTAGAGATGGAAGCAATCATCCACGCATTGAGGAAATTGAGACATTACCTCATGGGAAGGAGATTTGAATTGAGAATAGACCACAATGGTCTGAAGTATTTATTTGATCAGCTGACTTTAAATGCCAGGCAAACTAGATGGCTGGAGTTTCTGTGTGAATATGAGTTTGATATCAAGCATATCAAAGGGAAAGAAAATAAGGTGGCTAATGCACTCAACAGAAAAGTGCATGAATTACATGCTACAACCATTAGCATGTACAAGACTGAGATTAAGGACAAAATTTTGGAAGCTGCAAATGTTGATTTGTAGTACAGAGGTCTGGTAGCAAAGCTACAGTAGCGTGAGAGACCACAGACCCAGGGAAGTTACACCTTGGGAACTGATGGCTTACTTTTGTATAAAAACAGAGTATATGTACCCAATGTCCAAGAATTGAAGCTGACAATTCTAAAAGAAATGCATAACATGGCTTATGTTGGACATCCTGGATATCAGAAGACTGTGGCAGCAGTCAAAATCCATTACTTTTGGTTGGGTCTGAATAAAGAAATCACTGAATACATCACCAGATGTATGGAGTGCTAGAAAGTTAAGGCTGAGCATAAGCACCCAGCAAGCTTGCTGCAGCCTTTACCCATTCCTAAGTGGAAATGGGAAGTGGTGACAATGGATTTTATCATAGGATTGCCCAGAACAAGCAAGCAGCATGATTCAATCATGGTGGTGGTGGACAAGCTTACAAAAGTTGCCCATTTTATTCCACTGAAAATCACTCACAGGGCAGCAGATGTTGCTGATATCTTCTTAAAAGAAGTGGCACGCTTGCACAGAATTCCTAAGACAATTGTGTTTGATAGGGACCCGAAATTCACCTCGAATTTCTGGAAAGGACTGTTTAAGGGATTCAAAACGAATCTAAACTTTAGTACAACGTATCATCCTGAGTCTAATGGTCAGACAGAAAGAGTGAACAAAGTAATAGAAGACATACTAAGAATGTATGTGATGGATAAACCATCAAGGTGGGAAGACTACCTGCATTTGGTAGAATTCGCCTACAATAATGGGTATCATACATCATTGAAGATGAGCCCATTCGAAGCACTTTATGGAAGAAATTGCACCACTCCAGTGAGCTGGGATAATCTAGCTGACAGAGCAATAGTTGGGCTAGAGTTGCTCAAAGAGATGGAAGACCAAATGATAAGAATTAAACAGAATTTGAAAGCTACCCAGGACAGGCAGAAAAGTTACGCTGATAAGAACATAACCCATAGAGAATTCAAAGTGGGTGATCATGTTTTCCTGAAAGTGAAAACTAACAGGAGTTCCCTGAAGCTGGGAAGTTGCGCCAAGTTGGCAGTAAGATTTTTTGGGCTGTTTAAAATCCTGGAAAGGATTGGGCCAGTTGCATACATGCTTGCATTACCTGCATCTATGACTGTACATAATGTGTTTCATGTTTCACTGCTTAAGAAATATATACGTGATGCTAATCATGTTATCGATTAGAATGTGATTCAGGTGGAACCAGAAGGTGTCCTGCAAGTGCATCCTGTGCGCATATTGGACAGGAAAAGAAAACAGCTCTGGAATCAAGCTATAGAGCTTGTAAAGGTCCAGTGGACCCGGTATGGTCCTGAGGACGCAACATGGGAGCATGAATATGTTATGCAGGCAGAGTACCCGCATCTTTTTGAAAATTTTGAAAAACTTGCAGATGTTGTGTAAAGTTGCACTGAGGACAGTGTAGAAATAAGGGAGGGGGATTGTAATGACCCCAAGGCCGAGCCCAGTTGTAAATATTATTTACGAAATGAGTTGTAAAAATGTCTTATAGGCTAGTGAGCCAAGTTTGTATAAGTCGATGGGCTTATGTGATTGTTAGGCTAGAGAGCCTAAGGGTTGGAGGCCAAAGGCCTGATTTTGTACTTGTATGTATGTAGCACATTAATAAAATATATACACCGCCGCGTGTAGACCGACCACGATGAATGAGTGATGGGGGACTAAGATTCCACAGAGTGGAAAAGGAATTAGGGGCTAGAAGGTGGGAAAAGGGGCTAAGTGTTGAGCCTAGGGGCTTAAGACTTGGGAATAATATTTTATTGTTATTCCAAAGAACATGTGCATTTTATGTTTTATTTTTATCCTAAGTTCCTGGCAAGGGGAAAACGTGCAAAGGGGATGCATGCTGATGGAATGCATGCAGTTCCAAGGGTGACAAGTGTCAACCCTGGTGCATGCAAATAAAATGACTGAGATGAGCCGTGAGAGGGATCCCTCCTCCATTCCACCCGTCTGCCTGAGCGTGTACAAAGCTCTGAACAATACGACCGACCCAACCTCTGCAAGAATACCTTGTGCATTTCTGAGAGCTAGGAAGCCTGTGTTCATTTCAGAAAAGTTGGGTTCACCCTCTCTGTTCTGATTCATGGAGTCTATGTCGATCTCTGTGGGGATTTCTTGTCACGAAATCCTAAAAACCATCACCATGAGACCTTGTCGTCATTGTTGCGCTTGTTTGGGAAGCCCGTGTATGTATTCCTAGTTAGTTGTGGTGGCCACGCAGAGCTGGACTACGCGTGGCTTGCTGGCCAGTGAAAGTTGTGATTGAGCCTGTGTATGACCTCTCTCTAGGTGAGGGAGGTGACTGTTGTTGGAAGAGGTAGGTTTCCAGGCCTGTGAGAAACTCTTTCCAGGTGAGAGAGTTTGCTGGAAAGTGGTTTCTTCCAGAGAGTGTCCAGCACCAGCTTCGGGCTCTAAGACTTCTTGATCTTGCTTGTTGCCGAGACCCAGAGAGGGAGGTGTAGCACCGATGGACTGTGCTTATGAAGGTGTATACTCTTGGGCGAAACATGCATGTGGGGAATGCGAGTCTAGAAATAGTGGTCGTAAGATGGCATCCTAGGAAGAATCTTTCCAGTCATTCTGTGTTGTTTTCCCTACAACCTCAGCCTAGCCTAGGATCCCTTGCCTTGGGGTGGAGCTTAGTCCCAGCTCGGGGGTGACCCACTGCTGAGCGGATGAGCAGTGTGGTCTAAGGTTGGGAGGTTCGTGGAAGGCCTGCACGTGGTTAGTGGAATTGCCAAGGTTTTCAAAGATAAGTATCAGAAGATGTTGTATTCATAATTCTGCATCTCTGTGTAATTATAACTATCATGTATTCTACTGTGCATATCAATTTAACGTTAATGCTATTGATTGTATATTATAGCAGTAAATCATATATTTTACTCTGAGCTCAAATGTATTCTTTGCTTAAATGCATGTGGATTATATAATGCCTGTATGAACTATGTAAAAGAGCATTACAAATTGGTATCAGAGTGATTAAGACCTGGTAACAAAAATAAAAAGGTGTGTTACACTAGGAACCTAGTTGAGGGCATAGAGCGACTTTTTGAGTCAACACACTAAAGATGAATTCTACATGAATCCATGTGGCTGCTCCATATAAATTTCGTATGAGAGATCCCCATGAAGAAAATAATTATTCATGTCCATATGATGTACTTCCCATCCCCTAGCCACTCCAATGGCAAGGGCCAACTTGATGGAATCCAACTTTGCTACTAGAGAAAATGTCTCATCATAGTCGATCCCATGGATCCGTTGAAATCTCTTAGTAACCAATCTTTCCTTATGTATGCTCACCTGTCCATGCGCTACATTTTTGGTCTTGTAGACCCATCTGCATATGACAAACTTGATTTCTGAAGGAAGTGGAACCAGATCCCAAGTTTGTTTCTCAAGGAGATATGTGTACTCCTCCTGCATGGTTTCTTCCTATAAAGGGTTCCCTGTAGCCTCTTTGTAGGTCGACAGGTCTAAAGACTGAACCATATAATAGTGCAAAGGAATAATGGGATCAGTGGAAGTGATTACATGAGGAGGATCCTAAAAATGATATCTGGTCCTCTTCAGATCTGCTAGATCCCTAGCAAGATCTCATGCATCATGAAGTGTGGACTATGCCCACTTGGGCATATGCTCTAGCTCCTCTTCTGCATGTACTGACTCTGCATCTGAATTCTCTAACTATGCATCTATATACTATGAATCCTCCAACTTTGTATTGGAACTCAGATCTATGGTGTGATCCAAATGTGTGGACTCATCATCCACAATTGGTAGAAGTACAAAGAACTTTGCATGTGGCTCATGTGGAGCATGCGAGGGAATTTCTTTGAAATGGACATTGTGCTCAATTATGAGTTGGTCTATAGAGAGATCAAGTAATTTTTATTCCTTCACACCATTGAGATAAATGACAAAGATGCATGGGTGGATTTGTGGATCTAATTCTTTCGTCTTCTTAGAGGGAACGTGGGCCCATGCATGTGATCCAAAGATACTAAAGTGGGTGAATTCCAGTTTGTTGCTAATCCAAGCCTTGAAATGAGTCCTATCCTAAACATATCTATGAGGAGATTTGTTCTGAATGTGTTTGACACGTTTAAGTTCCTCAGGCCAAAGCTTGGGAGGATGTTCCTTGTAGCATGCAATTTGCCATCTCTTTGAGAGATCTTTTTTTATGCTCAACAACTTGTTGAATGCCATATGTTTTTTCCCTTCCTTTTTTCCTTTCGTTTTCCTTTTATGAATTTTCCCCTCCCATAAAATTTCTTGGCCATGTATCATACACCTCCTTCACCCCTCTCTTTGTTTTATCATGCTTACCATACTTAACCATTTCCATCATACTCACGGACTTGTTTTTTAATTCCTTTTCCTTTTTCATCCAGGTCAACACTTAGTTTATTTTTTTCATCACAGAATCATGGACTTGCGGAATTGCATTTGATTACTTTTATGCCTCTCAGAATCCATCCGAAATGTATCAATACTTAGTTGTTTCATTCATCACAGACTCACGAACTCACAAAATCACAGACTTTCATTTTCATTTGCCGTGTCCCCTTATTTCATGTTTCTTGAGTCACATTAAATTCTATTTTCATGAAATCAACTCCTAAATTCACTTATGAAGAGGTCATTAATTAATGATGTTTAGATCAAGGAAAATTACATTTATTTCAAATTAATGATTTCACCAAGGAAATCTAACTCAAGGGTCATTTTACTATGCTAAGTGATATTACGAAGAAGTTTTCCAACATTTTAAAGATGGTCGTGAGGAAAAAACATTTTTGTGAGGATACTTTGAACTTGTTCGTCAGAGAAAACCCGAATTACCATTGGTCCAGGTCTTATCAGTACTATTCAACATTTCATGATAGAGACAACCATAAGGTGTGGACATCAGGAATAACTCTCGCAAGTTGCATTTCATAGGTTTTCAAATGTAAAGATATCATCACTTGGTGCATTGAAAAGTTCATCCATAACAAAAGAACCATCCAATTGCAAAGCGACTCCCTTGTTTCATTAGCGCCTTTGGTTTTTAAGAAAATGTTAAAATTACCATAGCTGAACTTGGTTTACAAAGGAGAAGAGGCTAGAAATTTTTTGAAGGGAAAAAAATGAAATTGAACTCTTGCAAGAATATCTACAAGATCCAGCCTCAATGCCATAATACATATCCAAGATTCATGTGAGTTCTTGGTCAAGATTCTACAACAACTATTCATCGGTTGGCATTATACATCCTGCATTTTACGACCTATGCGAATGCAATCTTCGACTAGGAAAAGATCATATCAAATGAGGTTACTGCACAGATGATGAATTTAAAAAGTGAAAATAAGTTCTATATGTAATCCTATTTGATTTTCGCTATCACATACTATCATGGTTTCTAAGGTTTAAGTATCGACAAAAGGGTAAACTCAAAGGTGGACCCAACAACTATGTTGTATCAAGCTCTGTGGAGACAAAAGGTTGGCCATTATTTTTATGAAGTATATAATAATTTCATGTATAAATTCAAGAAATTTCTCTTTGGAGATGATACTTCCAGTATTTCTTTGGAAGCATCGACTTTTATGAATGGAAATGGAGTTTTCAAAAAAATGGATGATTATAACACGATCAAGATTTATTTTCTGATGAAACAACCTATATTTCTTCTGTAACATCCCCAACCACCAATAGGCCGGGAAACGCCACTACTTGGACACTTCACTTAGATCTGATACCATTTTGTAATGTCCCTAGCCCCTCAACATGTCACCCCGGGCAACGTCACTACATGACATCTCTCTTAGCTCTGATACCATTTTGTAACGTCCCTGACCACCAACCCCTTCCGGGTAGTGCTACTTAACTACTAAATCATTGTTTTTCTTTGCTCTGATACCATTTTGTCACACCCCCGGCCACCCAGGCTGGGCCATGCTATCTCGTTGAAATAACAATTATCATCTACCTATAAATATAAACATAAAAAAACAACATATTCTGCTAATACACATACTAATGCGGACATAACAATAAAAACATATGTGCAATGATCACAGGCAAAACCCATAAAGTAACAACATATACAAGCATTACTCATCAATTATAATGCTAACACAAATACACAACATGTAAATGAACATAAAAGTGGTACTTATTTTTTAATAGGAGACCACCAACTGTGTGCAGGCCTTCCACGAACCTCCCAACCATAGACCACGCTGCTCATCATGCTCGGTAGTGGGTCACCCCAGAGCTGGGACTAAACTCCACCGAGAAAGGGGATTCCTAGGCTTGGCAAAGACATCAAGGAAGTCACACAGAACAATAGGAAGGATCTTTTATCCCAGGAGCCACTTACACCCACAACCCACACGCCTCCTCCACCCCAGGAGGGTACACCTTCACTAATATGCAATTCCATCGGCTACTACACCTCCCTTACCTTGGGCTTTAACAACAGGCTAGACCAGAAGTCTCAGAGTATTGTAGCTGCTACATGACTCCCTTCTAGGAGAACTCACTTCCCAACAAACTCTCTCACCTGGAAGAGTTTCTCGCAGGCTTGACAACCTTCTTCTTCAATCCAGCTCCTAAGCAATACAACAACAACATTAAGCTAACACACGGGTGACGAAAACAACAAAAAATGGGTATGGACACCAAAAGTGGAAACAAACCAAGCTTAGCCAAAACTGGCAGCAACCGCCAACCACTATGACACAACATGACTCAGGAAAAAATACAAGTTCATTGGGCTTCACAGGAAATACGCAGAAAAACTCCAGTGTCTACAGGTTACTTGGTGCATGCATCTGTGGGGAGTATGGCGGACTTCCAGGGTGACTAACCCCGAGAGAGTGAAAACCGAATGGTGAAATATCATGACCATCCCCCAAATCGTGAGACTCGTGAATGAGATCCCTTACAACGAGCTGACTTTCCCACTTAAAATTGCATGCGCCCAGGTTGACACATGTCTCCCTAAAGCTGCATGATCTCCACTTAACACTCATCCCCCTTTCCCCTAGGAACTTAGGACGACGCAGATTATGTCAAACCTTAGCCTTTAGGAAATAATAATATAATAGTATTCCTTTATAGGTAAGCCCTCTAGCTTAGCCCCTATTCCTAGACACTTAGCCCATTCCCCACCTAGTGGAGTTTAGTCCCCCATAAATATTTCTTCGTGGAGGGTCTGCACGCAGCGATGTATAATTTTTATTAATGATTTTTAATAATTACATATACAAAACATGCTCCTTCCCTTAGCATCCTAGACTCTCTGGCCTAATCATGACATAAGCCTCCTAGATTATTATAACTTGGCTCACCAACCTAACAAACATGTTTAGAATTCATAATTACAACTAGGGCTCTACCGGGGGATATTACATCTTCCCTATTATGTTCCTAACAAATTCTTTATCATAGAAGTGGTGAGATAGTAAAAATTATGATTTCATACTTTTAATGAAAAAAGGAAAAAAAAGTTTATCCCCCTGTCTTGGAAGGTTGGTGAAATTCCTTTAAGAGGAGTTTCCAAGATTGATGAGCATGCTTCCTATTTTGACCAATTTAACATGATATTTGCAGAAGAAATCAAAGGGTTTGACCCTGATCACCTTTTTTATAACCACATAATATCAGTTGGGCTCAACCATGTACTTATCAATGCATTTATATTTGGAGAAGAAGAGGGTGATAGTCATGACCCTCATGTTCAATAAATTGATAGAAATGTTAACGATATAGAGACTATTGTAAGCAACACATAACATCACAAAGAGAGAGGAAAACACTCTAGTGAAAAGAATGCTCAATCGCCTTCCATTTCCCATAGAAGTGTTTTACCTAAGGTAAACCATCAGCCTGGAGCAACCCATCAAAGAAAAACCCTAAGTAATAATTCAGGAGATGATGAAGAGAGACCCTCCTCAGGGAAATTTAGAAAACCCCCATAAGATAAAAGTTAAAAGGAAAATAACCAATTCTCAACAAGGGGGAGGAGAAATAGAAGCACCTAAAAATTATATCTTGGTGGATGATATGGACCTATATGTTGATATCGAGAATATCCACTTCTCGGATGAAGAGGAACATGCTTATGAAAATGTACAACATGCTTCTAAAATTGATGTCCAGAATGAAATCTTTTCTGATGAAGAAACCTTTTTTGTACATAATGCCTAATTTGAAAAGGATTCAAAGAAAACGGTTTTGAAAAGGACCTCAAAGAGTACGAGGGGAAAATCATGGTATACCATTGACACCCAAACCATGTTTCCATAAAAATTGTCTTCAATTCACAAGGTCATAGTGGACACATTGGACTTTTCAATAGCTAATATGGAAGAAGAAAATGTTTGGCTAAAAGAAAGAGTTAATGAATTGGAAGAAACCCTCATACCTCCACCTATTTTGGCCATCCCAATTTCCATGATTTGGCCTAACAAAATTCTACAAGAAATTCCAGAGTCAAGTTCAAGAGTTAAAGGGATTTCAAGTTTGATTGTTTCCACTCGACATTTCGTCTAGGAAAATATAAAGAAAACAATGTCATTAATTTTAGAATTATGGGACTTGGAAAAGATGTTTGCCTCTCTCGACCTGATCAAAATCCATAATACTAAAGAATATTTGAATGTAGATTTAAAGAATGATGAAGGATTTTTCACAGATGGAGTTGCAATGTTCGTAGCAAAGATCTTGGTGATGACAAAGCAAATAAAAAAACATGAATATTTTCCATCCCAGGGTCATGTGAAGAAATTAAAGGAATGTTGGATCGAAAGAGTTAATACATTAAAGGGATTATTAAGTCAATTAAATCATTTGTCATGAAAAAGGATGGAATTATATTTAATTATTGTTGGCTTGGATATTACTGGTACCACCTATTAGCACTAGAAGTCACCCTCAGATTGCATATAAGGTAAGCCCATTACCCATCAGTTTATACAGTAAATGTAAATGAGTTTTAGGTGATCAAATGGAGAGGACTCAATGATAATAGCATTCTAACTCATAAATATGGACTAGCATGCATAAGCAATTGAGGTTTGGAATCGACTTCAGTTAGTAAATTGGAGTAAGGTTGAATAGAGGGAATACTTTGGTGAGGAGAGTGTAGAGGTATTTCATGGACATCAGGTCTTCCAACAGCCTAAGGAGGAAAAAATTAAACACAAGATCCTCTTGGATTCAAATTTCAAGGAAAATGAAAGAAATCATAACAACACTATAATCAAACATTCATCATAATACAGTTACAACAATTCATGTGAATCATTCATTCATGAACTCTCTCAGTATCAGAGGAAAATAAGATGGGGTAAGAAAGATGACTTAGATTAATCAAGAATTCTCAAATCAAATAGATAACCAGAGAACCAGTGTTCTTCATAAAAATAATTACAATAGCAGGGAGCCTAGCTCAACCATTCCACATTAACAAAATACTAAAACTGCCTATATATACTTAGAAATGTTGCAACCACCGGGAGTGTGATTGGACCACTGCATTAACGTTTTCAATCGGCGCTTGTTTTTTCAGATTGTGCATGCCTCCTCCTATCAGATGTGGGCCAGGTGAAATTATGTGTTTTACAGGAAAATCTATCCACAAGGAAGTTTCATATTAACAGTCTGCCTTCACGACCACTCTCCGCATGTTTTCCATTTATGGGGTGAGACAAGGTCTCAACTGCCGCCCCCATCTTCAATAACTACCTTCATTGGGATCAGGACGAGGCCTGAAACTCATGAATGCTCAGACGGTGCGTATGACTCCTGAGATTCAATTTCGACGTCTCGAGGCCATGCTGATCTTTTTCTATGACCAATATGGGCACTTTCAGCCTTTGGTGCAACTCCTTTTCATCGCTCCATCCTGCATGCGACCTTGGGTCATAACTTGGCGCTTATATGCAAAGGCACTTATATCCAAAGGCTCTTCAAGATTTCTTCTTTCGGGAGTCTTCACCCCACTTGATTTTAAATATTTTGATGCCCGAACTTGCGAAATAGATTTATTCAGATCAATAATCGGGCTTGATTTGAATTTGATGGCCACGATTTCTTCCTCGAAAACCCCAATCACCAGTTGCTCGATGCTAAATCCTTTGACTCACGAAACCGTGAATACTTGGATCTGGTGCCATGTGTCCCTCTGAATCAGATGATTCCTGTTGATTTCAGGTTTCAGGAGTTGGGACCTTTGACGAACAACTTTAACAACATTTCAAACTCCCAATTCCCATGATTATTTTCCACGGTTGATCTTTCCATATGAGACCTACGACCCAAATTAAATATTTCCTCAACCTTTTTACTTGGTCTGTGAAAAGGAGAGAGATAGGGAAAAATTATAGTCTTAGATAGAAACCACAAACCCATGGACTCCAACAAGTTTATGTGATAACTTTTGGCTCCACGGGGGATGGCATGCTCCCTGCGAGTTGCCAATAATAAGGAGTTCCAGTGCCTTAGCTGTTGGGTTATGGATTCGAGCTCAAACATTTATCTGAAGGCCGACATGTACACTATTCTACTTATAAAAAGGAAAAGAAACACACATTCTCCAGAAAAGGGCTTATTTATATACAATCCTAGGCTACTGATTTTTTACACAATGCTAGGTGAAAGCGAACTTCCACCATAGCCATTCAAACTGTTTGATAATTGAATCCTTCACTTCACTGCAAGTGATCCATAAAAAACAAGGAGAGTGTGGAAGTTGACTAATTTCATTCTTATGATTGCCCATATTACTTTCAAATGATGCTAAAAATATCAAGCCTGCATGCTCCAAATCATTTAAGAAGTATAACTCTATGTACTCATCGACAGGGTAATCAAACTGAAGGCAATGCATGATTAACTTATGGAAGGTTACCTTCATTGTGTCATAGCCGCTGATAGTTTGTTTGATGTCTTTTACATGCACACCTGATTGAATGAAAGACACATGCATCTGTGGGTCAAAAAGATGCTTCATAACTTTAGAACTGCCCGTGGGCTGATTGTTGATCATCTCTACACATACCGTGGGGATAGTGTGCTGCTCATCATGACTAGAATATTCATCAAAAATGGGTTGCCCCTCATATCTATGATCAATCTCTAAAACAACAATTTCTTCAAGAATATAACTGTAAAAAATATCCACTTCAAGAATAGCAGTAACGACTACTTTTAGTTGTTCATACACATGATTTTCATCAAGACAGGGTTGTTCATTTGTGGGTGATGGATGAGAGATCAACTGGATACGAAAATACCTTTCACCACCTCCATAGCATTTACAAGGATTAGAATCATCATCATAAACTAGAATTGCGCCAAAAGGCTCCAAACAAAACATAGAAAAATTTTGTTCATCACCATCAATGGTATGTTCATAACAAAACTTTGACTCTTAACATTCAGAACATCTTGTTTCAGGGTGCTCTCTACTAGAAAAGCATTCATCACCAATTTTTTTGTCAACAACAAACAAGTCTTGGTAAATGTTTGAGACAGTGACCTCAGAAACAAGGTTGTCCAAGATACCTGCTTCGAGGACAAAAACATCCACAGTATTTCCTTCATAGGGACAACAAGTAAAACCTACCTCATGTTCAGAGTTGACATGATACTGACTTTGAATCCTACCACAAGCTCGGAGGTTCTCCTCCACTTCCTCAGTATCCATGAATAACTGTGATAGAGATGTAGATTTTATTTCCCTAAGATACAAAACAAGGTCAGAGTGTTGAGACACTATGCAATACACCATGGAAACGGTCTCAGAAGGTTTAATTTCTAGGGGTAGGCTGCAATACAAGCTATGAAATCTTCGATTAATAGTAGACAAACCTTCCTTTTTTCCCCTTATCAAAGTAGTGAATTCATGTAGGTATTGATCAAATGACTTGTTCTCACCCCAACCCTTTAAAAATGTATTGCATAATTCAATCCAGGAACCAATGGAGTCAGCTCCCAAACCCTTAAACCATACAACAACATCTCCTAACAAGGATTTGGAGAAAAACCTCATTGTAACATCCTCATGAAATATCTCAAACTGGTGAATAAAGTTCTCGAAAGCCTCCATATGCCTCTCAGCTGTAACATGATCCTTTCCAGAAAACTGAGGAAAGTACTCAAAGAAATCAAGAGGATAAGGATGAAGATGATATGGAAGCTTTAAAGGTTTAAACATCTTGTCTCTGATCCTAGTTTGAAAACTAGTGGGTTGAATATGAGGTTTAACACACTGATGGCAAGGTTCAACAATAACAACAGGATGTGATGAGATTTGAGAAGTTTTTGGATCAATTTTGACCTCCTCAAGGCTGCAAGGATGATTGAATTTAGGGGGGGTTTCAATATGAAGTTCATCCTTATGAATAGGCTACGGTGAAGACACAAGATCAACATATACAACAAAAGAAGAAGGGACATCTTCTTCTTCCAAGGATGGATGAATAAAGGAAGGATTATAATCTTCTAAATAGACAAAGCAGAGGATAATCCTCTTTATATGTAAAGAGAAAGACATGAATGAGTTGATAAGGAAAAACAAGATTTCATGAAGTAACCTCATAAACTGATACCTGGTCATCCCTTTATGCATGGTCATCTTTCTGTCAACAAGATCCTCCCCAGTGGAGTCTTCGATTGTGGAGTCGCTAGGTGAAAGTTGCAATATTCAATGGTTCTGATGTCTAATGCACCTTCAAAATCAAAAGCTCTTTGTTGTTCTATCCCAGGGAAAAGTCTTCAATTCATTCCCTGACAATGACGCCATAAATGTTATCACTAGAAGTCACCCTCAAATTTCATAGAAGGTAAGACCAGTACCCATCAGTTTATACAGTAACTGTAAATGAGTTTTAGGTTCTCAAATGGAGAGGACTCAATGATAATACCGCTCTAACTCAAAAATCTGGACTAGCATGCATAAGCAATTGAGGTCTGGAATCAACTTCAGTCAGTAAGTTGGAGTAAGGGTGAATAGAGGGAAGACTTTGGTGAGGAGAGTGTAGAGGTTTGTCATGGACATTAGGTCTTCCAACAGCCTAAGGAGGAAAACCATAAACACAAGATCCTCTTGGATTCAAATTTCAAGGAAAATGAAAGAAATCATAACAACACTATAATCAAACATTCATCATAATACAATTACAACAATTCATGTGAATCAGTCATTCATGAACTCTCTCAGTATCCGAGGAAAATAATATGGGGTAAGAAAGTTGACTTAGATTAATCAAGAATTCTCAAATCAAATACATAACCAGAGAACTAGTGTTCTTCATAAAAAGAATTACAATAGCAAGGAGCCTAGCTCAACCATTCCACATTAACAAAATACTAAAACTGCCTATATATACTCAGAAATGTTGCAACCACCAAGATTGTGATCAGACCACTACATTAACGTTTTTCAGTCGGTGTCTGCTCTGTCAGATTCTGCAGGCCTCCTCCTTTCAGATGAGAGCCAGGCGCAGTTATGTGTTTACAGGAAAATCTGTCCATAAGGAAGCTTCAGATTGATAGTTTGCCTTTAGGACCGCTCTCTGCATGTTTTCCATTTATGGGGTGAGAGAAGGTCTCAACTGCCGCCCCCGTATTCAATAACTACCTTCATAAGGATGGTGCAGACCCCCAAACCCTCAGGTCCAAGGTCCACGTAGGATCGTTCTAATTTTCCCTTTGAGTCTGATTAACTCTTTGGTTTCCCCTCGGGAATACCCTTCACACAAAACAGTGTATCCACGGGTCTTTATGGGTTGAGCCCGCTTGAACAAACACTAGGCACCAACTCAAATCTTCCGATCAAACAATATGATCACACCTTTCGCGATTTCGTAAATTTGGATTTCGCGACTTCACGACTTCTCCTTTCGAGTTTCTCGACCCTTCAACTGCCGAAACCCAAAATGCCGATTCACTGAAATTCTTATTGCGTTTTGCAATTTCTAGAATCTCGGGACAAAATACCCCGATCCCTTGTCCTTGAAAATGCTGAAATACTGACTCCTGACACGTTCCGCAAAGGCTAGCCCCACAACGGACTTCTCACTTCATCGAGATTTCGGACTTCGCGATTTCGCGAATCCAGATGCAAATCTCCCAACTCTCTAACCTCCAAACCCCGAAACGGTCAACAAGGTTTGACTCTGCCAATTGACGAAGACACACCACCTATCTTCTCAACCACTTCCTATCTCTGACGTAGACTCCTTCCACTTGTCACTCTTTCAGTTTTTCAGGACTTTCTCTCCCAAGGTGCTTTCTCCTCCTTCTCCTGACTCCCAAAATGCCAAAATACCGAATTCTAATCCAACTCCTGTCGCGACTCGCGACTTCGGGACTTTCGTTTCATTGCACTCGACTCCTTCTCGTTAGAATCCCCGAAATGCTGAAATGATCCGACGGCTCGTGTAAGCACGATCAACGATCCATGTTGATTCTGGATCCTAGAGTGGAAAGCTTGCCTGCCTCTAACCACCCTGCAACTTCCCTGGATCCTATGGTCCTCGTGATTTCGGGAATTCTCCACAGAGAATTTCGACTGGTCCTCGCTGCTTGATAACTCCTGTGAAAATAATCGAAGTTCTTCCATTGGAACTCAAATTCCTGCAAAGAAACTTCACTTCACCTGCCTTTGAAGTATTCAAAGGCACTAACCCTCCTGAGATTTCTTTGCAAACTCGAGTCTTCAAAAAGACTCCTGCACACACTCCTTCCGGCAACCTTCAAATACTTCTAAGTATTTGATTATCCCAACTCTGTGCACTTTTCTGCAACATCATTCCTTCAACTCTTCCCTTGGTTGATAAGTTCTGAGCTTTCACCCAGCTTGCGCACACCTTGCATGACTTCTCTGCTTCACCTGCACTTCTGCGGGAATGAGAACAACGACATCTCTCCTAAATTTTCAGAGATAAACTCTGAACTTTCGTCAACACACTCCTTGCGAACGATTTCACTGCACTCCTTGCAGGAACTTCTCACTCAGGAAGAGAAACAATTGAAACTCATTCTCTCTCTCTCTCATACTTCAAACATTCAACATGAAATCATACATTCAACCAATATTAAGCAAATGCATAACAGAGAGAATAAACAACCATAAGCATACCATTCAACATGTATACACAGAAAGCATCATAACACCATGAATCTGAATCAAAGCTCTTTTCATTAATTGAAACTTTTGTACATGGGTTCTTCTTCTTGACTCTCTGTTACAGCTCTCTCTTTATCTATGCTCAATGATCTCTAATTGATAATCATACAATGATACAAAGGTGCGGGTGTCTACAGTCGGTTTTCCCTCCTACTCTCTAAACGGTCTAATCTGCATTCAAATCTACCTACTTACATTAACTATGCATAAATGCCTCTACCTACTACAGATGAGAGCGATTCTCTTGTGATTTGTTTACAATATGCAAGTGTGCTTCCTCTTAACTATTACATTAATGTTTCAAAACATTTCAAAAATGTGCGTTGGTGCTTTCCAGCGGTCTTCCGTCTTTGCGCTTGCTTGCTGCTGGCGATGCTCCTGCATCATACTCCCTTGCTTGAAAATTTTCATGGACTATTGGTCATGAGCTCTTGCACAGTCTGTCCATGCTTCTGAATTTCTGCTTCATTTTCCCAGCTGACATCTTCAACTGGATGTCCCTTCCATTTGACCAAGTATTCAAAATATTTTTTTCTCCTGGTCTTCTTGCTGACTCTCTTGTCAAGTATACTTTCCATCTGTGGCTTTTCAACTACAGGCATTTGTTTAGTCCACTGAACCTCTGTCTGTTCAATGTCTACTCCTGCTTCTCCATCTTTGTAAGGGTACAAATCTGAGATATTGATTATGGGTGAAATTCCAATCCCATCGGGTAATTCAATCTCATATGCGTTTGCCCCAAATTTCTTCAAGACCTTGCATGGTCCAATCTTCTTCATCTTCAGTTTATTATATGTTCCCCTTGGGAACCTCTCCTTCCTTAGATGTGCAAGAATAAGATCACCAACTTCAAATTTAATTTCTCATCTGTGTTGATCTGCTTTGCGCTTGTACTCTTGATTCGAATTCTGCAATCGTTTCTTTACTTGGCTATGAAGCTCCTTCATTGCTTCTGCAAAATCCTTTGCACTAGCACTTCTGAATTCATTCTATTTTGAATCTTTCAATTCAGAAACTCCCCTTGGTTGCATTCCATATACAATTTGGAATGGACTCTGTCCTGTGCTTCTATTGATCGAATCATTATAAGAAAATTCTAGCTGTGGCAGAATGTGATCCCACTGACTGTGGTGTTCAGTCACTAGACTCCTCAACAAATCTCCCAAGCTTCTGTTCACAACTTCTGTCTGCCCATCCATCTGAGGATGATAAGATGAGCTAAAAGACAAACATGTCCCCAACTTCTTCCATAAAGTCCTCCAGAAATGTCCTACGAACTTGGTATCTCGATCTAAAACTATACTTCTTGGCAAGTTGTGAAGTCTAACAACTTCTTTGAAAAACAGGTTCACAATATGAGTTGCATCACTGGTTATCTGGCATGGTATGAAATGTGCCATCTTTGAAAATATGTCTACCACTACAAAGATTGAATCAAATCCTCTTTGCGTTCTTGGCAGCCCCAATATAAAATCCATGCTCACTGCATCCATGGCCTCTCAGGTATGGGTAATGACTAGTATAACCCTATGTTCTGTTTTTTTCCTTTTGTGTGCTGACAAATTCTACATCTGTCCACAAATATTTTAACATCTGTCCTCATCCCTGGCCAAAAATATGAGCTACTCAGTTTTGAGAACGTCTTATCATGACCGAAATGTCTGACCAATCCTCCACTATGTTTTTCTTTCAACAGATTCTCCCTCATGGAGCATTTTGGAATACATAATTGATTTCCCCTGAATAATAATCCATCCTGGATCATATATTCAGCCCATTGAATTCTGTCCCTGAGAATTGGATTCTCAGATGCCTCATACGCCTTTTTGAAATCTGGATCATCTCTATACATGTCCTTGAGGTTATCAAAACCCAATGTTTTGACTCTGAACTCTTGCATAAGAAAACATTTCCTGCTCAAAGCATCAACAACTTTGTTAGCAGTTCCAGAAATATGCTTAGTTACAAAAGTGAAATTATGCATGTATTCAACCCATTTTGCATGCTTCTGGTTCAACTTATCCTGTTGAGTCACGAATTTCAAAGCATGGTTATCGTTGTACAAAACAAACTCTTTAGGTACCAAATAATGTCTCCACTTCTTCAGTGCCTGTATGACCGCATAAAATTCCTTGTCATATGTTGAATATTTAATCTTTGCTTCATTCAGTTTCTCACTGAAGTATGCGATCGGTCTGTCATCTTGGCTCAAGACCGCTCCAATTGCAAATCCGCTTGCGTCACACTTGACCTGAAACGTCTTGTTGAAATCTGGCAACACCAAAATTGGTTGTTCAATAATCTTCCTTTTCAACAGATTGAAACTTTTCTCTGCTTCTTCTGTCCAGTGAAAATATTTATGTCTTTTCTTCACCATGTCCATCATCTGTGCACTAATTCCACTGAAATTTCTGATAAATCTCCTGTAGAAACTAGCCAATCCATGAAAGCTTCTAACTTCAAATATACTCTTCGGGGATGGCCAATTCTTAATCGCCTCTACCTTATCTGGATCCATTTTCAACTTATCTGTAGAGATAACAAACCCCAAATAAATGAGCTCTGTCCTCATGAATGATGATTTCTTCATATTTATCAGCAACTTCTCTTGCTGTAGTCTCTTCATCACTGTAGCCAAATGCTTCAAGTGCTTCATTTTTGTTCTACTGAAAATCAATATATCATCAAGGTATACAATGACGAACTTTCCTATGAAATCCTTCAGGACTTCATTCATCAATCTCATGAATGTACCGGGTGCATTTGTTAAGCCAAATGGCATAACAAGCCATTCACACAGCCCCTCATTCGTCTTGAATGTTGTCTTCCATTCATCACCTTATCTCATTTGGATTTGATGATATCTGCTTTTCAAATCAATCTTTGAAAAAAAAATTGCTCCACTCAAGCAATCCATCAAATCATCCATCCTTGGCAATGGGAATCTGTATCTGATGGTAATCTTGTTGATTTCCATTGAGTTTGTACACATCCTCCAGCCTCCATCTTTCTTTGGGCTGAGCACTATTGGAACAACGCATGGGCTCAATCTTTCTCGAACCAACCCTTTTTCCATTAAGTCTTGGACCTGTCTCTTGACCTCTTCATTCTCCTATGGCATCAATCTGTACGCTTCTTTGTTCGGTAAACTAGCTCCAGGTATAAGATTGATGTGATGACTTATACTTCTGATCGGTGGCAACGAACAAGGTAGTTCATCCACTACTATATCAGCAAACTCTTCTAGTAACTTATGGATTTCCTCTGGTAAATCATCCAATCTTGTATTGGTTAAAACTATTTTGGGCTCTTGACCACAATAAATTGTGTGTCTTCCTTCTTCTTAACCTCCTCAAGAAGTTCCTTCCCGCTCATGAGAAGTATAGTGTTGCTCACTTCTAGTTTCACTTCTTTATCCTTAATCGGCAACAACATGTGAGTTCTCCCATTCGTTTCCAGGGTGTATGTGTTCTTTCTCCCATCATGAATCAAATTTCTGTCATATTGCCATGGTCTACCCAGCAATAGATGACAAACATCCATGGGAATGAAATCACACAATATTTCATCCTTATATCCTCCTATTTTAAATTCAACTAAACATTGTTTAGTGACATTTACCTGATGTCCTTTTTGTAGCCACGAAACTCTGTATGGGCTTGGATTTACAATAGTCTCCAGCTCCAACTTTTCTACCATCTATGTACAAATGAGATTATCTATGCTACCACTATCCACGATGACTTTGCATACCCTGTCTTTGGTCTTGCAAGCAGTCTGAAACAGTCCGTTCCTTTGGGCTGGGTTCTCCGCCTCCTTCTCTGGCGTTAAGAGAACTTTCCTCATCATCAATGATATTCTACCCTTAGCATCTTTTGCCTCAACATTCCGTCTCTGTGCTTCGACAATGTGAGTTTCACCTCCTTCTTTCTTTCTATCTGGACACTCATAATATTTATGTCCGTTCTTTCCATGGGTAAAGCATTTTATTTCTCCACCTCTACCTCTTCCTCTTCCTCTGGTACGAGGAAAAGTATTTCCATCGGCATATTGCCCTCTCTGTGAGATTCCTCCTCTCTCATGCTGAGTTTGAGGTTTCTTTCCCTCTTCTTGAGGTCTCTGAGTTCTATCTTGGGAAATTGTCTTGCCTCTGGCTTGAATTCTACCTCAGCCTCTCCGACCTTGCTTTCGGCTCAGTTTTTCTTCAGCTTTCAGAGCCATCTGATAAGCATCTTCTACAGTCTGAATGATCATTATGCTCATCTCATCTTGGATGTCATATCTTAGACCATTCATGTACCTAGAAACATTTTCATCATCACTTTCCCGATGACCTGCCCTGATGTTTAGTTTGTAGAATTCTTCAATGTACTCTTTCACTGACATCAACTTCTGTCTCAAGTTCTGCATTCTCCGAAACAGAGTAATTTGATAATCCTTGGGTATGAATTTTGCTTTGATCTTCACAACCATTCTATCCCAACTTTTGATTTTCTACTTGCCTTTGTAGTGTCTGTCAGCTTGCAGTTCATCCCACCACAATGTTGCATGCCCTTTAAGTCTTGTGACAGTATGTTTGACTTTCCTGTCTTCCTCGACATCCTCATAGTCAAAGTATTTGTCCAGAGCCCTAATCCAATCTAGAATCTCTTCAACATCCAAGTTTTCTTCATACATGGGAATCTCCATTTTTTCTCTAGCACCTATCCTTGCGACTGCCCTAAATAGGCGTTCGTCTATAGAATCTTCGACTGCGACTTCTTCTCCATGTCCAGCTTCATTCTCACTGTCAGCCTCACTGATATTCCCAGTGTCGACTGTGCGCCTATGCGTTGTTTCCATGGCATCAATCCTGACACGTAGTTCTCGCGTTTCCCTTTCCACTGCTAGATCAGGCATTGGTCTATCTCTTCTTCTTGGCGGCATGGGTAAGAAATATTATTCCTTCCTCTGCTACAGAAAGAAAAGACTCTTTCTGTGCTCTGATACCAAATGGTGCATACCCCCAAACCCTCAGGTCCAAGGTCCACGTAGGATCGTTCTAATTTTCCCTTTGAGTCTGATTGACTCTTTGGTTTCCCCTCGGGAATACCCTTCACACAAAACAGTGTATCCACAGGTCCTTATGGGTTGAGCCTGCTTGAACAAACACTAGGCACCAACTCAAATATTCCGATCAAACAATATGATCACAGCTTTCATGATTTCGAAACTTCAGATTTCGCGACTTCACGACTTCTCCTTCTGAGTTTCTCGACCCTTCAACTGCCGAAACCCGAAATGTTGATTCACCGAAATTCTTATTGCGTTTCGCAATTTCATAAATCTTGGGACAAAAGACCCCGATCCCTTGTCCTTGAAAATGCCGAAATACCGACTCCCAACATGTTCCGCAAAGGCTGGCCCCACAACGTACTTCTCACTTCATTGGGATTTTGGACTTCACGATTTCGTGAATCTAGATGCAAATCTCCCAACTCTCTAACCTCCGAACCCCAAAACGGTCAACAAGGTTTAACTCCGCCAATTGACGAAGACACGCCACCTGTCTGCTCAACCACTTCCTATCTCTGACGTAGACTCCTGCCACTTGTCACTCTTTTGGGTTTTCGGGACTTTCGCTCCCAAGGCGCTATCTCCTCCATCTCCCGACTCGCAAAATGCCAAAATCCTGAATTCTAATCCAACTCTTGTCATGAATCGCGACTTCGGGACTTTCGTTTCACTGCACTCGACTCCTTGTCGTTAGAATCCCCGAAATGTCGAAATGATCCGACGGCTCGTGTAATCATGATCAATAGTCCACGTTGATTCTGGATCCTAGAGTGGAAAGCTTTCCTGCATCTAACCACCCTGCAACTTCCCTGGATCCTATGGTCCTCGTGATTTTAGGAATTCTCCACAGAGAATTTCGACCACTCCTCGCTGCTTGATAACTCCTGCGAAAATAATTGAAGTTCTTCCACTGGAACTCAACTTCTTGCAAAGCAACTTCACTTCACCTCCCTTTGAAGTATTCAAAGGCACTAACCCTCCTGATCTTTCTTTGCAAACTCGAGTTTTCAAAAATACTCCTGCACGCACTCCTTGCAGCAACCTTCAAATACTTCTAAGTATTTGATTATCCTGACTCTGTGCACTTTTCTGCAACAACAGTCCTTCAACTCTTCCCTTGGTTGATAAGTTCTGATCTTTCACCTAGCCTACGCACACCTTGCACAGCTTCTGTGCTTCCCCTGCACTTTTGCCGGAATGAGAACAACGGTATCTCTCCTGAGCTTTCAGAGATAAACTCTGAACTTCCGTCAATGCACTCCTTGTGGACGATTTCACTACACTCCTTGCAGGAAATTCTCACTCAGGAAGAGAAACAAATGAAACTCATTCTCTCTCTCTCTCAAAGTTCAAACATTCAACATGAAATCATACATTCACACAATATTAAGAAAATGCATAACAGAGAGAATAAACAACCATAAGCATACCATTCAACATGTATACACAGAAAGCATCATAACACCATGAATCTGAATCAAAGATCTTTTCATTAATTGAAACTTCTGTACACGGGTTCTTCTTCTCGACTCTCAGTTACGTCTCTCTCTTTCTCTATGCTCAATGATATCTAATTGATAATCATACAATGATACAAAGGTGAGGGTGTCTATAGTCGGTTTTCCCTCCTATGCTCTAAACTGTCTAATTTGCATTCAAATCTACCTACTTACTTTAACTATGCATAAATGCCTCTACCTACTACAGATTAGAGTGAGCCTCTCATGATCTGTTTACAATATGAAAGTGTGATTCCTCTTAACTATTACATTAATGTTTCAAAACATTTCAAAAATGTGCACTGGTGCTTTCCAGTTGTCTTCTGTCTTCGCGCTTGCTTGCTACTGGCAATGCTCCTGCATCACAGGATCAGGACGAGACCTAACACTCATGAATTCTCATATGGTGCCCATGACTCCTGAGAGTCAATCTCGAAGTCTCAAGGCCATGATGATATTTTTCTGTGACCAATATGGGCGCTTTCGGCCTTTGGCGCAGCTCCTTTTCATCGCTCCATCCTGTGTGCGACCTTGGGTCATAACTTGGCGCTTATATCCAAAAGAGATTTGGGATTTCATCTTTTGGGAGTCTTCACTCCACTTGATTTTAAATATTTCGATGCCCGAACTTGCGAAATAACTTTATTCAGATCAACGATCGGGCTTACTTTGAATTTGATGGCCACGATTGCTTCCTCGAAAACCCCAGTTTCCAACCACTTGATGCTAAAACCTTTGATTCGTGAAACTGTGAATACTTGGATCTGGTGCCACATGTCACTCTGAATCAGACAACTCCTGCTGATTTTGGGTTTCGGGAGTTCGGACCTTTGATGAACAAATTTAACAAAATTTCAAACTCCTGATTCCCGTGATTATTTTCCACCATTGATCTCTCCTAATGAGACCTACGACCCATATTAAATATTTTCTCGACCTTTTGAGTTGGTCTGTGAAAAGGAGAGAGACGTGGCAAAATTATAGTCTTAGATAGAAACCACAAACCCATGGACTCCGACATGTTTATGTGATAACACCACCATCGAAGTTTTAGACCCTAAGCTAATATCAAGTTCAATGCTCATGACCCAACAACAGTTTGAATGATAAATTGAAGGTTTAAAGAAAGTATGGGCTGGAAAATTTGATAACATAGTTGAGTTCACATATGATGACATTGATAGCTCACTTTTTGAATGTACTAATAAAAATGAAGATATTGAAAATACGTTGCAAAATTTATCTATACACTATAGATAAATTGAGGGTGAATTGTTTAATATCAAAGTCAAATGACCATTGCTCCATCAAGGGATTATATTGAAGAATGGTTAAACAAGTCTATTGCCAAGATTTCCTAAATACCAATGGAAGCAGTTACAAATGACCACCCAAGTGCAACGAGCAAAAGTATGAAAGGCACATCAACAAGCAAGTGAAAGAGAGAGAATCCATCATAGTAATTCTACACTGAATCACATATTTCCCTCTTTATCATATTTTCATCCAATTGTACTTATTCTTTCATTAGAAAAGGCATAATCAAATTCTGAGAACTTCTTCTTGTATTTTTTCCAAATCCTGTTGTTCGTGTTCCACTCCACCCCTTCTTCAAAAATTTTGTTGTAAATATTTATTTATGGTCTACGGGAGCCCCAATGATGGTCCATTTATGGAAAAAAACTTTTAATTTCAAACACTGTAACAAACATTATCATTTTGAGAAATTCCAAAGAACTAATTCGGGATTGATTTTGACTATATTTTATAATTTTGAGTTTTGAATATAAAATATTTGAAATCAATCTATCAATTTTTTTTTTGATATTTATAAGTAATACTCTTTCAAAGTTTTCTTGTGCAATAGACCATTTCCTTTTTATGTGGTATGTGATCAGATCTTTATTAAACTATGATTGATGTGAGGATATCTACATTTTTATTTTCTTCCATGTGTGATGTTTGAAGTTCTTGGTCCATTTCTCAAGAAAACCCTTTTTTATACATTTACTTTTTCATCATTTTAGTTTTCTTGAGCATTGAAGATTTGGATACTATGTTATTTGGCATAATTCTATATTATTCTTGATTTGAAATTTCAAAGAAGATCATAATCCAAAGTGGAGAACCACCTCTCTAAAAACACAAGAGGATTCATATCCTCGCGAGGTTGCAATTTTGGTCTTGAAGGATTCAAGCGTCAACACAACCCAATTTTGTTGCAGAGTATATGGTACTATTTGTTGCAACTGCATCCCAACCTCAAGACAAAGATTTAGAACATATATGTTTACATACTCGCCCCCATTATATATACAAAGGGTTTTTATCTTTCTCTCTAAATGAGTCTCAACAAGTGCTTTGAAATATTTGAGATGCTCAAAGACCTCAGACTTATGTTTGAGAAAAAATACCCATGTATAATGTGAGTAATCATCCAAAAATGTAAGCACGTACCTTTCCTTGTTGATGGATGGATGCAGGAATGGACCCATGAGATCACTGTGAATTATTTCCAATGGAGAGGATGCCTTGTGATCCTTCCCCTTCTCGAACTTCTCTTGAGGATGCTTTCCAAGGACACATCCTTCACAAACCCCTTTGGAAAAGTGGATATCGGGTAACCTGGTGACTATCCCCTTCTTGCTAAGTTGTTGCATGTACTTGAAGTTCGGGTGACCAAACCTCTTGTGCCATAATCTACTACTATTATCAACATGCATAAGTAGTATAGAGAAATCAGTTTCAATAAACTTAGAGAAAGTATATAATCGATATTAATGATTTACCTCCCCGAAAAAAATCTTGGAGTTGTCTTGCATGTCGAATATGGACAGGGAGTGTGGTATGAACTCCACCTTTTTGTGTGATCATGAGTGTGTATTCTGATAAACCAAGAGAAGATTCACGAAAATTTGAGGAACGTGTAGGATTTTCTCAAAGCTTCCATGATCTAGTTATAATCTCCCTTTTCCAGAGACCTGGATTGGAGAGTCACCCCCCATGAGGATAAGAGGCCTCGTGCATGTAGTTACAAAATATAGAATATCCTTTGTGGTTTCCATGTGATGGGAAGTGGATGAATCTACAATCCATGCATCATGAAAAGAATGAATATCTACTAATGCATGAGGATTACCTTTCTTAGGGGCTTGATCTTCTGACTTCATCTTGGCAGCCTCAGGAATGAAGTCCCCAAGATTGTTCTTCTAAAGTATTTTCACCATAAGATCTATTTTCTTCTTCATGCATGCATATTCTAGATGGTCCCCACAATTCTAGTAACCACACTTCTTCCCTTGCTTGCTTTTTCCACCTTTGGAACCAGAGGAATCATTGAAGGGTTTTGAGTACCCTTCCTTATTTGGCTCTAGATGTGCCTTTCGTTTTCCTTTTGATTTGGATTAGGATATTGATCACTCCTTCCATCATGCACAATAAGTGCATGTGCCTTGGGTCCTTGATTATAGCGCATCTGAATGAACTTATCCTGCTCCTGTGTCAAATCCTCAATGAACTGTGACAATGAAGGCATGGTCTAGGTTGGTCCTATGGTGAATCTGCTAGAATGAAATGTGGATACAAATACACTGTATTCCGGTCCATGTTTTTCCATGATATCAGAACCAATTGATTTTATTGTTTGGATTTGTCGATACCACATTTTGTCAATTCATGAAGGAGATATTTAAATTTGGTGAAGAAATATTGGACATTGTCAAATTTCTTCAGATCCAAGGAGTTTAGTTCTATTTTGATAAAATGGCTCCTCATTTCATCCTTCTTTCCAAAGAGACCAACCAATGTGGTCCATATCTCATTTGGATTCTTGCATGCATCAATGAGAAACCATAGGTCATGATAAATAGACATTCATAAGAGACCATGAGCCTCATCCATGTTGTTAAAGAACTTGGATTTTTCCACTGCTGAGGTGGTCTATGCTTCTATTTCCATGGCTATCTGATACAAGCCTCTACCCCTAAGTTAGTGTAGAATTATTTTCATCCATTCAAAGTAGTTATATGGAATTATAATTGAAAATGCGGGAAATTCCATCTTTCCTACTACTTGTTCCAATTTTGGTACCTACAAAAGAGTGTTGGTGACAATCCTTGCTAGCAGCCTATGGTATCTGATACCATGCATAGTGTTTGAGATACATACACAGAATATATAGCTAACAATGAAACATACACATCTTGCAATGGTGGATGAAGATAGAAGACAAAAATTGGAGAAAAGATTGAAATAATTTATATTATATGAATAAGAGAATGTTACAATACAAGTGATATAATTTGTATGAAACAACTAAATTTCCATAGTAGCAAAGATAATATGCATTAGGAGTGTTATAGAGAGATGTGACACACACTGGCAGTTACTAGAGTCAACTGCCACCTAGTCCTAGTTAACTATCCATGCAGTCATTAGTTAACTAGCTAAACCATAGTGAAATGAGGAGGATATCACTCACACATGTGGAATACACTTTATTGGTGATAATCCCAATGCAAGTGCACATTCATGGTGATGATCCCGAGGTTAGCATGCAATTCTTGGTGATAAAGTCAAGGTTGAAATGTAACACTTCACTCAACTAGTTTAACTGAAAGGTAATTAAGGATTGATTGGAGGGTATGTGGCACCATTTTCTATGGGAGAATATCCTCAATGAGGGGAGAATATATCAAAATGAGGGACCCTCAACATATAAAAATAAACTTAGGAAAATAAAATGAAAGGAAAATCCTAGGTGTATGTAATATCTCCAACTGTATGGTTTTGAGTAGTCCTTTACTTAATTAAGGAGGGCATCACTATAATGTTCTATGGTTGGAAATGAAATAAGAAGGCCTATTTTCTCAATATTGGATTTTATTATTCTCTACTTTCTTGTGTATATTTATCTAGGGTAAATTTATAGGGTTTTTGGAATGCAAATCTCATTGAAGAAAGGGATAATGCAGGGTAAACAAAGAAAATAAGGTATGGAGAATTTATGTTTTATCTCTTTTTGGGTTTTTAAAGCCAACTTGTAGTATTGAGATTAAATATCATAGGGTTTTAATTTCTTGCTTGGAATTGAGTTTCAAATTTTCAGAAATTATATTACTTAGGTTAGATGTAGAACTACTTTTGTCTCTCTCTGAATTTTTCATGATTTGGGTACCTTAGACTGATGATTTCCAAACATTCTCCAAGAATATGCATGGAGATTCAACATCAAAGGAGAAAGGGGAATCTACTCATAATTGAATCGAAATGAACCATCCTAACCAATTGTGTGATAGATCAAGAGTTTGGATCCCAAGACAAAACCCAAATAATGAGTGATCACTCCTAGGCACTTGCATGAAGTTGATGGAAAAAAAGGTGGTAGCAGGTGCCACACTAGAATGTGCACACATAGGAACACGTGCACATTCTTAGAAACATGCATGTGTTCCTAATTATATAGCATCAATACTCATCGAACTTCTACACACACTTTCCAAGTAGGATTTTTTAGGAACTCATGTGTATTCTTGTGCTGAGTGCACACACACTCAAGAATGTGTGTGCATTCTTGAGTAGAAGTGCACATGCACTTTAGGAATGGGCATACGTTCATAGAGAACATGTGTATTGTTACCAACATAAAATCCATGTGAATTGACCTCCTGTGACCCCCTGTTACCCCCTATGAATAAGAAAACCATGGGCTGAAATACCATGTTCCACAACACCACCAAAACAAGAAACCATGTGCATAAAAACCACCAAAAATGGATGCAAAAAAATGTCAATTTCTTTCTTTCAGGGGCCCCATGGCCCCTCCCTCACCCTCCCTTTCTCCAATATCAGTTTACAATACATGAGATAAATCATGAAAATAATATAACACATACCTAAAACTGTCCCTAAACCCTGGACCGAGGGGGCCTGGTCACCCCACCTGGTGCAACAAACAATGTGTGCATATAATTTCCGATACCCTAGGACACATACCAACAATTAAAAACCACCTAGTTTCATTGACATCCAAAATCATAGGCCAAGGCCATAAATAACACCTTGTCATCATGCATCTCGTACCACAAACAACACCTTGAATCCACACACATGACCTCTCAAGAATATCCTTTAGCTCTTAATGGGAATATTCACATCATTAGGGGATTTGGAGAAGTAGGTATAAACCTTAAGACAATGGTTTGGAGGGAGAGAAGGGCATAGTCAGAGAGAAAGAGGGAGAGAGAGTGGGAGGGAGGCAGAGAGANAGGGAAGAAGGTGAAGAGATAGAAAGAGAGAGTGATTGGGGTAGAGAGAGATATATAAGGATAGAGAGAGGTAAAGAGAGAGATAGATGGGGTGGAAAGAGTGGGGGGGAGAGGGAAAGAGGGAAATGAAAGAGTGGGGGGAGAGGAAAAGAGGGAGAGAAGGAGATAGGGGAGGAAGGGGTAGAGATAGAGGGATAGGGAGAGAGGGAGAGATAGAACACAAGAGAGAGAGTTGTCATAGAGAGAATGACATGTAGAGGGAGGTAATGTTACAGAAATATTTCCCTGTGGAAAAGTGACATTTCCATTGGTTTATTGAACCCTAAACCAAGACAAAAAAACACAAGTGGACACTAACATCCCTTTGAATTTATTTTAACTAATCATAAAGAGAGAGATGGAGAAGAAGTGTGATGCACCTAGTTTCGAAGTTTTTCCTCGCCGCTTCTAATATGAGATTGATCTCCAAACTCCTTAGCACAACTTGATACCTACAATGCAATAGACAACAAAGAGAAACAAAGGACTCCTACTCTACAATATTAGATCAAACAAATTCATCTACAAAGAATGAAGGAACAATAGACAAGCACATGCAAGAATACACAAGCTTGAAGGAAATAGGTCAAGTATATTAAAATGAGAACCCAAAGAGAATACTTACAAACATGGACAATGACGCAACACTCCTCAAAGATCTCCTCGTCTAGACCCTTTCATGAATCCCACGATCATATGTCTGATATATCCAATCTTCCTCTTGAATCAAAGGTTTGATACCTCTAATCTTCCCCCCTTTCCTTCTCCATGGAAATCCCTCATTATATAGGATTTGGAGGCTTAACCACCATGGAGAAGATTACTCACTAGATCCACTAAAATGGGATCTCCAATATTTTTAGGGAGAAAATATCTCTCGAGGATTTTAAGGATGAAATATCTCTTAAGATCCACCAAATTAGGATTTTGGTTTGAGAAAATATCTCAACCATTCATGAGATTATCAACCTCTCCTTGAGATTAGGAAACTAAATTCCAGGTGGATTCTCACACTAAATTAATTTCCTTTTTATGAATATTAATAAATAATTCATGTGCACATGGTATTTTGACCTTCATATAATCTATTTCTCCTCCACATTGACTAGGGATTGTAACAAATGTTCTTTCATGGTGTCAAGGTGTATGAAACACTTAAAAATGTGTATATGATAGTTTTACGACACTTGAGACACTTAGGGCGAGGTAATTAGGTGTGACATTTTGATGTGTAACATATTTCCCACTAAAGTGTGAGGTCATAAGAGAAACTGATGGCCAAAACACTTTATGATTATTCAATGCAAGGGCATGGACTAGGAGAACCTGGAAGAAGCTGCAAACAACCATAAAAAAATATTAATATATGTTCCATTTTTCGAGGTAGGAATACCTATGCTCGTAATATGAGATGACTCAAAGCATGACCTCTGACTAATACACTGCGGATCCATGAAAAATACTTACTAAGGATATGGCCACCAAAGATACAATGTGGATCCATACCCGGAGATACAATGTGGATCCATAGCCACCAGAGATACAATGTGGATCCATAGCCACGAAAAATACATAGTGGAGCTATGAGATGATAAAACATAGCCACAAACAAATACAATGTGGATCTATGTGACAATATATATAACATCATGCTCAAATAATCTCCTTCACAACCTAGGAAAAGAATATAACATAGTGAATGCTCAACCCAGGGTCTTCGTCCCAATCCTGATGTGGTACGAATCTAGCCATGTGAATAGATGATTTGATGTTGAACATGGTATAAACACTTGATTACCAATCATTGAGGTAAAATGTTAGTAAGTGCGAGGGAAATCACCAATGATGTCAATGAATCCCAAGGTACCCTAGTACATTCCAACGAATGTGAATAAATAAGTTGAAGTCAAACATTCGTGGAATCATCCAATTAGAGGTCAATGATGTAAACCTATTATCAGAAGAGAGGAGGCCTGTCATCGCAGAATATAGGTCCCAAGGTACTAATTGGTTTCTAAGTCTAATTCCTGAATGGTGTGTTGAAATCCACATCAAAAGACTCATCGAAGGAGGGCATTGATGTATCCCCCATCATTGACACAAAATTGATACAGGAAAGTGATGTAACATGGTGAATCAAATGAGTATGGACTGACACAGGAAATGGAAACTGGAAATACTATAGATGGATGGTTTGAAGTGACACTTCCCTTGAACATGATGAGGCATAAAAACTGACTTAGCGACATTGACTCGATGAGTACCAAGAATGTAATGTGACGGAAATAAGAGCACTCTTTGTCTAGATGAAAAACTATGGAGACACATGGAATTGGTATGACTTAGAGAGAAGAAGATGATCCAACTGTAAGACGAGACACAAACAGGTGCCACGTTTAAGGGAGATAATAACTTCCATAAAGGATTACCAAAAAACTTGACCCACTTTCTTCAATTTCTGTTACTGAAATATTCCCCTGCGGATAGGTGAACTTTCCCTTGGAGTACAAACCCCTCTACCAAGACAGAAAACTACCTTTGGACACTACCATTCCTATAGATTAATTTTATCCATTGAAAAAGAGAGAAGGAGTGAGACTATGATGTACCTCACTTTCGAAGTTTGTCCAAGTTTCTCCAATCCACGAGTTCCAAACAATACCTACAGTGGACAACAAGAGACAAACGACTATCTTCTACTCTAATGGATTAGACAAAATCAATCAATCTATGAATATTAAGACAAGCATAGACAAGTACACGTAAACTCATACTAGAAGGAAATAATCCAAGCATATTAATGATAACTTCAAAAGGAAACTTACAATCTTCAGATGATGTTGCAACAACCTATCCAAGTCCTCCTCGTCCAACCCTTGCTCGAAAGATCCACAATCAAAATAACAATGCTTTGCTGATTTTTTCCTCTTTTGTTCACCATGATAATGCCTCCATTTATAGGCTTTGAGAGGCTCAACCATCTTGGTTATATTTGGAATTAGTTGAGGATATGGATCTAATAGTTGTGATATCTCCCTTAGATGCAGCCTAAGGGTTAGATTCGAGCCAAACCAACTTGATCCATCCATAGTTGTCTTTAGAAAAAAAAAGGATTTCTTCCAAGATTTTCTCAACCTATTCGATGGTCCCTTACAATGGAAAACAAAGTGCTAGAACACTCCATGTGAGATGGACAAAGAGCAGTAGTGCTCCCTGTTTATGAGCAGGGGAGCGTCAATCTTCCCAAAAGTTTCAAAGATGAACAATTCTCATAGAAAAACCTTTGTTCTGGCTGTCAAATGATGGGGATTCTTCTTATAACATGTTTTAGGGGTTGTATCAAGTGTTTCCATGGTGTCGTTAGCGTTGAGATGCTTACGAAATGAGAATGTGACACTTTCGTTAAAAGTGTGACACTTACAACACTTACTAAAATGAGACTGTGACATTATCAAAGTGATGAATTTTGATGTGTAACAGATTGTCCCACAAAGTGTGAAGTCAGAAAATGAAAGTTGATGGCCAAAACACTTTGTAGATTCTTCGAAGAAAGGGTATGGAGTTGAGGAACCTGGTAGAAGCTACAAAAAACCATCAAAAATTTTTAATATGTGTTTCACTCTCGAGGCAAGCATACCTATGCTTGGACTATAAGTGACTCAAAGTATGGCCGAAAATAAATACATTGTGGATCCATAATGGTTAAGGGTATGGCCACTAGAGATACAATGTGGATCCATACTTCTATGACATTAATTGATCGTAGCCACACAAAATACACAATGGAGCTATGAGATGATAAAACATAGCCACAAACCAATACAATGTGGATCTATGTGATAACATATATATCATCATGCTCAAATGACTTCCTTCGCAGCCTGGGCAGAACACATGACAGAGTGAATTCTCAACCCAAGATCTTCGTCCCAATCCCAATGTAGTATGAATGTGAATATATGTTTTGATGTCGATCATGGTAGAAATCACTTGATTACTGGTCATTGATGTATACCGTTAACAAGTGCAAGATAAATCACCATTGATTTCGATAATTTTCGAGGTAATTTTAAAGTACAGTCCAACGAATGTGAAAAATGAGTTGGAGTCAAACATTCGTGGAATCATTCAATTAGGGGTCATTGATTAATACCCACTACCGAATGCGAGGAGGCCTATCATTGAGGCATGCAAGTCCCAAGGTACTAATGTGTTCCTAAGTCTATTTCCTAGATAATTTGTTGAAGTCGACAGGAAAATACTCGTCGAAAGAGGGAATTGATGTATCCCCCATCAGTCGACAAGAAACTTCTCTCAGGAAAGTGATAAGATACAACAGATGAACACAGATTGACATGGGTATGGAAACTAGAAATACTGTAGATGGATGGTTTGAAGTGAAAATTCCCTTGAACATGATGAGTCACGACAACTAACTTGGAAACATTGACTTGACGAGTACCGAGAATGTAATGTGATGGAAATAAGAGCACTCTTCGGCTGGAAGAAAAAGTATGATGACACATGGAATTGGTATGACTTAGAGACAAGTGGATTACCCAACTGTAAGACAAGACGCAAGAAGGTTCCATGTTCAAGGGAGACAATAATTGCCATAAAGGATTCCCAAAAACTTGACCCACTTCCTTCAATTTTCCCCCCACCCAGATAGATGAGTACCTCTTTTTCATTTAACGAGCTCGAGGAGGGTAACACATGCTCGATATAACTCACCTTCGGTAAGTTCCTCTTCCTTTATTTAATGAACTGGAAGAAGTAAGGGCTCATTCCCATATGGGTCCTTCAATGTGTAGTTTAGCGAGTCTAGAGAAGGAAAACTCGGTGGTTTTTCATGTTTAGAGAGTCTGAAAAGAACTTAAAGGCGACTCCATGGATGACTTTTTCGTAAATTTAGTCTCCCAAGCCCGAAAAAAGTGTAAAACAATACAGGGGAGAACTCTTCTAATCATGCTTGATTAGAGTGTTCCTTTTTCGTAATTATTCTTGCGAGGCCGAGAAAGAGAGAAACTATCACTCGAAAGACGCCCTTTCAAACCTTTTAACGAGTGTGAAAGGAAGCAAGATCACTCAGCAATATTTTAATATTTAGAGAGTTTGAAAAGAGATTAAAGGAGACTCCAAGGGGTTCCCTTTTTTTATAACCTTTATAAGTCCAAAAAAGTGATAAAAGTATACTCGATCAGATTCTCATGTATTTACGAGCACGAGAAAGAACAAAGATTAAGCTCGGAATTGGTTTCATTTTTATGCAAGGTTGAAACAAAATTAAACTATGCCTGTAATTTCCCAACATAATTCTCAAAGGATTTGAGGCATACTCATGGGTGGTTGGTACTCTACCCCCAACTCGATAAGTTGGCAGCTTAAATACAGAATGATAATCAAACACTGGAGACATGTCCCCCCAATATTTGTTTCATTCATCGACACTTATATTGTCTCCTATTTCCGTACCAGTTGAGGAGAAAGGGTTAACTAACAAAGGAGGATGAAAGGAAGGTTCAAATACGCGACCTAACGAAAGAATCGACTTAACATCTACAAGATCTAGCTAAAGACTCGATTGGATATCTACGAGATGTAGTGAAAAGACTTGACTTGATAGGAGAGGTGAATTTTTCATTTTTAAATGAGCTTGACACATGAAAATAACTATGCTCATGGCTCCGGGTTCAATCCCCATATTTATTTTCATTTTTTAACTCGCTTGCTAGAGAGAGGAAAAATATTCTTGTATCTTTTTTTTCATTTTTTAATGAGCTTGTCATGGAGAAGAAAAACTATGCTCAGGATCTTTATTTCATTTTTTAACGAGATTTCCACAGAGAAGAAAAACTATGCTCAAGACCTATGTTTCATTTTTTAACGATATTTCGACAGAGAAGCAAAACTATGCTCAAGACCTCTGTTTCATTTTTTAATGAGATTGCCACAGAGAAGAAAAAATATGCTCAAGAACTTTGTTTCATTTTAACGACGTTTCCACAGAGAAGCAAAACTATGCTTAAGACCTCTATTTCATTTTTTAATGATCTTTCCACATAGAAGAAAAACTATGCTCAAAACCTATCCTTGATCATGGCTTCCAAGAGGACAATGCTCTGGAAGGAATACATGTCAATGGACAAACGTCAGCCATGGATTCTAGGATATCTTCACTAGATGGAAGAAAAACACTCTGGAAGGAATAGATGTCACCGACCTCGATAAGAGTAGGGAGATCTGTGTCTGATAGCCCTACCGAAGAGATGACCATGTCAACTACAGGATCTAAGTCAGGAGAGGAGAGAGATTCCCTATCTTTTGGGGTTGAACGCATGGGGAAGGTCATTACACAATTGACCTGTGGTGGGGCAGACATCGCTGACATGTATGGACCATTCATGGAAGGTGGATTGTTGACCATCAGATAGGGAAAATGAATTAAATCTGGTCGTTTGTTACTATGTTTCCGTTGTGAGGGAAACATATCACTCGAAAGAGAGTGGACACAAAAGCTCTCATAACGTAGACATAGTCTCACCCGAGGAGTAGGTTAAAGTCCAAGGGTTCATGGAATACCATCACATCGACATAGACCATTTTTCCTCCCAAAGTAACCAAAAACAGAGGAAGGATCCCTAAAGGTTGACTAACTCTTCTTTCAAAGGTCAATAGATTATGATTCATGGGAAAAAGATGTGGGGAACAAAAATACTACCAAGAATTCATGGATAAGATGCTAACATAAGAACCTTGGTCTATTATAGTGTTAGGAATATTCCTATCACAAACATGCACAGTGATTTGGAAAGGCATGTAAGAAGGAATTTAGGGTTTTGTCAAATGATTCCAATTAATAGAAATCATCGGATTGCTTGAAGGGTGTGCCATCAGGACAAGGAGAGTGCCCCCTTGTCTAGGTGAATCAATATTAAAGAGGTAGACCTGAGAAACATCCTCACTCTTTGAATGAGGAGTGAGATCGACCGATGATGGAATCAGATCGACCACTTTGGTTTCATTCTTCAAGGGAGGAGTGGGATCAATCGATGACAGAATTGGATCAATCAATTTGGCACTCTTCAGATGAAGAGTGGGGTTGATTAATGACAGAACTGGATTAATCACTTGGTTTTCAATTTTCATATGAAGAGTCAGGCTGATCGATGACAGAACTGGATCAACTACTTGGGTTAGTGGTTCAACCAAGGATGAAACTAGTTTGACCACCTCATCAACTGGACTGACCGGGGATGGAACTAGATTGACCATTCCATCAACTAATGACGATTTGGGAGAGATATTAAGATAACCAGTTGGAATTTGAATATTTTCCAAAATATCAGAAGCCTCGTCCATACGAGGGAAAATCTAAGAGTAATGATCACCTTCGCATAACATAGAAGGAAATTTGGTAGTTCTATTCTTCTTACCAACCTTAACGTCACTAGTTGACAGGGTGTCACTAGCATGTTCAACAGGGGTTGATGACGTGGAAGACCACATTTCTAAGACCTTGGGGAGACCAGGGAAATCCCTCAGAAAGTGCTCACCCTTACAAAGCCTGCAAGGGAATTTGGGTTTAGTATTCTTCATTTTAGAGTTGTCGACCTTATCAACACTCCCAGTACAATTAAAAGTAGATTATTTCTTGGATCCAACATAACTTGATGCAGTTGGAGGCTTGGTCTCTTTCTGATTCATCTTATTCTTCATGTTCTGTTTCTTTTTCTTATTATCAACCCAACTAATTGCTTTAGAGATTTCACTAGGAAAATACGGAGAAAGGGAAGGAGACCTAATGGGTGAAGAAGGAGAAAGGTCGACATGAGGTTTATTTGTGGGTCATGTGCTTACATATGAAGCATTAGGTTCATTCAAAGCACTGGGAAAAGTCGATATCACCAGAGTGGGGAACAACCAAACTAGTAACCCAATGGTGAGTCTTGAAAGAATTAGTGTGGTAATGCGCGGATGACCAACATTTCCAAAAGAAGGAAAGACGAAAGGTTCCTTGGGAAAAGGGGTTCCTTCATTGGTACTCCCAGTAATTGACGCCATTGACACTCACTCGACCTAAGGTCCACTAAGTAAAACATATAGAACATGCTACAAATCTAAGAACAAAACAATCAAACAAACCTTCCCACAATGAAACCACTAGTTGGTGATGAAATCCAATATCACAAGATCAATATAGGAAGGGGTTTGGATAGAGTGGGTGGATCAGTTACATTGGTGACCTGCTTAATGGAATTATTCCTTGGTGCAAGTTCCCACATGGTTTTACCTATGGATATACCCTCTAAGGATCCCGAGTGAGTTTGACCAACATCTAACCCAGGTATGATGAAGACTGCCCTTCATCGTCACCTTGTGTACTGAACCTATAGATATAGGCGACTAAGGTTACCAAATCACAGTCAGCCTCCAGGTGGGTACAGTCGACAGTCAGGAAGGAACGTATGGGTAGGATAACAAGTTCAAAATTCTTCAAGCAAATTGAAGACAAGTGGAACATAATACTATTGAGAACCACAAACAGATTTGTGATTCGTGAAGCTCTGAGACCAAATGAAGCCAGTAGTTTCTGAGGAAGAAACCCCAATATACGATCTTTCCACTATGCAGGTTAAGCTTTGGAGGGGAAATCTCCATTTCTTTCCTGCACGCGACCTCATGTTTAACCCCTTTGTGAGAGAGGGATCCTGACTATGCTTATACGAACAATTGGATTTACCGCTCCCTAGCACAAGATTTTGTGTTTGTTTGATGGATTTGGAAAGTTATCCTCACAACCTATTCTAAAGACCTACACTTTAAGATAATGTAGGTTCACTACCAAATAATAGAAAAGTGTCTAATCAATTTTATAAGCCCTTCATTTTAGGGTTGTTGTTTACTCAAGGGTGCAAAAGTGAAAATTATGATGTTTTAGATTCGACTCCAAAAGAATGCAAAATAATGAGATGCAAATATTTTTCTTCAATGAATCCTACATACGAGATGGAGAATAGGTTTAACTTTCTTCAACAAAAACACCCAATTCCCAAATGCAATTTTCTAAATGCAATCTACTACACTACCCAAAATCAAGAACACAATTATCTTCTTTATTTGATTTTAAAAGAAATCAAATTCAAATCCTTTAATGCTTCATTACTTTCAATCAAAATGAAAGAGTTAGATGCAGATACAAAAGAAACGAAGAAAAAATATTTCAAACAAAGAATGCACTCAAAGGATAACGAGAACTAAAAGAAACAAATATGATAACTCGTTCAATCAAGAACTCAAAGATGCAAAAGAGAAAGAAGATAACACTCATGAAAATCCTCAAACAAAGAGGAGCAAGAAACATAAATCAAGCTCGGTTGTCATAAGAGTCCTACTAATCCATAAAAGTGATATTTTTCAAATGAAGACAAGAAGGCTTGATACCAAGAAAATTTTCAAAACCTTGGTTGATGAATAGTCCTAAACATTCAAGCAATCTGAAATCTTTACGAGACGAAGATCATATAAACTCGAAAGGAAAAAAGATATAAGGGATCTTGTTAACCCAAGGGGACCACAACTAAGAGAAAATTTGCAGACTGGAAGGATAAACATAAATGGGTGATAAATGCTCAACTCTTAGCAAAACAAAGTTAAGAGTATTCAAAGGTCTCTAAGAAAAAATCTCCTCAGGATTAGAATGAGAAAAAGTGAACAGAAAGGGGCAGAAAAAACCTAGAAAAGGAGATCATCGCTCCTGTTTCCAAAGGGATGAAGTGCTACAATGGTCTGGTATACACTACAGGGGAGTGTTGATCCTAGATCGGCGGTTTGGTGTACACAGTAGAGTAGCACTGCCCTTCCAAAAAACTCATAAAAAAGGCTAAAAACTTAGAAAACTTTGCTAAAGACTCTGTGAAATATTCAATGAAGAAGAGAGAAAGGGAAATAGATCATAAACAAACAAAAAATAAGATCTAAAAGTGGGGAAAATATCAAATGATCCAAGTAAAGAAAATTCAATGTTCGATCCCTAGTGGAATCGTCAATTTCTGTTACGCAAATAATCCCCTACGGACACGTGAACTTTCCCTTGGAGTACAGACCCCTCTACCAAGACAGAAAACTACCTTTGGACACTACCATTCCTATAGATTAATTTTATCCATCGAGAAAGAGAGAAGGAGGGAGAGTATGATGTACCGCAATTTCAAATTTTTTCCAAGCTAAGTTTGTCCAAGCTGATCCAATCCATGAGTTCCGAACAATACTTGCAGTGGACAACAAGAGACAAACGACTATCTCCTACTCTAATGGATTAGACAAAATCAATTGATCTATGACGATTAAGACAAGCATAGACAAGTACATGTAAACACATACTAGAAGGAAATATGCCAAGTATATTAACGATAACTTCAAAAGGAAACTTACAATCTTCAGATGATGTTGCAGCAACCTCTCAAAGTCCTCCTTGTCCAACCCTTTCTTGAAAGATCCAAAATCAAAATAAAAATGCTTTGTTGACTTTTTCCTCTTTTGTTCACCATGATAATGCCTCCATTTATAGGATTTGAGAGGCTCAACCACCTTGGTTATATTTGGAATTAGCAGAGTATATGGATCCAATAGTTGTGATATCTCCCTTAGATGCATCCTAAGGGTTAGATTCAAGCCAAACCAACTCGATCCATCCATATCTGTCTTTAGAAAAAAAAGGGATTTCTTCCAAGATTTTCTCAACCAATTTGGTGCTCCCTTACAATGGGAAACAAAGCACTAGATGTGTGTGTGTGTGT